>CM038147.1:227082354-227420014 GCA_021437245.1 Aegilops speltoides
ATTCCTATATGAATCTTTATAAATCATTCTATGTGTTTTTATATATCTTCCAAAGGACAACAAAGATGTATTCCACTGTCATATATTAATATGGTTTACAAATGCCGATACTCAAATTCAGAAACTAGAATCCAGTTTAAGGTGAATTCAAATATTTGGACCACTTCATGTCCAACTCAAATGTCACACGCAGCATAATGTGTACTCCCATTTAGATATGTACACAAGCGATGTATCAAGATTCAAATACCGAGTCAATCAACCAAAATGTACGTAACTAATGTATATATAAACACTTATAGAGTATATGGATCAATAATATCAACTAACATACATAAGCCAGGCATTTGTACTTTTTTTTGGCTACAACAACATCCTTTTTTAGCCAAAGATCTTGGCCCTTTCCGATGCGTGCCACTTATGGTCCACCTATACTACTACTATTGCTGAATGCACATTCAGCCCGATTGGCATATTTGTAGGTCTGGCACAGCAATCCAAATGAAATGTCTCCAAGTCTTATCAACTAATACAGACTTGTGCTCAAATAAAATTACAAACCAAAAAACAAAAAAAACAATTATTACATGATCTCTAAAACAATTGGTTTGATTGATTACATGAACAGACAACACAAAGGTTATTCAACTATGGAAAGAACATTTCACCTATGATTTACCAAGTAGGAATTTAATTTCCTTTTTTCCTTCAGGACCTTAACAATCTGGTCAGTCTTAGCTTGCTTCGTTTCTAAATCCACCAAATATTTAATGGTTGTCTTGAGTATCGCCAGATTGTGCTGTTTGCTTCCTCAACATGTCAACTTCATCTCTAAGTGCGTATGTAATCTCTTTCTACCACTAGTTTAGCCTCTAGAGCATCAGCAGTTGGCAATTCATAATGCACGGTTAATGGTGCCATCACAGGGATGATGCAACGTCCATGGGGACCTCGCTTTTGATCTTGGGCTAACCTGTTTTGCCATTAAAGTTCGATTGATTCGAAAAGTTGAAGTTAGCAAAACATCTCAACTGGGAGTTATAATAGCAAACCAGTTAAACAAACAAGGAATTAAAGAGTTTCAATTGATGCTGAAAAGTAGTTATTAACATCATTGTAACCCATTGCAAAGCAAAGAAAGCGCTTAAACAAACAAGTAGATATTTAAGTTAAGGCAAACAGGTAATTCTTAACAGTAAGTATCAAACACATAGATAGGCGCAGTCTACAATATGATTAACAGGATGTGCCATTATATAATCAGTAGCAGAATAAATTAAGCCAAACAACGTAATTGAACAATTTTGCAATAAGTGGCTAACTAAAATTCCGAGGAGCAGGTAACTGAACTTATGCTAGTTCTTTGTACAGGCACACTGCAACTTCTTTTTCGCTTACAAGGTTGTACGAAGGAGTCCATGGCATCAATTGCTTGGATACACAGTCCTAATACTTCCTTCTTCCCACACTGCATGGGTAAGTTGAATGGTTAATCTGGTAAGATGGTGCATCCTTGATATGTTATATGAGGACGTGTAGTCAGACTAGTTGTAGCCAAACATATCACAATCGGCTTTTATCAGATATTTCATGCGATTACTTTTGGCATATCGAGATCTAAGCAATCTACAATAGGATGAAAAGACCAACATCCTTCACATTATTGGCGAACTCAGTTCATAGAAACAAGCAATTCAACCATTCTGTGGGTAAATTAAAAGCGCCACTGGAATATTTTTCACTATCCAATCATACACGCAAAAAGGGGCGATGCCACCATAGGGGCTGGTATGGGCGGCCGTCTTAGGTGGCTGGAAAGTGTGCACCTAGTTTGAGTCGTCCAGGTTGGCCCACGCTAGTTTTGTTCGTCCCAACGCACGAGCAGGCAATGTAAAAAATGATCAAAATTGTTTCTATTTGGATGGGCC
The DNA here is from genome assembly GCA_021437245.1 of Aegilops speltoides. Classification (NCBI taxonomy): domain Eukaryota; kingdom Viridiplantae; phylum Streptophyta; class Magnoliopsida; order Poales; family Poaceae; genus Aegilops; species Aegilops speltoides. The sequence continues at coordinate 227,084,283 of CM038147.1, forward strand.
AATAACATAAGTGCAAGGCAGGCCCTATAGCAGGCTCACGCCCCAAACGAGCGCCTCCCATATCGATCGACAGCAGGAAAAATCCCAATTCATTCGCTCCAGCCTCCAGTCTGGTTCGCTTCTAACCTAGCCGCCGCTGGACAGACCGACACAACACTTCCTCGTGCCCTCGTTGGAGGACGGTCGCCGGGCTTCAAATGAATGGAAGGACAAGAAGATGAAGATCCAACCCTGGGTGTAGCCTGCGTGGGAGGCAGCGGCGGCAGTACGGGCATGGCATCGAGCTTGCGCAAACGGACAGTCGCATCTTCCAAGAGTAGCATGCGCAACGAGCAGGTACATCACATCCCTGATTATATCTAATTCAACTCTTCAATTTCTGGCCAATAGTTAAACCTGACGGTGTTGTAAAACTGCTTGTTTGTAGGGAATCTATGAGAAAATGAAACCAATTTCTACTTATTTTATAACTCCCCAATCAATACCGAATCGATCAATCTGATGTATCTAATCAAGTTTCCGGTGCAAACATACAAGCTCATGTTGTTCTTGAGCCTGAAGTGTCTAATGAATAGACTGCTCATGAAGGATTTGATGCAAACATTTTACATTGCTCCTAGTGATGAACATATAGTGTATAATGAGGGATCTGATGCAAGCATTTTGCAAGCTCATTGAAGGATTTAGTGTCTAATGATGATCTACTATGTTGAGAGAGACAGAGATTTGCAGGCATTGATGACAAGCAAATTATAGTGCATTTTCATAGCTTGAGGAAACGTCGAGGCCATCTACCAGAAAGTCCCCGTATCATGACAACATAGCATAAATACTTTTTTAATCTATTGTTTGAAACTATTGGCATACTTGTGCAAGATAGATATATTGATATGCACTTTGCGCACTGGTTATACGCGCAATTACACTTCGATATTTTCAGCCGAGAATGAATAATTCAAGCAGTGCATGCACCATGTTTGTAGTCCTTGTACACCATGTTGCATTTTGTGTTTTTTGGTGCTTGCATCATTTAGTGTTTATAATCTGAACTACTTTGGATCATTAGCTGGTTTTCAAAGTGCATGTAGCTTCACATTTCTCAAGTTATGTTGATTTCCGGAGTGCAAGTGCCTTTGTATTTTTTAAGTTAAATGTTCGCCCCTGGTAAATTGAATTCGTGGATCAGCCACTGCACACAAATCATACACGAATGCCAGTACGAATTAAATGAAATGCGGGGACTTACGCTAGCTTGTTGTACAGGCTCACTACAGCTCTGCTTGCGCTTGGGATGTTCCATGTACAAGTCCATGTTACCACTTGCTTGGATCTGCAGGCCTTGTGCTCCTTGCACCCCCCTCTGCATTTTTGACACGGTGAATGGTTGATCAAATAAGAGGAATCGACCTTGATGTTGTATCGGAGGACAGATACCTACAAGGTTATACGGGTGTGCAGGATGTGTACTAGATCCTGTAGCGCCGCCAGGCTTCGCTAAAAATGGATTTGGTTGTTTCAAATGATATCTCCAAAAGAAATGAGAGTTAAAGTCAGAGTTTCATAGGCGTGTAAGCTAAGAGAGCAGTGAAAGGATATCCAAACATCGTTGGAACAGTGCACAAGGGAGTGATGTGTGGATACCTAGTTTGGGTCGGCGTTTGGGTATGCTCGCCTAGCTAGAGTGCGGGTCACTTCAGAGCCGTTGTGGGTGATGCGTTGGCGTTGGCTGGCCGCGCACGGATGCAGATCTTGAGTGGCAGCGGAGCGCTACGATGCGGTGGACGAGACCGTTGGTGAAGTGTAACATGCCAATTTCCAATTTGGCATGTTATACATAGATCATCCATGCATATCATATTTCATTGCTTTTTCGTTTGCAATCCTCGAAATCCTAAGCAACTCAAGGACCTTCGGAGAGAGTTGGGGATTTTCTAATTTTCATATTTGAAATCTTTATCAAATAGTGAAGACGAGGATTTGATTTTAATTATTTTCTCTCCGGAAAATATTTCATTTTAAAATAATAAATGAGGGGAGATAATATGACTTCTCCAAAATAATTTAAATATCAGAGGAAAAATGTTAAAATCATTTTCGGGATTTTATTTGAGTTATTCGGGATTTTATTGCTCCTAGAAAAATGTTGCATATTTTAAAAATTGCATTTTAGGGGCCAAGAAAAGTTCATCTTATTCTAAATATTTTGTTTAGACGGAGAAAAATTATTTTGGAATTTTTAGATTTTTATTTATTTTTCTAGGAATTTCTCTTCGGCGGAATGTTTTTTAAAAAACTCGGCGCCGATCGGGTCAAGGCCCACCGAGCAGCCGCCCAAACGCCGCCGCCGCCTTCCACGCCTGCTGCTGCCGGCGCTGCACGGACGCCGAGGGCGATGTCCGAGCCGGACTCCACCCCCGCGTCCTCTCGCCCAAGCCAAGCCCCGCCCGCCCCTATAAAGCCGCCGCCGCCGCCACACCCGCCACACCACCCGCCACTCGCCGCACTCAGCAGCAGCCGCAGCCCGATCCGCCACCGCCGAGCCGCCATTGCCGCGCTTCGTCGCCGCCAAGCCGCAGCCCATGCCCTGCAAGCCGCCGCCGCCGCCAAGCCCGCCGAGCCGCCGCCCGCCCGGACGAGCCGCCGGAGGTACCCGACCCGCCGCCGGTTTTTCTTAAATAAACCCTTCGGTTTTTTTGGAAAACCCTAGATCATTTTTTTCTAGATCGGTTTATTTTTTTTCCCGGTTTATTTGTTTAGCAAACGTCCGTTCGTCCGTTCGTTTTAACGAACGCGTTCATTGTTTAGTTTCTGCTAACGAACGTTTGTTCATTTAGCAGTTCGTCGTTTTTCTTTTTATCGGATTTATTCCGCGATTATTCTGGTCGCGATTTCTGATCTAATTTTCAAACCTGTTTTTCTTTTCGATCGTTTATCGGAATCAGGCGATTCAAGCGCCTAGAGTTTCGTCTCGAAACCCTCTTTCCGAATAATCAGCTCAAACAAGATTTTTCTTCTGTAAAATTTGACCTAGGTCCAGAATAGCAAAACGAAGTTGTTTCTTTTGCCGTTTGAGTTTCGTTGCTTTGTTTGATTTGATTCTTCTTGCAAGCCGGAGTTCTTAAGTTGAACTCTCCGGTCAGACTCTTTTATTTGGAGTTCTACTTGTGCATCTTTGATTGTTGCTTATGTATGTTATTGTTTGCTTGCGTTAGAATTCCCCGAGTGCGAAGCGTGTTACTACGAGTCTCTAGGATACCCGGATCGTCAGCAAGGCAAGTAACACGTTGATCATACTCTTTTCATACCCAGTTTTTATGCATTAGTTTCAATCCTCAAACATTGCATGATTAGGATGCCTTTAACATGTGGGTATTGGGAAGTAGTTGATGAGGTAGAACCTATTGCCCTGTTTATTATCAAACCCTTGGGAGTTACTTCTACATTATGCTGATATTGCCATGCTATGCTCGTAGACGTGGATTGGGTTTGAGTGATATCCATGACAGATGTGAGATTGCTAATTAATGGTTTAATTAAGGTGGCAACTTTAATACACATCTGGGTGGATTGAGGCACCTGGGGTTACCAAAGGATTGCTGTTTTATTTTTGGAAATCCGGGGTTACTGTGTGATTCTCCTATGGACCGCCACCTGTGCTCAAAGGAATCGAGTCTATTCATGCTAGAAACTTCCGTGTGCAGCCGCAAGCTATTATGGGCTCTAGCATAGTTTGAGTAAGTTGCGTGAAGCTCTTGAAGAGGTGGATCAGCAGGTAGTGGGTTTGTAGGTTTGGTATGGTCTGCCCGGAGTAGAGAGTTAATGCTTCTGAAAGACTCTGTCTTGGTCATCCGTCTCTCAAACACCATGCAGTGCGAGAATCAACGGAGGCGATTGAGTTTTGCGGGGAAAAGTGCGCAAACCTCTGCAGAGTGTACAATCTAATCATGGTTCGTAGGTCGTTGCCGTGCAGCTCAGTTATGCCGTTGGAGTTGATGGACTCACTTTATCTTCCAAGCCTTCCGCTGTTATCGCATTAGATGGCCTTAAGCCATATTATTGTAATAAGTTCTCTTTTGAGACATTCGATGTAATAAGTGTGTGATTGCTACTCTGTTATAAATCCTTCGAAGTACTGTGTGGTGTAAGCATTACTGATCCAGGGATGACACCTGAGCACAGAGACTTGACCATCTAAGGTTGGGTCGCTACAAGATGGTATCAGAGCACACGCTGAGTGTAGGACACGACCACTAAGATAAACCATAGGTCACACTTCTCTTCTCATATCTGACTCCTCTTCTCTTTCCACTCTTTAGGATGAAGGAGATGAAGACCAAGTTTGCACAACCGGATGAAGACACACCTTTTGGACGCCACTTGAAGGAAGTCACCAGGTACTTGAATATTGGAATACCAAGCTTCACTGGGACGAACAACGCCACTCTACCGGAAGAAGAGCGCTGGATGATTCAAGTACGAGTTCTAGGAAGGACGTTCTCGCGAAATTCAAAACCCATAGAATTTTCTTTCGAAGCACCCACATGGAGCCTTGGCAAGAGTATGGCAGCTCATATTACCATGGGACGCATTGGAGAAATCTACAACAAGGAACTTGAGGATACCACCTATCAAATATGTGGGCGCCGAGATGAACAATGGGACATGATCAGCACCAGGAAGGATAGATCTGTCGCAGCCTTTATCCAGGAGCAAAACCAGCACATTCGACATCAGGAGAACCAGATGTGCGCAGACATGATCGAGTTGAAGAAGGCGAAGACCAGGATCATCGAGTTGGAGGAAGAACTTAAGTTCACACGCGATGGATATGAGGAGGAAATCAAGACGCTATTGGAGAAGAATGACGACCTAGTGGAGATGATCGGAATCTTTATGGGAGGACCAGTTCCAAAAGAAGACCACATACGTCCGGACAACTACATCATCATCGACGACACCGACACGGATTCAAGTGATGATGATTACGAAGATGAAGCTGGAGCAGACATCATGGAGTCTTCCATCGATCAAAATTTCTAGATGACCACCATATGATAATAGTATTCCCCCATGTAACTAGTAGTAGTGAGCACTTTTGCGATAGTCCTAGACCGTTTTATATGCCCTTGCTTGTTTGATTGAATGAATGCTTGTGTTTGTCTCATATACATATGGGTAGTGTTTCTCCCCTAGACCTTTTTTCTATTCTAAATCTCTTCCATCTAAACCCATCAGATGCCTCCGAGGAGAGACCCCGAGTTTGTTTTCCCACCGGAGATCACCCAGTTGATCCAGCAGCAGAATGCCCTGATGCGCTTGTTTGTTCGTAACTGTGGCAATGCCAATAACAACAATGCCAACAACAACAACCCGCCGCCAAAGGATAACCTCACCCGCTTAAGGTTACAACCGCCGGTGTTCTCCAAAGAGCATCAAGCCAATAGTTGCGATGATTGGCTACGCCGTATTGGAAGGATTTAACCACCGCCGGATGCACAGATGTCGAGAAGGTGCGATTTGCCGCACACCAATCGGATGGACCTGCAGCAGGCATGGTGGGAGAATTTCATAGCCACCTATCCTATCGACACCGCCACATGGGCTCGGGCCAGCGGGCTTTTCAGACCGCCCATGTCTCGACCGAGCTATGCAGATGAAGAAGCGTGAGTTTCGCAACCCACGCCAGGGAATCGCATCGTTGGCAAGACGTGGATGAGTTTAGCAAGTTGTCGCTTATGCCCTCGATGATGTGGCCCACGATGCCGCCAAGGTGAGAAGTTTATGGAAGGGCTGAATGATGAGATGAGTATGCGCTGATGGTAGCAACCTTCAACAACTACCGTGAGTTGGTAGATAAGGCCCTGATGATCAAGGAAGCAGCAGCAGATTGATAATCGTAAGAGGAAGTATGGACAAGGAAAATACAATTCAGGAGCTCACCAGAAGCCTCGTTTGACCCCGAACTCAGGAGGACCTGTTCATAATCATGGAGGACATAATCATGCTGGAGGAGGATCGCATAACCATAATGGTGCGAAGAATGGGAATGGGAATGGAGCCAACAATAATCAGAACCGCTCTAACCCATCCACACCCGCAAAGAGAGACTTAAGCCAAGTTGTTTGCTACAAGTGCGGGAAGACAGGGCACTACGCCAATGACTGCTCTGAAGGAAAGAACGGGAATGGAAACGGGAGCGCAGGGAAGAAGCCCAATGCATTCAACAAAGGACAAGTGAACCACATTAACGTGGAGGAGGTTGAAGAGCAGCCGGACGCGGTAATAGGTAAGTTTTTGGTTCAGTCATTTACCACTATTGTTCTTTTCGATACTGGTGCATCGCATTCATACATATCAAGGGGATTTGTGGAAAAGTTTAAGTTGCCAACCCAAACCCTTAGGACACCCCTCTTAGTGAGCTCGCCAGGGTCAGAGCACATGGCTAGCAGATGGTGCACCTAGATACCCCTAATCATTGGCACACATGTATTTCCATCTGACCTAATTATCTTGGAGTCGCAAGGATTGGATGTGATATTGGGTATGGACTGGATGTCAAAGTATGAAGGAAATATTGACTGTGCTAGTAAGTCGATTTATCTTGCTACCCCGGAGGGAACAAGGATTAAGTATTTATCTAGGCATGTGCCTAGGAGGAGCCAAGTAAACGCCCTCACGGGAGTTGTACAGGAGGAAGTACCTATAGTAAAGGATTTTCTGGATGTTTTCCCCGAAGAGTTACCTGGTATGCCACCGGACAGAGACATTGAGTTTTTGATAGAGCTATTGCCAGGAACAGGACCGATATCTAAGAGACCCTATCGGCTGCCAGCAAATGATCTAGAGGAAATTAAGAAGCAAATTAAGGAGTTGTTGGAGAAAGGTTACATTCGTAGAAGTTCGTCACCTTGGGGAGCCCCAGTACTTTTGGTGGAGAAGAAGGATAAATCCCTGAGGATGGTTGTTGATTACCGAGCTCTGAATGATGTAACGATAAAGAACAAGTATCCCTTACCAATGATCAACGATATGTTTGATCGCCACAAGGAGCTAAGGTGTTTTCAAGATTGATCCGAGATCGATACCATCGATTGAAGATCCGAGAGCGGGATATACCCAAGACAAATACTACCACACGGTATGGATTATATGAGTATATAGTCATGTCATTTGGACTGACTAACGCCCCTGCCTATTTCATGAGTATGATGAACAAGGTGTTCATGGAGTATTTGGACAAGTTTGTTGTGGTATTCATAGATGATATTATGATATACTCGAATAACGAAGAGGAGCACGCGGAACACTTGCGTTTGGTTCTCGAGAAACTCAGGGAACATCAGTTATATGCCAAATTCAGCAAGTACGAGTTCTGGTTGAAGGAGGTTGGATTTCTTGGGCATGTTATATCCGGAGAGGGTATAGCAGTGGATCCCAGTAAGGTTCAGTCGGTCACTGAATGGTTGGCACCCACTTCAGTTGGCGAGATCCGCAGTTTTCTTGGACTGGTAGGATATTATCGGAGGTTCGTTGAGAATTTTTCCAAGATTGCTAAACCAATGACTGAATTGTTAAAGAAGGATACTAAGTTCAAATGGACGGAGGAGTGCGAGACAAGTTTTCAAGAGCTGAAGGAGTGATTGACTACAGCCCCAGTGCTGACCTTGCCAGATATACATAAGGAGTTTCAAGTGTATTGTGACGCCTCTCGCTTGGGACTTGGATGTGTGCTTATGCAGAAGGAAAGGTTGTTTCAGATGCCTCACGACAACCAAGCCACACGAGTTGAACTATGCCACGCATGATTTGGAGTTAGCAGCCGTGGTGCATGCACTAAAGACCGAGACATTATCTTATCGGAAACCGTTGTGATGTGTACATGGATCATAAGAGCTTGAAGTACATTTTCACACAAAGGAGTTGAACCTCGTGCGAGGAGATGGTTGGAACATATAAAGGATTACGACATGAAGCTACACTACCATCCAGAAAAGCCAATGTCGAAAGGATGCTTTGAGCCGGAAGAGTTATGCTAATGTTCTTGTGAGTAATAGAATGCCAAAGGAGTTAGCTGCAGAGATCATGGAACTACGATTGGAGATTGTTCCAAGAGGTTTTCTTGCAACAATGGAAGTTCAGTCGACACTATTGGATAAGATTCGAGAAGCTCAGAAGGAAGACAAAGAGATTGCTGAGATAAGAGAGAGGATGGGCGAAGGTAAAGACAAAGGTTTTCGCGAGGATGAGCATGATACCTTATGGTTTGAGGACCGAATTTATGTGCCCAACAATTCGGAGATCAGGAAGTTGATACTACAGGAGGCCCATGACTCACCATACTCGATTCACCCCGGAAACACCAAGATGTATTTGGACTTGAAGGAACGTTTCTGGAGGACTGGAATGAAGAAGGATATTGCCGAGTATGTAGCCATATGTGATGTATGTCGAGAGTGAATGCAGAACATCGGCCAAAGATGATCATTATAGCCTATGCCAATACCCAATGGAAGCGGATAAACTTGGTATGGACTTTATTACCGGATTACCCAGAACCAAGGCAGGATATGATTCTATATGGGTAGTTGTGGATCGATTGACTAAGGTAGCTCATTTCATCCCGGTGAAAACAACGTATACAAGTGCGAAGTTGGCCAAGATATATATGACCAGGATCGTATGTTTACATGGAGTTCCGAGGAGCATCGTATCAGATAGAGGAACCCAGTTTACTTCAAAGTTCTGGCATCAATTACACCAGACTTTGGGGACCCGATTGGAGTTCAATACCGCTTTTCACCCGCAGATAGATGGGTAGACAGAGAGAGTCAATCAGATTTTGGAGGATATGTTGAGAGCCTGTGCGCTAGATTATGGATCTAGTTGGGATGACAATTTGCCGTACGCAGAGTTTTCTTATAACAACAGCTACTGTGCCGCTTTGAAGATGGCACCATTCAAGCTCAGATGGACGCAGTGTAGAACACCATTGATGTGGGACGAGGTAGGAGACCGTCGCTTGTTTGGACCAGATTTGATCAAGGAATCGAGAGGAGAAGGTTAAACCGATCGAGATGACTAAAGATTGCTCACCCGCATGTAAGAGTTACGCAGACTCAAAACGGAAGGAAGTAACTTATGAAGTTGGAGATGAGCCTATCTACGAGTATCACCCTTCGGGGAGTAAAACGATTTGGAGTTAAGGGAAAGTTAGCCCCGAGATTTGTAGGACCGTATCGTATTTTGGAACGGATGGGAGAAGTTGCCTACAAGCTGGAGTTACCAGAAGGATTGTCAGGAGTTCACGATGTGTTTCACGTATCACAGCTGAAGAAGTGCCATGCTGAGATGGCCGATATACCATTGAATGATACAGTACCGTTGGAGGCGATTCAGCTGGATAATAATCTAACTTATGAGGAGAAACCAGTTAAGATTCTTGAGTTTGATAGTCGAGTCACTCGCAACAAGGTGATCAAGTTTTGCAAAGTTCAGTGGAGTCATCATTTTGAGGAGAAAGCCACCTGGGAGCGAGAGGAGGATATTCGCAAGGACCATCCGCACCTATTTTCTAGCCAACCCGAATCTCGAGGGCGAGATTCATCTTAAGGGGGGTAGGTTTGTAACATCCCAAATTTCCAATTTGGCATGTTATACATAGATCATCCATGCATATCATATTTCATTGCTTTTTCGTTTGCAATCCTCGAAATCCTAAGCAACTCAAGGACCTTCGGAGAGAGTTGGGGATTTTCTAATTTTCATATTTGAAATCTTTATCAAATAGTGAAGACGAGGATTTGATTTTAATTATTTTCTCTCCGGAAAATATTTCATTTTCAAATAATAAATGAGGGGAGATAATATGACTTCTCCAAAATAATTGAAATATCGGAGGAAAAATGTTTAAATCATTTTTGGGATTTTATTTGAGTTATTCGGGATTTTATTGCTCCTAGAAAAATGTTGCATATTTTAAAAATTGCATTTTAGGGGCCAAGAAAAGTTCATCTTGTTCTAAATATTTTATTTAGACGGAGAAAACTTGTTTTGGAATTTTTAGATTTTTATTTATTTTTCCAGGAATTTTTCTTCGGCGGAATGTTTTTTTAAAATAAAAAACTCATACCGATCGGGTCAAGGCCCACTGAAAGCAAGTCGGCGAGCGATCGCCGCCGCCTTCCAGCACACACAGGCGCTGCACAGACGCCGAGGGCGAAGTCCGAGCCGACTCCACCCCGGCGCCCCCCAAGCCGAGCCCCGCCCGCCTATAAAGCCGCCACCGCCGCCACACACCACACACACCACCCACCACCACACTCACAGCCTGCAGCCAAGAGCCTCGATCCGCCGCCCGCCAGTCAGTCCGCCGTCGCCAGCGTCGCCGCCGCCAAGAGCAGCAGCTCCGCAGCCCGCCGCCGTCGCCGAAGCCCCGCGGAGCCGCCTCCCGGACGAGCCGCCGGAGGTACCCGACCCGCCGCCAGTTTTTTTAAAAAATAAACCCTTTGGTTTTTTTTTGGAAAACCCTAGATCATTTTTTTCTAGATCGGTTTTTTTTCCCGGTTTATTTGTTTAGCAAACGTCCGATCGTTTTAACGAACGCGTTCATTGTTTAGGTTCTGCTACGTCGTTTTTCTTTTTATCGGATTTATTCCGCGATTATTCTGATTGCGATTTCTGATCTAATTTTCAAACCTGCTTTTCTTTTTGCTCGTTTATCGGAATCAGGTGATTCAAGCGCCTGGAGTTTCGTCTCGAAACCCTCTTTCCGAATAATCAACTCAAACAAGATTTTTCTTCTGTAAAATTTGACCTAGATCCAGAATAGCAAAACGAAGTTGTTTCTTTTGCAGTTTGAGTTTCGTTGCTTTGTTTGATTTGATTCTTCTTGCAAACCGGAGTTCTTAAGTTGAACTCTCCGGTCAGACTCTTTTATTTGGAGTTCTACTTGTGCATCTTTGATTGTTGCTTATGTATGTTATTGTTTGCTTGCGTTAGAATTCCCGGAGTGCGAAGCGTGTTACTACGAGTCTCTAGGATACCCGGATCGTCAGCAAGGCAAGTAACACGTTGATCATACTCTTTTCATACCCAGTTTTTATGCATTAGTTTTGATCCTCAAACATTGCATGATTAGGATGCCTTTAACATGTGGGTATTGGGAAGTAGTTGATGAGGTAGAACCTATTGCCCTGTTTATTATCAAACCCTTGGGAGTTACTTCTACGTTATGCTGATATTGCCATGCTATGCTCGTAGACGTGGATTGGGTTTGAGTGATATCCATGACAGATGTGAGATTGTTAATTAATGGTTTACTTAAGGTGGCAACTTTAATACACATCTGGGTGGATTGAGGCACCTGGGGTTACCAGTGATTGCCTGTTTTATTTTTTGGAAATCCCAGGGTTACCGTGTGATTCTCCTATGGACCGCCACCCAGGCTCAAAGGGAACTGAGTCTATTCATGCTAGAAACTTCCGTGTGCAGCCGCAAGCTATTATGGGCACTAGCATAGTTTGAGTAAGTTGCGTGAAGCTCTTGAAGAGGTGGATCAGCCGGTAGTGGGTTTTTAGGTTTGGTATGGTCTGCCCGGAGTAGAGAGTTAATGCTTCTGAAAGACTCTGTCTTGGTCATCCGTCTCTCAAACACCATGCAGTGCGAGAATCAACGGAGGTGATCGAGTCTTGCGGGGAAAAGTGCGCAAACCTCTGCAGAGTGTATAATCTAATCATGGTTAGCCGTGTCCCCGGTTATGGACAATTCTGAGTATCTAGTACTTGAGTATTCGCATGTATCTCAACACTCTTTAAATTAATATTGTTGGGTTGTTAATTACTTTTAATTGGGATCATTGAGTTGGGGTTTACCTTCTCAAATGACCATGTTAGTTAAATTAAAATTGATTCCTTTGAAGTAGGGAAAAATTGGCTTTTCGCAAAACTGTAACCTTAGAGCTTTCCACCAGCCACTTATGCATGTAGTGGTAGCATTATTCTGTTATTGCTCTTTTGTGTTACATTGCCAGCATATTCCATGTGTTGACCCGTTCTCGGGCTGCAACGTATTATGTTGCAGATTTTTCAAACGAGGAGTAAGGTTCGTAGGTCGTTCCCGTGCAACTCAGTTATGTCGTTGGAGTTGATGGACTCACTTTATCTTCCAAGCCTTTCGTTGTTATCGCATTAGATGGCCTTAAGCCATATTATTGTAATAAGTTCTCTTTTGAGACATTCGATGTAATAAGTGTGTGATTGCTACCCTGTTATAAATCCTTCGGCATCTTGGTGGTGTCAAGATTATCGATCCAGGGATGACACCTGAGCACAGAGACTTGACCATCTGAGGTTGGGTCGCTACATGAAGCCCCAACGGCCTCAGGGGGTGGAGGTGTGACGATGTGCTCGGTGAAGTAGCCCCGGTGAGCTGGGAGACGACGTCGGTGAAGCGCACCAGATGCGGTGGAACTCCGTGTCTGTGAGGCACGTCGGTTGCGGCAGCCGACATTGTCGGTGGACCACCCGGTGCGGTGGACGAGGGCGTAGATGAGGTAGCTCCGGTGCGATGGTGAAGCGTGACCGTCGTCTTCGTCGTTGTCGTCCGGCATAGAGGTGGGGAACGGTGGGGAAAGAGACGAGACGAGGGGTGATTCGAGGGATGGCGGCGAATTAGAGATTTGAGCAATCTGGGCATGAAAGGGGACGGTGGAGAAGAGAGATTTTGTAGGGCTAGAATTCGGGCCGCCAGATATTTCAATCCGAAACGTGGAAGCGCGAACTTATATTGTCATCGTCCTTTTTTTGGGGGGGAGGGGGGTGGGTGGCTGGGTGCTACGCGTCCGTCCGACACATGCGACCACCCCGACAGGACTATGCTTCGGTGCCTTAAGGCACCTGCCTTTGTGTCCATGACATGTGGGCCCAACAGGTGGCTGGCCCACATGTCAGTCACCCAAGGGCAGTTGCCTTTAAGGCACAAAAGCAGCGTCCACCCCGACACGACTCTCGTCTGCCTGGTGCGCCTACATTTGAGAATGCAAATGAATCTTCTTTCATTTGCAAACGAATCTGTATGTATTACCATGCCCGTGTTTTCCTTGCAATAATTAGTTATTCGAAACGAGATACTCCATCCGTTCACTTTTGTAAGTCATTTCAGACAACTTAAAATGAACTATTTTGCACATTGTCTAAAATGTATTCAAGGTCTTATAAAAGTGAACAGAGGGAGTACTATAAATTAATTAATGAGGAGTTATTTGAAAAAAAACGAAACGGTACCCAAGCTAATGTGGATTAGTGTGTCACATAATTAGTTAATTGAATTAGAGTGTGTGTCACGTAGTTAGTTATTTGAATTAGAGTGTGTGTCACGTAGCGATCTCCAATTCTAACGTGGATTTCGCATTTCAATGTATCCACGCTACTTTTTTAATACAAATTCATATGTATATGATGAACACCATGGTAGTGAGAAAACTTTTGGATGGATTCAAACATATGACCTACAAAATAGCACAACAAATTGAGTCAATGTCAACTTTTCAAACTTAGTATGGCACTAATTCAAAATAATTACCCGTATGCTCGGTCCTCGGTTCAAATCTTACAATGTACAATCAATTGAAACATCGATATTAAGTCTCGTACTATGTACATTCAAATGTTATTTTTGCCCCCCAAGACAAGCGCTACATACTTCTGTGATCGGTCAATCTTCCTCTCCTAACCACCTTAGGAAGCTATCGGTTTCCAACACACGTTCATTCTTTCTCTCCATGTTTCGATCTTTAAGTCTCTCAAATACACAACCCCTTTTTCTACTCCTGTTACCAAATGTATTTACCTCACACACCCGCCATTGCACCCGATGCCGAGCTCTCTCTCTCTCCCCCCTCTCCCTCTCACCCTCTCGCGCTAGCCCCCCAACCTCTCGTGCGCACGCACGCACGTTGTATATCTAGGTCACTCCCTTGAGACTGTCTCACTCTTTCTTCTGCACGGCGGGCCACACTCGCTCAATCTCGCTCTCTTTATCTGAGTCTCGTTTAACCTCGTTTTCTTTCACACACACAAATGATATATCTCCCTGTTCGGGCCTCGATCGACACACTCTATACTCTCTCACGTAGATTGTCTATCTAGGTCAGTCCATCCAAGCAGCCGCCACTCTTTCGACCTCATGGTGGGCCACGCTCACTCAATCTCTCTCTCTCTCTCTCTCTCTCTCTCCTCTCCCCCCGTATGTCTCGATTGACCTCGCTCTTTCTTGGAAAAAAATGATATATCACCATGTTTGAGCCCAATTCGACGTATTCACATTGTATACTCTCTCACGCACATCGTCTATCTAGGTCACTCTCTCCAACCCGTCTCACTCTTTCGATTGCACGGCGACCCTATGTGATCGGTTGACCTTGCTTCCTCCCACGCACAAAATATATATCTACACGTCTATGACTGGATCATCTCTCAAGCTCTATCTTACAGCCCTCACCCTTGCCAAAAGCTCAATCGGACAATATCTCTCTGGAGCATATATATTTGTTCAATGAATGTCGGACCACGCTCACTTTGTCTCTCTATCTATATGTCTCTCGATTGACCTCGCTTTCTCACACCGTATCTTCCACGCATTGAAGCTACTACCTCTCCATCCCTCGCAAATCCGGAGCTATTTACATTGCGAGGGGCACTCCAACCTTGGATTAATTTGTGTACACATTTATTCCGGTAGGTTTAGATTATATTTTCATAGCATTCGGCCCACAACTACTCCAAACACCATTGCAACCCACACAACTCCCCTAGTTTATTTCCCTCTGGCTCGGTCATCACTCTCTCGCACGTCCTTTCTCGCCTTCAACGTCGCACAATGGTATTATTGAAAAATTTATGTTGTTCTCTTTAATTCTGATAAATAAGCTACAAAACTACACACCGATAGTCCACTTGGAATGGAACAAATTTCAGCCCACAAATTAAAGTGCTACAAACTACACACCGAGGGGCCCACATGTCATGAAACAAATTTGGACCCATATACAAATTAAAAAATAAAGGACGAGGATCGAACATGCGATCGGGCCTTCAAGCCGCACGTCAATAGGCAACATATACGTAGAATAGCAATGTTTGTTGTACCCCCTTTGTTCACATAATGTTTTTATATTATCACAGACTAATTAATGGATAACATGTAATATTATTTTTAGTACAATTCGCCTTCACTTACTGGTCGGTTCCATGTGTGCTCTCTCTCTCTCTCCTCCCCTTCTGCGTTTAGACGCACGGGCAAACAGGAAGAACTCGCGGGCGATGTTGCCGTTGACCATATCTGGACGCGTTCACAAGTCACGACACCAGTTTCACGTACTAGCAGCACTAGTCAAGTAGTATGCGCAATGCACGTTAATTTGGAAGTATATTAAGTGCATGCGGATATTAACTACTAGGATATTATTTGCGTGTTGTCATGTGATTAGCACTATTTTTGGCATGAAATTAACTGCACGCTAAACGTGTTGAGCGCTCGACATTGAAGCAGTCTAGGTCGTTGGATGACAAGGAATACATGTGGCTTGATGTTGTTTTATATTTAATTTGATACGGCTCTAGCAGAACATTCAATTGATCAAACCATACATTTCGTTCAGTCTGACTCCGACTTTAAATTATACGACGATCGATATAAAATAAACGGAAATGATAAATGTTCGGATTTTAAGCATGGCAATCCGAATGTTTTTCATGGCAAATTTAGATTACGCGGCGGCGGGGGCGTCTCGCGGTGGGAACCGGCTCCTTTGTCGTGCTTTGTGTGTCGTCGGGCCACTGACCGACGGCGACGGCGATGTCTTGCGCCGTTGTTGGCATACTCTTGGATGTTGGCCTAGCTTCAAGGAAGGCCAAATGTTCTAGACTTCGGAGCGAGTCAACTGGCGGGAGGAGGCGACTGGTGTTGGTGCAAGGAAGCGGTCGACGGCGGCCATCCATGCCGCTGAGGGGCACCGCACCAGCGGGGGCAAGCGCCATCAACGGCACAGCGGAGACATTCGTGTGCACAGCACCGCACGGCGCGCGACGCTGCACAGTCGCAAGAAGCGCATGCGCCGGCAGTGCACAGTGCACCGCACGGGCGCGCACGCTGCGTCAGATCGCCAAGAAGATCTACCGGCAGTGCATCGGCACCGCACGGGCGCTTGCGCTGCAGACGCGCAGGCGCATGCGCTGGCAGGTGCACGGGCGTGTGAAAGTCGGCAGGGACCTCATGGAACCCCGTGGCATCAAGCTCGGTGACAATGTGTGGCTCCCAGCCCATCAATGCCACGGGGATGGGCACTAGCGCAGTCGGGGCGACGGGAGCCGGAACGGGAGCAGGGACAGGCGCGGCTTCTTCCCGCAAGGCCAGTTCAAGCTAGTCCGAAAGCGCCTTATGTTCTTGAGACTCCGGCTGGGTGTCTTCCTCATGAAACTGGAACACTAAGGGCAGACCATGTGATGCGGCATGGTGTACGTTTAGGTCAGGCTAGTTGGAGGTAGACGACAGGAGAATCGGAGAGGAAGAGAGAGGATTGTAGCGATATCGGGTAGTGCGGGGTTGATTTTAAACTGCGGCGCCGGCGACATTAAAAGTGGGAGCAGTTGGGACAACGGTGGGCGGCGGAGCCTGGTCAAAGGGCTCGCCTCCTGGTGAGTCTGCATAGCAGTCTGCTCGCACGCCTCCCTGACAGCCGGGGCAGCGGCCTGCTCGCACGCCTCCCGTCGACTCACACGCTTGCTAGGACGGCACCTGCCGATGAGAAGCGGGGACTCGTGGCGGCACGTAAACGCCCACGCTTTCAATAGTGAAAGCGTTCGCCTTAACGTGACAGGTCTTTGTTCCAAAATACCTTGGCTCTTCATTTGTGAAACTTGTCATAAGCAGCTTGTCTCGAATTGAAGAAAAAACTTACGAAGTAATATTTGTGCCATATCACGTGACCATGCTCAGTTTCAAGAATTTATGCTCACTTTTGGATTTTCTGAAATTTAACATCCAGGATTCCAAACAATATCATAACCTGCATCATGCAATAAATTTTCAAGCCGTACATCTGTCCTGTTGTATTTCTTAAGAAAGGATTTGGTCAAACATTTTGCTTAGTTAGACTTCAGACAAGTTATATATGCAGACTACTACCTCCTTTCCAATTTATAGGGCTCAATTCAAAAATCTCACCAACCAAGGTAGATGGTGAGTGGTGGAACAATTGTTGTAGTTTGCAAAACCACTCAATTAATGCGCTTGTTTTCCTCAAAAATTGTGTTTATGAATGCATTAGTTGCAATGCATGCATGCATAAAGTACATGCATTGGTCAATTTTCTCTTAATACTTGCATGTACTCCCTCCTTTCCGGTTTATAAGGCTTATCTTAAAATTTTTGTTTTCCCGTTTTATAAGGCTCAATTTGGTTGTTCCCCATTACATGTTCAGATTTCAAGGTGCATTAAATCATTGCATACAAGTATTAAAATAAAATTGACCAATGCATGCGCTTTGTGCATGCATGCATTGCAATTAATGCATTGGTAAACACAATTGTTTGAGGAAAACAAGCGCATTAATTGACTAGTTTTGCAAACTACAAAAATTATTCCACCACTCACCATCTACCTTGGTTGGTGAGATTTTTGAATTGAGCCCTATAAACCGGAAAGGAGGGAGTAATGATTTATTGCACCTTGAAATCTGAACATGTGATGGGGAACAACCAAATTGAGACTTATAAAATGGGAAAACTAAAATTTTGAGATAAGCCCTATAAACCAGAAAGGAGGGAGTAAAAGGATAATCCTCCGCATCAAAGGCATTGCTCGATATATTAACTCAAGTAATAGGCACGAACAAACGAGTGCTTAATTTCGTGCTCATCCCGGTGTAGTAGTAGTAGTACTAGGCAATGCAGTTGATGGGTGACCTTGACGAGCGGCGCATCGAGGAATTGAACTGCGCTCGCACGGTAGGTAACGTTGTCTAGTTACTAAAGCATCCCTCCGTTGTTCATCGGTAGTCATTATGGACCGGGGACATGAGGGGAATTTCCTAGGGTTGGAATTCTGGCCGCTAGATATTTTGAGTTGAAACGTTGAGGCTTGGCTGGTTGGGGTTGCCTAATGTGCGTACCACGCACGCCACCGAAGGACACGAGCCCGTTATTTTTTAGGATCAACACGAGCCAAGGTCTGGCTGGTACGCCGTTGGGTCCTAACATTCGAGAATACGAAAGGAACCTATTAAATTGCCGAACGAATCTATGTGTATTACAATACCCGTATTTTCCTTGCAAATACTAATCTCAACGTGGTAATTGATTTATGACGAGTTGTTGAATTAGAGTGAGTTTGTGATATAGTAATCTCAACGTGGATTTCACATTTCATGGTATCCCTAGTAAGTTTTCCAATACAAATTCAAATTTAAAAGAGGAACAATATGGAGGTGAGAAAACTTTGTATATATCAAGCATATGACCACACACACAGAGAGAGACACACGCACGAACACAACAACAATCCAATAAGTATAGTGCATCTATTTTTCCAAACCATGCATGTATGACACGAATTCAAAAATACTCCTTCTATTCCTAAATATTAGTCTTTTAGATAGTTCAACAAGTGACTACATACGGAGCAAAATGAGTGAATCTAGACTCTAAAATATGTCTATATACATCCGTATGTGCCAGTCCATTTGAAGCCTCTAAAAAGACTAATATTTAGGAACGAAGGGAGTAAAATGTAAGACATCCATGGTCCTTAGTTCAGTATTTAAAATGAACATGAAACTGAAACATGAATATTAAGTCTAGTACTACAGTACATGCAAATGTTGTGTTTAGGCGGAGCTATGATTGTCGGGGGTCAACCCCTTGACCTTAGATAAAATTGTGGAGCTTTGTTTAGGGTTGTTTAGATTATATTTGTCCCCACCCTCCCAACCACCGATTGGTTGTGCACCCCCCCACCCCTCCTCCCCGGAGAATATCATGTGCCCCCATACCTTAGATGCTATATGCCGATACGAGTTGCTTGGAGCTTGTAGATCTGAGATATAGCAGCTCACATGATGTGTCTTAATTTTTTTGCAGGAAACCTTGATGAGTTTGAGAATTGCACACAATTTGTACAAAAACTACTTAGATGCCCTTTGATACCATATCCAATCTAACTCGAAGTCAGATCACCATAGCATCTAAGATGAAGGAGGACATCATATTCTCCTCATGTAAGAATATCATGTGCTACCACACCTTAGATGCTTTGGTGATACAGCTCTTCGGAGGCGTTGGATTTGTGACCCAACACCTCCTCGGTGGTTCAATGGTTTTTGCAAAAAGCCCCAAAAGAGTTCGCCATCGCTTAAGCACAAAGATCGCCAGATGCCATCGATCTCGATCAAACAACCTCCAAGCTCAGATCACCAGAGCATCCAAGCTGCGACATCACCTTATGTTTTCTCGCACGGGAGAGTATGAGGTGCTCCCACACCGTAGATTCTATGATGATACGACTTCACTGAGATCTAATGGCCCACAGTAGGAGGTTTGAATGTTTTTGCAATATACGGCTGATAGAGTTTGGGAAATGCACAAAAAGTACAAGTACTACACATGTGCCATCTGATCACTGATCATACGACCTAGATGCTCATATCACCGTAGCGGGTAATTAAGCTACGGGGAGCACCTAATATGAGCACCGGGGAGCCATTGGATCGAAGATGCAGCGGCACACACGAGGCCTGAATGTTTTATTTGCAAAAAACCTTTGAGAGTTTGGAAATTATGATAATTACAAAGACTACTCCCAAGCCATTGATCTCACTTCCAACAAGGTAAAACTCGTATCACCATAGTATGTAAGCTGCGGGTGGATGTGATATTCTATGTCACTGTCTTTTTGTTCATAAACTTGCAAAATACGGTAACTCGTGCCGCTACTTGTCTAACCGCCGCAAAGTGTTTGTTCAAAAACCATCCTACACTGAAATATCGAACAACACATGGGGGTCCCACTTGTCATTAATCAAATTTGGACCTAAAACTAACAAATCTGAAAGATGAGATTCAAACCGCAACCCGACTACAAAGCGTAAGTCGATAGCCCTAAAAACGAACGGTTGTTGGCTTTGTCCCATAACTTGATTTTATACAAGATTTGCGCTGAGTAGAGTAGAGGAGTGCCTTGTCAACACGTGCATGACCGTTGTCTCACTTACTGGTGGGTCCCAGGTCTGCGATCTCAATCTCTCTTCTCTCCATCATCTAACCTTTGCACGGGCACACACGAAGAGCGGCACTAGCTTTCCGTGGTGTTATTACAACTAAAAATACTTGGAAAATAGAAGAATCGCCTAGAGCAAGAGACGTTGTGGCTGGTCGAGACGGAGCTAACCGTGCCACATTTGCATGATGAAGCTATGTGGCTAGTGGGGTGTTTTCGACCGACTAGCTGGGTCCTGAGGTCGAACCATAGGTACTACATCTGATACAATATATTTTTACATGCACATTTTTCCTTCGTGTCGAGACGTGGCACACCCTACCGCACGGTTTCGGGGTCCTCCCAGGTGGTGCACGCATATATTCTTCTTGACGTGGGATGCCCTACCGTGCGTTTTCTGGGTCCTCCTCGGTCGTAGCACCGAAGCATGTAAATGAGTCGTCAAATCACGAAAGACCACCTTTCCCGCTGAGTACATCAGTGAAGCACGGTGGCTAGCTAGTTGGGCTAGCTCGACCGATTAGCTAGGACGCCGCCACATTTTTTTTTCACCCCCTTTTTTATCTACTTGCCGGTAGGTAAATTTAAATATCCACCGCGGCATTGCTCTGGTGTTTGGGTGCGGCAGGACTTTTATTTTTTTGATTAAAGGGAGCAGGCGCGGCAGGATTTTTAATTTTTTGATTGACAGGAGTAGGCGCGGCAGCAATTAGTCACGATGACTCCGCCTATAAAAACCCACTGCTCCCTGATGTGAGAAGTCATCGACTGGTGTTTTACCGTGGTGAAAACCAAAAGATTCCCCACTTCTCGGCTGGCTCCCTCCGCGTTCCCGTAGATTGCATTGCCTTTCAGCCGTTTCGCCCCCTTTGCTTCCTCTCCCCATTGCTTCTACCTGGTGCCATGGCGGCTCAGCAGATCACGGAGTCCGAGGTGAGGCGCCTGACACAAGAGCTCCGTGCCAAGGATGTGGAGCTCAGGGCCAAGGACGTGGAGCTCCGTGAGCTCAAGGAGGAAAGGAGTGTCATGCTCCTCCCTTATTTGCGGGAGTTCACGGAGCTTCAAAAGCGGCAGGCGTCCACCACAAAGATGCTCGAGGCATCGGCGGTGTTGCTGCAGGAAGCGGGAGATACGATAGGCCATCAGGGGAGCCGGCTAGAGCGCGAGTGGGCCGATCGTGATGAGGTCCAGGATCACCTCAGCCACTTGGTGAACCAAGTTGCCACACATGTGTTGCGGTTGCGCGATGCCTACCGTCGTGCCAGCATGACGATGCCGGCCGTCGGGCTAAACCCGTTCGACCACCCGATTGACTTCAACGAGCTGCGGCTTCCTGACCTGGTCTCCTTCTTCACCTATATCTCCGAGGAGCTGAGTCGTCACCGTGCGATGGTGGGGGCTGAGCTGGACAAGGAGGGGTTGCAGGCTGCCGTCGCCGTTGCCGGGCGAATCCTTTCAGGGCTCCGTCACCGGAATCCATTCGTGCTATTGACGCCGCCTTTGATTTAGCTGGCTCCGCCGACCGGGAGCGGGCTCTACGGGCGGTTGCACCTGCATCACCAACATCGTGTGCCTCGAGAAGCGAGGGACTTGGTGGTGTTTAGGCGCCTCGCATGGGCATGTCCATGTCTCGGCGCAACATGACCGTTGGATCAAACTCGATGGTGCAGATCACCATCAGAGCACAAAGCGTGTGGGTGTGTTTGGTTGCATTCTCATCTCAATATAGTTGTTTCCTCTTCGTATTTTTGTCAACCTACTAGTGTGGACTCATGGACCCTTCATGCACTCGCCAAACACCCAAAAGTGGGTCGAGAAGGAACTTTTGCTCCCATCCTGCACCCTTCATACACCCCTGCCTAACACTATTGGATGTGCTTCATATGGTTCATGTTTCGTGAAGTATCAGTAGCACCGCATTCTCCGCGCGCCGTGGACCTAGTTCTGTTAACTTTGATCTCACTGCTCATTCTCGACGGACAAATAAAAAGCGTACTATGTTACATATAGGAGTAGTTGATCACAAGACAACATTATTTGTTATCGCCATATCTTACTACACTAGCAATAAGATTGTGTAGTAATCGACGATGAACCATCGCACATGCCTAGTAGTAGGAGCACTGTATGTTCAAGTGGCTGCCGTGTTTCGCACTCCTCCGTCAGAAGAGTGGAAACGCTTGCTGTAATCATTTTTTTTTCGTAATGAAAAACAGTGGACACGCCTACCGTGAGGATCCTCCTCCACCATGCACTAAATTACTCACTTTCGCCGACGTGTGGGACAGCCAGCACCTGGGTCCACCAGCCATGCACTAAATTACTCCGTAGTAGAGTGACGGTAGACTACCCCGATCGAACCGACGCAGTAATGCCCAATGAGCTGTCAAATCACAAAAACCCCTCCTTTCCAGCAGTAAGTTGGACGGGCGAAGCAACCATCATTTCACTCTTCTCTCTCAGCTTCCTCTCTTGAAGAAAACCCCCACTCGCTTTGCTTCTCCCTCATCTTGTTCCTCCTTACACTCTTCTCTCTCAGCTTCCTCTCTTGGATGGACGCCGGAGCACTGGCCGACGTGATGTCTATGGCTCTGGCCAAAACCATCGAGGCTCATGGTACAAAGAAGCGCAAGCACCCCGCCGAGACTACCGCAGATAAGCTCAAAGCCATCGCCTGCCCAAGTCCCCCTCTCCGGATCCCTCATTAAGCAAGTCCGTAATGTCTCTTGTCGACGATCTTTTCTCGATCTTGATCGTGTTTTTCATCTAACACGCAGACTAGTACTAGTAGTACAACTTTCTCGGGTGATCTTGCATGTGATTTTAGTGTGCCAAATGACGGTTCTAAATTCCTCTTTTGACCAAAACATGCGAGAGGTTGACACCGATTTCTTCTTGATTATTAACTATTTCTCTCGTCCCAAATTTCTTGTCTTAGATTTGTCTAGATACGGATGTATCTAATACTAAAATGTGACTTGATACATCCGTATCTAGACAAATCTAAGACAAGAATTTTGGGACGGAGGGAGTACTTTATGAACATCAATGCTACCTTTTAAGAGGGTATATTTGCCTCAGTAACTTGTGTTATGGATATTGCATGTAATCCCTCTGCTCTCATGCCTTTGAAGACATGTTCTAGTGTCTTTGTTCACTCATTTCTGTGCGTATATGTAGTCATATATGGAGTATAATATCGAAAACCATCTTATATTTCTGAACGGAGGTAGTAATAAAATATGGTTTCTATTTGAATTAGAACCAGGTCCGCGGTGGAGATGAAGTTCTCAAAGTCATGCCGTGTGAACTGGAAGACCTGATGATGAGTTCTACTGCTGAACTATCCAGCTACTGTGTCCTTGTTGCCACGTGTCCTGAACTAGTGTTTTCCTGTAGCATTGTTGTCAGGCATGTTCTCGAGGCTGTACTTGACCACAACAATTTCCTGGTTGTGCCTTCGATTCTGAAGGGTGTGGTTCTTGTAAAGCTTCCCAACAAATCTGATGCGCCTGTCTTCATCATCATGTTTATCGGTGGAAAGACCACTCTGTTAGGTTCTCCAAGGTTGACAAGATGGTGATGGTGCATGTAGACATCTCACACGAAGTCCATGGCCTAATCAGTTATGCGGGGTTCATCCCGTAGGTCGGTGGCAAGAAATAGTCTGCAGAGTATAGTTAGTGCAACTTTGCTTGTCTGTAGTAAGTACTATTATTCAGTACTTGATTTGTGTTTGTGAACCCTGTATTGTTTATTAGTACTGCCGCTTTTGGTGTGTGGTCAGTCCTGAGAACGGTCTATGTTAATGTCTGTCCACTCAATTCAGTCTCTACATTTTGAAGTATCCAGATCATATTTTTTGTGAGGACGGTTTATCAATTATGGTTACACTCCAATATCTCAGATGCATTATGGGTTTATCGCACCCACCAGATTTCCAATCCCATGGATGTTCGGTCCATACGATTTGTCATGACCTTTGACTGTCCCGCTTGGGAGTAGGCGGGCCCCTGCATGCCACGCGTAGTTGGACGATCAATCTTCTGTTTAGTACTTCAACATAGTGATTTCCTGGTAAGGATTCACTCGTGTCACATCAAGTAAATCTTATTGATTTACTGTCTAAATCTTATTGATTTAATGTCATGTTTTCTTTCTTTTCCTGCAATTTTATGATGCATGTTTTTCCATGTGACATTCATCATAGAATAAACCGTTTGGTTTGCTCTACGATGGCTATTTTTGCAGGTTTCACTTCTTATGTCATGTCAGTAACGAAGGCATTGTCCATCACTTATATTACTGGAAAAAATTGGATCAGTCTATTGTCTGAGTACAAGCTGAATCCCTATGATGAACTACAGTTTGGTTTAACAAAAATGCCACAATTAGTCCTTCTCGCGTTTAAAAGAAATGAAGAAAAAACTGGATCACGGTCACGGATCCTAGTCAAGTTAGAAAGCTGATCATAGCGCATCAGACACGATCGCCGCTGCCTCGCATGCATTGAACACCGCAGCATACTCTAGCATCGACAATGCGGCAGCTCACCGATCTAGGTGAGGATTGGGCACCGACCGCCGGCCGATCACCGATCTCACCGAGGATCGGGCATCGACAAGCACTTGCTCGACACCGCACCAGCTCTACAAGGAGCACCATCTCCGCAACAAAGCGAGCTGCTTCGCACTGCACCAACACTTGCACTTGCCTCTGGTCCGCCCGTGCAGCTACACCGCAACACATCGGGCTGCGTTCGCACTTCATATACCAAAGTCCTTACAAAACCAACATGTCCACCTTCTTGGTAAGCATTGGCGCCCAAGTGCTTCGTTCTTTTTTCTTTCCATGTTGTTTCACATGATTCACTGTGTTGATCTAACTGTTTGGGTATGTCTTCTTGTTTGCAAACAGAGAATTCCTAGAGCAACGAGGGAGTCGTTCAACAATCTGGGCGACCGCGGACAAGTTTCTCTTACCATGCGCAGCCTTGGTGTGAATGAACCTGCTCAATATACTGTAAGTACAAAGGATGGTCGCATGATGATTGATGCTAAAGGACGGTCAAGGTTCAAATCTAAATCATATCTTGCAGTAGGGGATGATGTCAAAATCGAACTTTCTCGACAAGGAGAGCTGGTCCAAATCAACTTTGAAATTCTTCAATAGCAGCACGCAACTGCCGAACTGATCTATCCTCCGAGAGATTTTGATGTAATAATCTGGCATGGTGAAACAAGTGTCCTGTGTGTATAAGTAGTACGACAGTATTATTTATCACATGGTATATCATTGATAGAATTGCAACTCTGATTGCTGGTTAGGAACTGTCGTTCGATTTCATTCCAACAGCTGTCGTGCTTTATTCAATTTGGTGTATTCGCCTTGCGACAGCATCTAAAACCAGTGCAGTACCGATTGCTTGCAATATGAAAAGCACTGAGGTAGAACACATGGGCCCCCAAACATGCAGGGTCGGCCAGTGGCCCAAAGTCCAGAACCATGAGCCTATCTGAGTATTATATTCTTAGCTGAACCCCCATAAAAAAAGCTGAACCCCCATAATGCCCGTGTGTTGCAGAGGGAGTATATTTCTCGGCAAGGTGAGCCTGTGATATAAAAGATTTGTATATTTCTTTACAGAGGGAGTATCACTCTGTCAAAATATATATTGATGTGTAACTAGTTACTCCTGTCTTTCTACTTCCTTTCGCTGATATGTGGGGCAACCAGCAATGGGGTCCACGTGCCATATGCACAAATTAGAGTGCACAACTTCACGGTAGACACACCCCGGTCGTAGCACCGCGGTAATGCCCAATGAGCCGTCAAATCACAACCCCCCTTTCCAGCTTTAGCAGTAAGCTGGACGGATGAAGCGGCAATATTTCACTGGGCCTAAATCCCTTCTCCCTCGTCTGCTTGTTCAGAGAAAAACCCCGCTCGGCAATTGCATAGGGTTTTCTCATGGAGAACCAGGTACGAATTCTTCATCCATCCCCGATAAATTCAAGTCCCTTGATCGCAGGTAATCCTAGGATGGCAGCCACCGCCGTTGATGCATTTTTCTTCGTACCGAATCTAGTGTGTTTCAGTTGAAGTGCGCAAAGTGTGAGTACCCTACAGATTTCTGCGCCCTCAATGAGACGCCACACTTGTTCCTTCTCATCCTAACACAACATTTTGAAACGCGCATAGTATGTTCCTAGAATCCTCTTCTCTATCCGGGAGGGTGGGGTTTTTTTGAACATGCTGTGTTCTCATATTATTTTTCCTGCAGTGTATTATTTGCTCTGCCAGAACACATGTACTCAAGATGCTCGGCCTTGCCATAACTGAATACACTAGTTTAATGGTCACAGTGAAGACAAGCCATGGATATTACTTCCAAGTTGGGTTCATGAACCAAGAAGATCGCTGCTTTTTTTATGGCCAAACTTGGATAAACTTTCTCAAGTATTACGGACTGAAAGTTGGCGCACGAATGTTGATGGAAATAGCAGAGCCTGGTCTCATCTTCACTGCGATCTTCCACCCCGACGTCATTCCAATTGTTCATCCATGTTAGTTTTGTATCTGGTTCTTGCTTGTTGCCTCGATTACTTCTTAATCCACCTATTCTGTCTAACTAATCACAATTTAACTTTAGAAGTAGCAATGAATCTCTCATGAAGATGCTACTTCTAACTAATATTTTCTTATAATTGGTGGCACGTGTAGGTTTTTTCAGAGTTAAGCAGTCTGCTCATTTGTTACTCTATAATAACTCGGCTGTTACTAATGGCACTGAAGTTGACTGGATCGACATCCACAAGTTCCTACACTTTATTGCTCGTCTCGAGGTCCTTGTGGGGTGTTTCAATGGTGGAAGGCCACGTGGGATATGTGTGCCACTGCTGCACTAGTTGAACAGGTCCAACTGTGTCGAGGAACTTATGCTACGAGCTGTTTTCTGTTATATATATTGTTCATAAACTATTGCTTATACACAGTTTTACAGCTGTGATCTCCTTGAAACAGGAACTACCGAGTTCTATTGTTCCTATACAGATGCCTGACCATGGTCGGGTCAGACTTGCGCTTGGTCACAACATGATGTTTATGTCGACCTACTCAATTCCCCTTGGAGGTGATAAGATACTTGTTCATGGGTGGTCTCAAATAATGAAGGCCCATCTGTCGGATTTCGGGTTCCGGCAGACCCTTGAGGTTCGAACACTAGGGTGCGCGCGGAGATTTAACCCTCTGCCTACTTGCTCTTTGCCGAATCGCTAGGACCTAAACTACCAAACACAAGAGTCACAATATTTATACTGGTTCAGGCCACCATTATGGTGTAATACCCTACTCCAGTGTGTGGTGTGGTGGATTGCCTCTCGGGCTGATGATGAACAATACAAGGAAGAACAGCCTCGCGAGGGTCTGTTCTTGGCTGGTGCTACTTGGCTTCGGCTCTTGGGTTCTCGATGCTAGATGACTCTACCCAGGGGTGGCTAGTCCTATTTATAGGCAAAGGCCTTGGGCCTCTTCCCAAATATTGAGCGGGAAGGGCGCCAACAATTGGCCATTTTGAAGGGGAACAATGGGTACACTTATCCCGACTAAAGTTGGTCCTCGCTCAAAAGGCTCGTGGTGACGCCTGCTTGGGCTCCAGACTGACTTCCTTCCGGCCATTGGGCTGGTCTTGGTCTTGTTGCACCGAAACGGATGCCTTTGCTTGATGCTCTTGCCTGTGCTTGCTCCCTTTGCACCAAAGAGGAAAGGAGGACACTGCGCGGGCTGGCGCCCGACTGGCGCCATTGGTCGTCATGGCTTGTGTCATGGGCACCTCGCGAGGTACCCCGCCTTGAACTCTCCGCCTCCTTGTGAGCCAGCCTAACGAGGCCGTGCCTGAGAAAGCTCCTTCTCGCCCGCCCCGCGAGGCTTGGCCCCTCGCGAGGGTCTTGAGCTTGTGTCGATGAAGATGGGATGTGCTGGGCCTCCTTTGAGCCACGCCGCAGGCCGCAGGCAGGCAAGTCTGGGGACCCCCATTTCCAGAATGCCGACACCGTCCGTCTTGGAGAATAGGACAGAAGATTATGTTCATGCTTTTCCATGGCACTAAAGCGAATATCCTGTTTATTGACCATGTTGCGAGATGAAGCCGCTTTTAGAAGGTTGTGGATGCACGGGGTGGCGCCTGGGCCTTGTCCTGGGGCTTGGCGGCCTCACCCTTGGTTAACTGTAGGCAAAGTAGCACTGTTCGAGGCGTGCTTTGCACGGTTGAACTCAGATAAGTACTCATCTTGCTTCCACTTTTGGTTGTTAAGTGCCCTCGCTGGTTTCAGCGTAGGTTGTTAAATCTTCTGCTGCTTTTACATCTGTCGTGTTTCTTCATCCCGTCTTCCTCCAAATTACGCCAAAACCAAATCAGCGCCAAGGGCCACTTCGCCTCCCCACGGCTGGTTGCGCCAACAAGACGATCACCGCCCCACCATCTCCTAAATCGTTAACGCTAAAGTCCTCCGCGCGTTTTGGTGCGCTCGCCGCGGCGCCGCCCTCTCGCATTGTCAACATGGTCAACAAACAACAGGAATCGGCAGAAGTACGTGGAGAGGATGACAGTAGGGACCCAACACATCAGCGTATGGAAAAATAAAATGCTTCCTCCTAGTGTTTTCCTGACATCTCGGATCCACGACATTGTGAGCATATATAGTCAATAGACAGGAGATTCGCAAAAGATCGGCTGACACCTGGGACGTAGCTACTCAAACAGTAATTTTTTTGTTTGGTATTGTTGAGACAGAGCAGGGTTTGAATTGGTCTGTGGCCCGTCTAGCCCAGGCTTATATAGGAGGAAGAAGTACGTCGGTGGCCGCCCGAGGGGCCCACGAGATAGGGGCTGCGCCCAGAGGGGGTGGGCACGCCCTCCTGTCTCGTGGCTGCCTCGGCTGCTTCTTGACTTGCACTCCAAGTCCTCTGGATCACGTTCGTTCCAAAAACCAGGCTCCCGAAGGTTTCATTCTGTTTGGACTCCGTTTGATATTCCTTTTCTTCGAAATACCGAAATAGGCAAAAAAAACAGCAATACGTGTTGGGCCTCCGGTTAGTAGGTTAGTCCCAAAATGATATAAATGTGTAAAATAAAGCCCATAAACATCCAAAAGGGGTAATATAATAGCATGGAACAATCAAAAATTATAGATACGTTGGAGACATATCACTTGCCGTTGCCGCTCCTACGACCGCCTCATCCACGACAACAGGATTTATCCCCCGATCCGGCCATCTGCCATCTAAAGTCTTCTTCCCCGCCGCCGACAGCCATCACACCTGCAGCACCCTCAACGTATCAGCAGAGGCCTACACGGCGTCGCAAGAGAGGTGGTACTCTTCCATATGTCCTTAAGTTATGGATCTCACCCGAAAATAGATCATAAATTGTTTATTGTACTTTTCTTGTCCGTACCAAATCATAGTGGCTAGTTGAAAGCAAACATTGGTTGCAAAGTATCTTTGTCCGGTTTGCACCTTCAGATCCGCTATGGCACGGTCACTATACTCGTAAAGCTTATGGTTTCCCCCCTTTATATTCACTACCATCATCATAGGAGCTTTGTGTCGTGCTAGCACTGCTCCTCAGGACCTCAACCCAAAGCTTACGTGTTGAAATATGAATCTGATATGATGCTCATATCACTAAAACAGAGAATGTTGAATTGGTCACCTAATGTT
The DNA here is from genome assembly GCA_021437245.1 of Aegilops speltoides. Taxonomy (NCBI): domain Eukaryota; kingdom Viridiplantae; phylum Streptophyta; class Magnoliopsida; order Poales; family Poaceae; genus Aegilops; species Aegilops speltoides. The sequence goes on from CM038147.1 coordinate 227,114,272, forward strand.
CCTATATTCGTTTCTAAAAGCATGTGCGCCACCCACTGGTCCAGCTAGTTCCACTTTCCTGATTTTACTCTTGATGCTTAGGGTTTTCCCCTTTTATCTACTCTACTATGATCTACGTAGGTGCTTTCTGTCATACTAGCATTACTCCACCCTTCAAGCTAAACAACACAACACTCAAAATTCCAAAGCTTAGTTGTTCAAATATGGTTGTGATATGATACTAATATTAGTTAACAGACACATTTAATGGTTAGCTAAAGGTCCCACTTGAGTTTCCAAATGCATGTCGCGACATATAGAGAGACAGCAGAATTGCATTTCTTTGTCACTTGTTGACTGGACTTTCTTGTCCATACCAAATCTTAGTTTTTATTTCAAAGCAAACATCGGTTGCTAACTACCCTTTGCGCGGTTTGCAGCTTCAGATCTGCCATCCCACTGCCACGATCAACACTATACTCACCATGCTTACGGTTCCCCATTTTATGATGACCACGATCAGCCTACGTGGTTTGTGTCGTAATAGCACTGCTCCACTCATCAAGCTAAACAAGCTTAGTTGTACAAATTCAAATCTGATATTATGCTAATATTAGTAAAACTGAGAGATGTTTAATTGGTCAGCTAAATGTTCCTACTTTAGTTTCGAAATGCATGTGAGCCACATATGGAGAGACCGGAAGGAATAGTATTTCTCTGTGCGCTCTGGTTCATCATGGGTGGCCAACCGACATTGTATAGAAAGACTTGTAATATCTTCAATCTGCTTGCTCTTCTGTTCTTCTTTAAGATGATCCTCTTCTCTTGCGGTCGACTGGACAGGTCGAGTTGTTCTCCCTTAGTATGTTTTGAATCTGTCAGGTCAAGTCGACTTGTTCTTCTTTACTATATGTTGAAGCTGTCATCTGCGAAGTGTCATCACTTCTGGGCTCTCATATTTTGAGTAGTAGGCCACATTATATTAATGCACACACCAAATTACAGCATGCATGGCATCTCTTAGAAGAATTGCAGAGATAGCACAAAGGGGTTTACAGGGAGGCAATATTGGAGTAGAATCACTTCTGCATTACAAAGATAATCTCACTTGTTTTTATGTTTTCATGCATGTCAGGTATTGAACATTATCAGAATGAATATGAGAATGGGCGCACGGGAGGAATATTGCGGAACAATCCACTGGCTAACAAACTTGGCATGGTGGAGGATGGCATATCTTATTCACCCATCAAGGTGCTTGCTCTAACTTGGCAAGGTTGTATTGGTCGCACATATTTTGCATCTGATCTCTTGCATTACTTCTACTTTGTTACACCATCTGCTTAGTTTAAGCATCATATATGAGTATATGCCATGCCTATCCATTTTCTGTACCTATTCCATGTGCCGTCATACTATGTTTTTCCAGTCAAATGTTGTTCTTTCGTAATAGATGTCCAAAAGGAAGAGGGTGAGTGCAGATCCTCAAGGAGTATGATAACCCACAAGTATAGGGGATCGCAACAGTTTTCAAGGGTAGAGTATTCAACACAAATTTATTGATTCGACACAAGGGGAGCCAAAGAATATCCTCAAGTATTAGCAGTTGAGTTGTCAATTCAACCACACCTGGATAACTTAGTATCTGCAGCAAAGTATTTAGTAGCAAAGTAGTATGGAAGTAACGGTAACAGATTTGTAGTAATTGTAACAGTAGCAACGGTAAAGTAAATAAGCAAAGCACAATATGTGAAAATCTTGTAGGCATTGGATCTGTGATGGATAATTATGTCGGATGCGGTTCCTCATGTAATAGTTATAACATAGGGTGACACAGAAGTAGCTCCAGTTCATCAATGTAATGTAGGCATGTATTCCTAATATAGTCATACGTGCTTATGGAAAAGAGCTTGCGTGACATCTTTTGTCCTACCCTCCCGTGGCAGCAGGGTCCTAATGGAAACTAAGGGATATTAAGGCCTCCTTTTAATAGAGTACCGGACCAAAGCATTAGCACTTAGTGAATACATGAACTCCTCAAACTACGGTCATCACCGAGAAGTATCCCGATTATTGTCACTTCGGGGTTGTCGGATCATAACACATAATAGGTGACTATAGACTTGCAAGATAGGATCAAGAACTCACATATATTCATGAAAACCTAATAGGTTCAGATCTGAAATCATGGCACTCGGGCCCTAGTGACAAGCATTAAGTATAGCAAAGTCATAGCAACATCAATCTCAGAACATAGAGGATACTAGGGATCAAACCCTAACAAAACTAACTTGATTACATGGTAAATCTCATCCAACCCATCACCGTCCAGCAAGCCTACGATGGAATTACTCACGCACGGCGGTGAGCATCATGAAACTGGTGGTGGAGGATGGTTGATGATGATGACGGCGACGAACCCCCCTCTCCGGAGCCCCAAATGGACTCCAGATCAGCCCTCCCGAGAGAAATTAGGGCTTGGCGGCGGCTTCATATCGTAAAACGCGATGAAACTTTCTCTCTGATTTTTTTCTCCGCGAAAGCAAATATATGGAGTTGGAGTTGAGGTCGGTGGACGTCTAGGGGGCCCATGAGGCAGGGGGCGCCTAGGTGGAGGGGCGTGCCCCCCACCCTTGTGGACAGGGTGTGGGTCCCCTAACGCTGATTCTTTCGCCAGTATTTTTTATTAATTCTAAAAAGTTGCTCCGTGGATTTTCAGGTCATTTTGAGAACTTTTATTTCTGCACAAAAATAACACCATGGTAGTTCTGCTGAAAATAGCGTCAGTCTGGGTTAGTTCCATTCAAATCATGCAAGTTAAAACAAGGGCAAAAGTGTTTGGAAAGTAGATACGACGGAGACGTATCAACTCCCCCAAGCTTAAACCTTTGCTTGTCCTCAAGCAATTCAGTTGACAAACTAAAAGTGATAAAGAAAAACTTTTACAAGCTCTGTTTGCTCTTATTGTTGCAAATATGTAAAGCCATCATTCAAGTCTTCAACAAAGATTATGAACTAACCATATTCACAATAACACTTAGGTCTCATGTTTACTCATATCAATGGCATAATCAACTAGCGAGCAATAATAATAAATCTCGGATGACAACACTTTCTCAAAACAATCATAATATGATATAACAAGATGGTATCTCGCTAGCCCTTTCTGAGACCGCAAAAATAAATGTAGAGCACCTTTAAAGATCAAGGACTGACTAAACATTGTAATTCATGGTAAAAGAGATCCAGTCATAGTCATACCCAATATAAACTAATAGTAATGCATGCAAATGACAGCGGAGCTCTCCAGCGGGTGCTTTTTAATAAGAGGGTGATCACTCAACATAAAAGTAAATAGATAGGCCCGGTATACTTTCACTGTCAACATAACAACTATGAGATCCCGATATCTTCCATGCTACACACATTATAGGCGGTTCCCAAACAGAATGGTAAAGTTTATAATCCCCCACCACCAACAAGCATCAATCCATGGCTTGCCCGAAACAACGGGTGCCTCCAACTAGCAATAATCCTGGGGGAGTTTTGTTTAATTATATTGATTTGATTTGATCTTTTGATCATGGGACTGGGCATCTCGGTTACCAACCATTTTCTCGTGAATGAGGAGCGGAGTCCACTCCTCTTGGGAATAACTCTCCTAACATGGAAGATACAGACAGCCCTAGTTGATACATGAGCTGTTCGAGCATACAAAACAGAATTTCGTTTCAAGGTTTGGAGTTTGGCACATACAAATTTACTTGGAACGGTAGGTAAATCCGCATATAGGAAGTTATGGTGGACTCATATGGAATAACTTTGGGGTTTACGGAGTTTGGATGCACAAGCAGTATTCCCGCTTAGTACAGGTGAAGGCTAGCAAGAGACTGGGAAGCGACCAACTGAGAGAGCGACAACAGTCATGAACATGCATTAAAATTAATCAACATTGAGTGCAAGCATGAGTAGGATATAATCCTCCATGAACATAAATATCGTGAAGGCTATGTTGATTTTGTTGCAACTACATGCGTGAACATGTGCCAAGTCAAGTCACTCGAATCATTCAAAGGAGGATACCACCCTATCATATCACATCACAACCATTTTAATAGCATGTTGGCACGCAAGGTAAACCATTATAAGCTCCTAGCTAATTAAGCATGACATAAGCAACTATAATCTCTAATTGTCATTGCAAACATGTTTATTCATAATATGTTGAATCAAGAATGATGAACTAATCATATTTACAAAAACAAGAGAGGTCGAGTTCATACCAGCTTCTCTCATCTCAATAAGTCCATCATATATCGTCATTATTGCCTTTCACTTGCATGACCGAACTGTGTGTATAATAATAATAGTGCACGTGCATCGGGCTAAGTTGGAATCTGCAAGCATTCAATTCAAGGGAGAAGACAAGGTAATATGGGACCGACAACTAGAATGAGTGTGTGGACATGAATGTAATGTCGGTGAGAAATACGTACTCCCCCAAGCTTAGGCTTTTGGCCTAAGTTGGTCTATGCCCATGGATCGCGGCTACTCTCCCGGTAATCGAGGAGTGTCATCATATCACATCGGGTCATGCGATCTCCTCCGGATCCCACTGATAAGATGATGGGCAATAAGGGTCAAGTGGTGGTTCCGGCTCGGGCTCTAGAGCTGATGTCTGGCCCCGATACTCATAAACGGCCGCCGGCAAGACAAGGTAATGGCCTGCAGTTAAATCAAACAAAGAGGGCGCAGGCAAGATAATAGTCTCATTGTGTTTCTTATGAAATCTCAAATTATACAAAAGCATCTTATCATCATTGTTAACAATAAACTCATGCGCTACCATGCTCTTGTAATCTAAAAAGGTAGGGGGCAGCAGTTTTTCCTCTTTCTCATAATGCCTAATAGGTATCTCGAAGTGTTTAGCAAGGCGTGCAACATAGATACCTCCAAAGATGGGACCCTTTGTACGGTTCAGGCTTAAACGTTTAGCAATAATAGCGCCCATACTAACAGAGTTATCACGGAATAAAGCATGGAACAAAATAATAATATTAGGAACACTAAGGTTTCCATAGTTTCCGCGACCAATTAAGCATCTACTAGCAAATATTGCAAAGTAGCGTAGAATAGGAAAATGTATGCTAGTAATTCTTGCATCGAAAACCTTCCTCGATTCTCCTACAGTAATAGTATCAATAAATCCATCCACATCTTTACGATGTGGTTCCTCTAAGCTGCCCTCAAAGGGTATTTTGCAAACCGCGCAAAAATCACGTAATGACATCTCCCTAGCCACATCATATAAATGAAATGCTACTCAAGGAGGTGATTTCTTAGGATAATAGTAGAAGTTTTGCACGAAAGTATTGGTGAGTAAGAGATACCGTTCGATCCGGTTGTGGAGGAAGTCGGTGAGGCCCGCATTATCAGCCAAAGAATAAAAGTCATCATAAATCCCGGCTGCTCTCAAGAAATCATCACAAGGCCATTCACTCGGCCGTACTTTCGCCACACGAGGAAGATTATACTTGGCCTTTTCTTTCTCCTTAGCTTGTTTATCCTTGGAGCCTTGGCTAGAAGAGCCTCTCAAGAACAATCTCTTCATCTTTTTCTGAAAATTTCTGAAACTTTTAGTAACTCAAAATAAAAGTGAATCAAACTCAACAAAACTGATAGCAACTACTCCCACAAGTGCCTAGAGCCTATATCATGCTTAAAATTACTTGGGACCGTATAAATTTAACATGCAAGCTCAAGAACAGGGTCACTGAGGGAGTCCTGGACTAGGGGGTGTCCGGATAGCCGGACTATCAATATCCGCCGGACTCCCATACTACGAAGATAGAAGATTGAAGACTCCGGCTCGTGTCCCAAGGTACTTTCTTGGCGTGGAAGGCAAGCTTGGCAATACGGATATGTAGATCTCCTACCATTGTAACCGACTACGTAACCCTAGCCTCTCCGGTGTCTATATAAACCGGAGGGCCTTAGTCCGTGGGGACTAACATTACATCTCAACAATCATACCATAGGCTAGCTTCTAGGGTTTAGCCTCCTTGCTCTCGTGGTAGATCCACTCTTGTACTACCCATATCATCAATATTAATCAAGCAGACGAGGGTTTTACCTCCATCGAGAGGGCCCAACTCGGGTAAAAACATTGTGTCCTCGCCTCCTGTTACCATCCGCCTAGACGCACAGCTCGGGACCCCTACCCGAGATCCGCGGTTTTGACACCGACATTGGTGCTTTCATTGAGAGTTCCTCGTATGTCGCCACCGATAGAGCGGATGCCTTCACCCGCCTTCAAAGACGGTGTTTTTCGCCGGAGGGGCCTTGGCCGGTCGACTATCCGCTTGGCGGTTTTCTTATGACCGCCTCTCCGCCGCCGCTCGACAATGACTTCTCAAGTCGCTTGGAAGCAATCTCGCGCCAGCCCTAAAGCTGCCGAACAGTTAGATCCAATTGAGCTCTCGTCGTTAACGAGCTCTTGATCGCATCGCCGCCCGAGTCGCTACGACTACAATCAGATCAGGCTTAAAACCGATCTGAGAGAGATCAACTCTCCCCAGGCCACCCACCACGTTGCAGTGGTAGAGGAACAACTCGGCAATTCTTCGCCAGTGTTGAAAACAATCCGTGTCCGGATTCCCGAACCCTCCATGCCAGATTCCCGCGGAGGGACGGACTTTGATCGAGCATTGAGCCTAAAACCATGCGTCGCCCGACTCGCTGGATCTGTCCAAAGAAACCCAACTTCCGATTCGAAGCCCTCGCCTTTGAGCCCAGAGATGGGCAGGGATCCGGATTTTATTCCACCCACCCGCCCATACATATGCGATCTATCTCTAATACGGCAAGAGCCTTCGAAACAAGACATCATTATCGGGCCGATTCTCCCGGTTATGGACAGGATAAAGGATCGCCGAGAGGAAAACGCAATCTCAATCTTCTGCAATAACTGCACGAACAAGGGAATTCTGAACGCCATTGATCGTCGCAAGATTACGCGTTTCACCGATCTGGCGTCCATAGTACGAAAGTACTGTGCGATAGAAAGTTTCCGGAAAACTGAAAATCAATTTTGGGATAGTCCGGCACCAAACCCAGTCCGCAGTAAAAGGGCGCCTTACAATCAGGCCCCGGATGAAAAAACCAAAAAACGAAAACCAAATAAGGGAAACGGAACTGTACTGGAGGGATGGCTCAATGAATCCTGTAAACTCCATAGTACAGAGGGAGCCATCCCAACACATAGCCTTCGAGCATGTTGGATACTACGGCAGGTGGCCAAACGTGGCGAAGAGCTACTAGCTCCGGGAAACCACTCCAACAATACCAAAGACGGTATCGGCGGTCTTGAGACTTTCGTGATCAAATAATATGCGAAAACGAACAATCCGCGAACTCGCCAAGTCTACCAAGTAGCAACAAAGAAATCCATGGAGGACACAGCTATTACCTTCAACGCTAGCGACGAGCCCACATCTCGAACTACGAGAGCGGCCCAAGACCGGTACTTAGTCCCATAGTGGATGGCTTTCGATCGACAAAAGTCCTCATGGATGGCGGCAGCGACTAAACCTCATTTACGAGGAAACTCTGCGGAAAATGGAAATCGATTGGAGCCGTATTGAGTGAAGCAAAGACAACCTTCAGAGGAATAATCCCTAGCCGAAGCGCTGCAGACCGGAAAAATCACACTCGATGTGGTGTTCGCCTCCGGACAATTACAGATCCGAAGAAGTCACGCCTGTGGCCCTGCTCAGCAGCGGCTATCACGCCATACTAGGACGAGAGGCATTCACAATCTTTCAAGCAATACCTCATTACGGGTACATGAAGCTTAAAATGCCTGGGCCCAGCGGAATAATCACTCTCGTTAGTGATCCGGACATAGCACTCCGCGCCGAAAACAAGACAGCCGCACTAGTCCTCGAGGCGCTATCCGAAGCCTTAGCGGCAGAGGAACTCACCGTGCTGCGCTCTACGGTAAACAGGGACGATGTGATACTTGATAAAAGATCCAAGTCCACCTCCTTCAAACCAGCAGACGAGATAATAAAATTTCAGGTCCACCCAACGGACCCAAGAAAGACGGCTTCCATCGGGGCACATTTGAACCCCGAAGTTGACGCTGCACTGCGCGAATTCCTTCGGGAAAAATGGGACATCTTCGCCGCATCCCTCGGACATGCCCGAATCCTCGCAGGATGGCGAATACACAGCCTAAACATCCTAAAGGATTTAAGCTACCAAACAGTTTCTTCGACGATTTTCCGAGCCCAAAAGACAGGCAATGGGAGAAGAGCTAGCTGTTATTGGAAGCCGGATTCATCGAGATATCAAACATCCGGACTGGCTAGCAAATTTGTGATGGTACCAAGAAGGATAAATCCCGGTGCCTCGTGGTCGACTTCAAAGACCTCAATAAGGCTTGCCCAAAGGATCCTTTCCTCCCCCGCATCGATCAAATTATCGATGCCACAAAGAGACACGATTCGTTGTGCTTCCCGGATGCATACTCCGCTATCATCAAATCAAGATGGCGAAGCAGATCAAGCCGCAACGGCATTCATCACTCCATACGGACCATTCTGCTTCAACACGATGCCCTTCGGACTTAAAAACGCCGGCGCAACATATCAGCGCATGATTCAAACATGTCTGGCCACCCAGATCGGCAAAACAGTCGAGGCATACGTAGACGACGTAGTCGTCAAAACAAAACACGTCGAAACTTTAGTAGACGATTTGAGGCTCACATTCGACAACCTTAGAGCATATGACATCAAGTGAATCCAAAAAATGTGTTTTGGCATCACCGGAAAGCTGCTGGCTTCATCAGATCCGTAGAGGAATTGAAGCAAATCCGCCAAAATCCGGCTCACACACGCTTGGATATTCCAAAGGACCTCAAGCAAATACAAAATTAACAGATGTGTGGCAGCTTTAAGCCGCTTTATCTCCGCTTAGGAGAAAAGGCGTTGCCCTTTATCGCCTCCTAAGGCGCACGAACACTTCGAGTGGATGGATGCCGCCACCGCTGGACTCAAGAAATAAAGGCCATATTGGCAACAACCGTCCTGGCTGCGCCCACTCATGCGAACCAATGTTGCTATATATCGCAGCAACACATCAAGTTGTAAGCATTGTCCTCGTCGTCGAACGAGCGACAGAAGGGCATAAATTCCCTCTTCAAAAACCAGTATATTACGTATCCACTGTGTTAACCCCCTGCAAATCCCGTTACCTGCACTATCAGAAGATAGCATATGCGGTGTTCATGGTGTCTCGGAAGCTCCGGCACTACTTTCAAGAGTGTTCGATAACAGTGGCCTCTGAAGTACCACTCAACGACATTATAAATAACCGCGACACAACGGGCAGGATTGCGAAATGGGCCATTGAGCTCTTGCCATTCGACATAACTTACAAACCTCGACGAGCCATAAAGTCACAAGTTTTGGCTGACTTCGTCGCCGAATGGACTGAAGCCGAACTCCCTAAAGAGTACGGCGCATACTCCAATTGGACTATGCACTTCGACGGTTCCAAAATGTTGGCCCGATTGGGGGCTGGCGTCGTACTGACGTCCCCCACCGGAGATACAGTCCAATATGTACTTCAAATAATGTACACGGACTCCAACAACGCAGCCGAATACGAGGCCCTATTACATGGTCTCCGGATGGCAGTCTCCATGGGCATTCAACGCCTAGAGGTGCGCGGGGATTCAAACCTTGCAATATCACAAATAAATGGAGACTTTGACGCCAAGGATCCGAAAATGGCAGCATATCGCAATGCTGTCGTGAAAATGTCAGCTCGGTTTGAAGGACTCGAATTCCATCACATAGCCCGAGATAATAACCAAGCGGCCGACGTCCTGGCACGCCTCGGTGCGAAACGTGATGCCGTCCCTCCAAATATCTTCCTGGAACGGCTCTTCAAGCCATCCGTACTATGGGAAGAGGAGCCCGGTAGCGACAAACCGGAGAAAACCGCACCAGCTGGTGATTCAGCAGATGACATAACACCCTCCGCCCACGTTATAATGGCAGTAATCGCCGCGTGGATAGAACCTTTCCTAGCCTACTTACTTAGGCAGGAACTTCAAAGACCAAAATGAGGCCCATTGATAGTCCGCGATCGAAGGCCTACAAGGTCCATGAAGGAGAACTTTATAAGAAAAGTACTACCGAGTCCTTCAAAGGTGTGTCTTCGAAGAAGAAGGGCGAAACCTCCTGGCTGAAATCCACGCCGGACTAGGCGGACATCACGCAGCAGCCCGGGCCCTGGTAGGAAAGGCATTCCGTATAGGATTTTATTGGCCGACGGCTCGGCAGATGCACAGACTTGGTCCAATGATCGTCGGTTGTCGCCTCTTTGCTAATCGAGCCATATGCCACCCACCGCCTCAAAACCATACCCATTACTTGGCCGTCATGTGCAGGGGCTTGACATGGTTGGACCCCTTAAAGGGGGAACCCACAAGAAAAAGTACCTATTGGTCATGGTGGATAAGTTCACCAAATGGATAGAGGCCAAACCGGTCAAAACGGCAGAGTCCCACCAGTGATAGACTTTATATCGAGGTGGTACACCGTTATGGAGTCCCCACAAAGATCATCACCGACAACGGCACGAACTTCACGGCCGATGAGGTCAAGTCATGGTGCAAAAATATGGGCATTAAGCTCGACTATCGCCGATCTATCACCCTCAAACCAACGGTCAAGTGGAAAGAGCAAACGGTCTAATAATGAGCGGCATCAAACCCGCACTAGTGAGGTCACTCACTAAATCAGACACCCAATGGGTCGAGGAGCTCGACTCCGTACTCTGGGGGCTGCGGACAACGCCTAACCGTACTACCGATTCACACCATTTTTTATGGTATACGGCAGAGGCAGTTTTGCCTGCGACATTATTCATGACTCACCTCGAGTGCGCATGTATGAGGAAAGAGAAGCCGAGTTGGATCGGCGGGACAGCTTGGACACATTGAGGAAGAACGTGACGTCGCGAAGGCTCGTTCCGCATTTTATCAGCAACAGGCCCGAAGATACCAAAGCAGAGAAGTACGGGCCAAGACTTACAACGTTGGCGAACTAGTTCTACGCCTGCCGGACAAGAAAATGGACAAGCTCAAGCCCAGACGGGAAGGCCCCTTCATTATTGATCAAGTACTGACCGGCGGAGCATACCGTCTACGAAATGCGTCGGACAACCGACTCGAGCCGAACCCATGGAACACAGCCCGACTACGACGATTCTACGCCTAGCGCCGGACTAAGAGTTTGTCTCCTTCCCCCGTCCAACCTTTTATATTTCGGCTGTCTTCTGTTTCTCTTTTTATCCTTTTAACTTATAAGCCCTTCGGGGCCTATTTTTGTATTTTTTGCATACGCACGATGTGCCATTCGCACTCGTTATTCCTAGGGGCTTCTCTTACAGAAGCTTAATTATACGGGTTTTATACCCAACACATGTGTCAATCTTCCACATGTACCTTTTACTCGCCATTATATGCATCGATATGACTTAAGTTTTGGCCAAGCTGGGTTGCCTGGCTCCTGTGCTTACCCCTACGTTCCCGATTGTTCGGCTAGGAGGTAAAGGAGCACCTCTGCGATTATTCTTGCCGGGTCACTTTGATGTGTACCTCGGTGGGTGAAGCCGAAAGCTAGCGTTCTTAAGGGAATATTCGGTCGGTGATTTAAAAGATGAATTCTTACCTATTTTTTCCAATCTGCCCCGAGATGTTTTCCTGCTTTCTTTGCAGTCCGCAATGCACTTTAGGGCATGCCTCCCAAATAAAGGAACCCTTAACGGAACTATTCTCCCTGGAAGATGTTTCTTACTAACCATGTAATATAAATAAATTGTTGGGGCATTTTCCGATAAAGCACTAATGACCCGTTACGCTTGGTCTCCATGCATACCACGGTTGTTTCTTAACCAAAAAGGTATTCGGACACACTCCGAACTCTAGGGTCCCGAGGTTGAAGCGAAAAGGTCGGCAAAGACAAACGATCTACAATCTGGCTAGAAGGCATTTCACATGTCATTTTAAAGGATAACATACATCGTCAAGTTTATTGATTGTATTCCTCCTCAATCCTGTCTAACAGGCTGTCTAGTTTATAGTCCCGTTGGGAAAATTTAGCAGCCAGTTCTACCTGGCTGTACACTAAACTCACAGGGATCTCCTTTCCATCAGGCCCCACCGGTCCAACTTCGGCCATATGGTTGGGATCCGCCTTCTTGTACCACGTCTTCACCATGGCCCAAGCCTCCCTGGCACCTTGACGGCAAGCCGAAACCTTCCACAAACGGAAGCGCTGCCGTACTCCCTGCAGCTTCTCTGCAAGCTCCCCGAGGCCCTCGGGCAGGGTGAGGGATGGCCATAAAGCTCAGACGGCGCCACTCATTGCCTCGCCGAACTCGCTCGAGTAGCTGCAATAGTTCGGAAGTTGATCACCCATTGATACGGGCATCTCCTCCGCAGGGCGACCCGTGAGTATACCTACAAGACATATTATGTCAGTACTTCCTCGCCGAACTCTTCTCTGTTAAAGAGTTCGCCACAAGACTTACTATATATGCCGCGACGAAGCCGTTGATTCTCCTTGACGAGCTGGACAGCTCGGCTGCTGCGCTTTTCAGCTCTTCCCGAGCTTGGCATTGGCAACTTGGTGCTTGTTCCTTTCTGCTGAACCCTATTCAACATTCTCGCCAGACCTTTAGTCAAGCAGCAACGCTTGCCTGTCCGGATCTAGTTCGGCGGCACGTACAATGTCATTATTAGACTCGCGCGCATGCCGCACAGCGCTTATATTAATTTATACAAATGTGTTACCAGGAGGGGTCTTTCCGTCTCCTCCTGTGGCAGCAAGTGCGGCCTCAAGTTGGGCCTTGCAATCTTGCGGTTCCCGAGACAGCTGGGCATTCTTCTCGTTAAGAGCCTGAAATTTCAAATGATCCTTAAATCAGTTTCCATAACTAATTTAAGTCTCGGGGGCTACTGGTGTATACAACCATTAAAATTCCCTTACCCGTATGTCTTTAACATACTGCTCTGTCGCTCTGGTAAAACCATTTTGAGCAGCACGGAGATGCGTGTCCCCTGCGTTAAAGGCATCCAATGCCTCAGGGGAAAAGCACGCTTCTTGAAAATCGTCCGGCGGCGTCTATGATTCATAGCGCTCTCCACCTCTGACTTGGTGGCGGACAGTCTGTCGGTATCCTCCGTTGGGGCAGGATCCGATTCGCGTCTTGCGCTTGCCTCCCCCTCCAGACCGGGCGCTGGAGCCTGGCTGTTGTTGGTTGGGTCGGCAATCCCTGCGCTCGCAGTCCGGCGAGCGCTTTTTCTCCTATGATGATCATGAGCATTTAGACGTTTCCTCGGAGCGTTGCTCGAAAAGATCAAACATGAGCTATACCTTTGCGGCGACGTTTCCGTCCGCACGGCGCTCCTTTTTCTCCTACTAGTTCGGACTGACCTCTGTAGGTCGGCCGCCGCAGGCTCGGCTTCCTGCCGTAACGGCGCTTCCTGCAAAACACCATCGTTCGCGAAGGTTAGAAATAGGCAAGGATAAGATAACGGTGTCCGGACTTCGGTCGTAGTCACCTGGGAAGTCGGGCTTAGCCCGGGGTAGTCCGCCGTAATGGCGACCAGAGCATTGTCGATGCTGAGCTGGTGATACACCCCGTCGATCAGCTCAACCTCGATGTCCGGATCCTCTTCGGAAGCCGGACCCAGGGATCCTTCCAGATCCTCGGGTTGTGGAGCAGGACTCACCATGTCCTCCACGGTCCGGCGTAGATCCTGCGCCGGAGACATAATGTAAGAAGCTTAAACTTCGAAAGCACGGGTGGAATCCTTCGAGGTGTTCGCTTACCCATCCTCTAGGGTTGATCATGGAAAACCCGTCCAAAGGGTTCGGACGAAGGAAGTCCTCCTTCTCCCCTTATACAGACCGGACAGATCTTCACCAGATCCTCGGTCGAACCCGCCCTTCTTGGCCGTGCCGAAGCATCGTCCTCCCGTTGAAATCCCACATGGGGTGGCCTCTCAGATTGCAGCGGCTGCACCCCGCTTGATGCACGCCGCCATGACTCCAATCATGGTCAAGCCGAATGAGCCATTAATCTTATCCGCCCATCAAGTAATGGACGCTCTTGTCTTCCTCCAAACGGGCTCATGGGCGCCACGGTGGCGTTTCTTCAAGGGAGCGAGATCAAACTCCGGAGGCCGATCCGGACTGGGTCGAGCAATGGAGCGTCTACTATATAAACCACTCCGAGGGCCAGTCTTGGACGCCCTCTTGGGGTGCCGATAGGTATCCGTCCCGGCGATGCGCCATATTTCGGCGCCACCCACTTGATATATGGACCCCTGGTGAGAACGGGGTACGAGGCAGAACAGCCTCTTCCACAATGCAAAACGGGGCTCGATGCCCAGGAATAGCTCGCAAAGAGCTACGTAGCCCGTGATATGCAGCACAAAGGCGGGCGTGAGGTGGTGGAGCTGGAGTCCGTAGAACTTCAGGAGCCCGCGGAGGAACTGATGTATTGGAAATCCGAGCCCCTTATCAGATAGGGGACGAAACACACTCGCTCCCCCTTGTTGGGGCTTGGGGTGTCTTCCGCCTGCCTCCCACTTCGATAAGTAACCAGTCCGGCTCGGACTGGAACCATGAAGGCCGGAGGAAGAAATCCCTCCATTTGGAGCTTCACTAGCTCATTGTGCGAAATAGAGCACCTCCTCCAATCCCCTGGCGGTGGGCTGGGAGCGCGTGAGGAAGAGCCGCGTTGACGATCCATGGTGGAATGGATTTCTAGGTCAGAGGCGCTTCGATGGAGTATACACGGGAGGAAGGTGGTGTGGTTTGGATCTGGATCCTTGCCTTTTTTATTGGCGGATGACTCGCACAATTAGGGGGTAAAATGTAAAAAACACCCTGGCTTTTCGCATTCGTGCGACGCGTGGAAGAGGGCCATAATTTGGCGTGGAAGCCGAGGAGCACAGTATTCTAGATGAAGCCGGACACTATTCGGCTGGTACATGGAATTTGAAGGGAGAACCCGCCTTGCAACGCCGAAGACTACAAGCACGCTGGACTTATCATCATTGAAGCCTGGTTCGGGGGCTACTGAGGGAGTCCTGGATTAGGGGGTGTCCGGATAGCCGGACTATCAATATCCGCCGGACTCCCATACTATGAAGATAGAAGATTGAAGACTCTGGCTCGTGTCCGGAAGGTACTTTCCTTGGCGTGGAAGGCAAGCTTGGCAATACGGATATGTAGATCTCCTACCATTGTAACCGACTCTATGTAACCCTAGCCTCTCCGGTGTCTATATAAACCGGAGGGCCTTAGTCCGTGGGGACTAACATTACATCTCAACAATCATACCATAGGCTAGCTTCTAGGGTTTAGCCTCCTTGATCTCATGGTAGATCCACTCTTGTACTACCCATATCATCAATATTAATCAAGCAGGGCGTAGGGTTTTACCTCCATCGAGAGGGCCCAACACAGGTAAAAACATTGTGTCCCTCGTCTCCTGTTACCATCCGCCTAGACGCACAGTTCGGGACCCCCTACCCGAGATCCGCCGGTTTTGACACCGACAGTCACCTAGGCAGAAAAAATTGCAATGAATAAAGCACTAGAACAAAAACTAATTGGACCATTGGAGGAGTCACATACCAAAGAACAATCTCCCAAAGCAGTTTTGTGAATGGAGCTTTGAGCAAGGAGATCAAAAATCGCAGCAAAATGAGCTAGAACTCATGCTTGAGCTAGATGGTGATTTTTTTGGAAGGAAGAAGAAGTGTGTGGGTGCAGGAATAAGTGGAGGGGGGCCACCGTGGGCCCACGAGGCAGGGGCACGCCCTATAGGGGTGGGCGCGCCCTGGACCCTCGTGGTCAGGTGCCAGCTCCCCCTGTTGTGTTCTCAGTGCCAGATATTCTCAAATATTCCAGAAAAAACATACTAAATTTGCAGGTCATTTGGAGAACTTTTATTTTTGGGTATTTTTTATTACATGGATAATTCAGAAAACAGACAAAAATTAATATTTTCACTTCATTTAATCTAAATAACAGAAAGTTAAAGGAGGGTACTGTCGTGGATTTGTCACGGCAGATGTCCTAGAGAAAGGACTTAGTCGTGGAGCCATTGCTACGGGTTAACTTGAAGGGGTTAAAGCGGACACAAAGACACGAGGATTTATACTAGTTCGGCCCCTTCGATGAAGGTAAAAGCCTACGTCTAGTTGTGATGGAATTGATGTGGTCTCAATGGCTAGGGAGCAAACAAGCTTCGCCTAGGCTCGAGTTGTAGTTGTCTGTCTTGAACCGCCGCCGGGTCGTCCCCTTATATACACGGGTGTAGGATCGGAAGTATGTCTAGAGGGGGGGTGATTAGACTACTTGACAACTTAAAAATTTAGCCTTTTGATTTGAGTAGTTTCTTAGCAAGTTCACAATGATAACCAAGTCAAGTATCACCCTACACATGCAATTCTAGAGTTATGGCAGCGGAAAGTAAGTTGCATGTATAGTAAATGAGAGGTGGAGAAGAGCAAACGCAATGGAGACACGGAGATTTTTTCTCGTGGTTCCGATAGGTGGTGCTATCGTCAATCCACGTTGATGGAGACTTCAACCCACGGAGGGTAACGGCCGCTTGAGTCCACGGAGGGCTCCACCCACTAAGGGTCCACGAAGAAGCAACCTTGTCTATGCCATCATGGCTTACGCCCACGGAGGACTAGCCTTACTCGGGTAGATCTTCACGAAGTAGGCGATCTCCTTGCCCTTACAAACTCCTTGGTTCAACTCCACATTCGACGGAGGCTCCCAAGCGACACCTAACCAATCTAGGAGGCACCACCCTCCAAAAGGTAATAGATGGGGTTGGTGATGATGAACTCCTTGCTCTTGTGCTTCAAATGATAATCTCCCCAACACTCAACTCTCCTCACTGATTTGGCTGTGGTGGAGGAAGGGATTGAGTGGAAAGCAACTTGGAAAGACTAGAAATCAAGTTTCATATGGTGGGAGTGGAGCAACTTGATCTCAACACAAGGGTAGGTAGTTTTCTTCTCGAAATGTAAGGTAGGAGTGGTAGTTCTTTCGATGGCTCTCTCCACGAATGAAGAGGAGGTGGAGGGTATTTATAGCCTCCACACAAAATCCAACTGCTACACACATTTGACCAATCTCGGTCGGACCGAAGTTGACAACTCGGTGGGACCGAAAGTTCAAATCTTGTGAACGTTGGGATTTTCGGGGGACGAAAATACAATCTCGGTGAGTCCGATTCTTCCAAAGTCTAGGGTTTGCCAATCTCGGTGGGACCGACTTTCTCATCTCGGTGACACCGATTTGAGTACAGAAGGTTACAGAAGCTTGGCAACACCAATTTCGGAATGACCGAGTTTGGAATCGGAAAATCCGAGATTCTAGGGTTTTGGCTATATGGCTGAGGTGGTTCATCTCGGTGTGACTGAGTTTGGAATCGGTGGGACCGAGATTACTTATGAGTTTATGTTGGAATGAAAGATTGCTGATTGTTTGAGAGATAAATCATTAAGCACTTTAGAGCAACCAGATCATCATCATAACCTCATCCCTTTTAATAGTATTGGCTTTCCTATGGACTCAATGTGATCTTGGATCACTAAACCAAAATGGAGTCTTGAGCTTTTGCCAATGTTTTCCTTAGCATTTTGAAGGGTCCACATCATCGGTCATTGCCATACCCATATCAACGAACTTTCTCAAATATTCTCAAGAAATGATTAGTTCAATGATATATATGTTGTTATTAATTACCAAAACCACCGGGATTAGTTGCACTTTCAATCTCCCCTTTTGGTAATTGATGACAACATATAGATCAAAGCTTCGACAAGTGATATAATTAATGAATAACATCGTCGCTTTGAGAAGTATGTGATAAGCAAGAGCTCCCCCTAAATTTGTGCATTATTTAAGATTTGCGTTTGAATGCAAATGCACAATCGATTAGGATCATGGGTTACTCTTCCATGTCACATACATCTTGGTGGAGCGCACAAAATGATAAGAATGAATATCATGCACCCAATCACCAAGACATGAGTAAATGATCATACAAGATATGAATGAAATATGATAGACATCAAGCACACATTAAGCACAAGATGATCAAGCACTCATCAAGATAGAGCAAACATAGTATCAAACACACGAAGTATCTCAAAGAACTCAAAAGTATCTCAAGGAAAACCGCAAACGAAAGAGCAAAACAAGCACACTCTCTCTCTCGAAGCCCTATGATCTATACAATTTCTCCCCTTTGGCAACAAGTTACCAAAAGTTCGAAGGTATAGAGCTAATCGTCACTCGGGACTCTGCTGGCGGCTCTGTCTGCGTCGATGGAGTGGAGATAGCTGCATCTGCGAACGCTTTGCTGAAGTCTGTGGAGCTGGAGGAGTGGATATTTGGAGCTGGTCTTTGGGCCGACGGAGCTGTAGGAGGTGCTTGATGTAGTAGCCCCAGATCTCGACTTCGAATAGCAGCTGATCTGGGCTTTGGGCACCTTCAGCAGCTGCTCATAGTCATCTGGACCATGTCACCTTCCATCTCCTTCATAAGTTCTGCCTTCTCCTCTTAGCTTCCTCGATATCGCTTCAAGCTTGTTGACGGTGACCTGCACTTCATCGACAGACGTCCGAGCATGGAACTTATCCTCAACGATCCTCTCAAGGCTCTCCCGAGATTGCACTATGCTGGCCAGCGTAGCTCAATTCTCCGAGTGGCTTCAAGAAGTTGTTCTGCAACACTCTTGGGCTTTGTTCTTTGCTTCCTTCTCGGCTTTAGCTTGTTTGGCAGCTTCAGACTTAGCATGTCCTTCTACAGACGTGGGAGCATTCTCACCATCACAACCTCGTTGTCTTCATGTTCGGGCTGCGGTGGCAAGTGGGGTCTATCCAACAGTAGGTGTCCGTGCCAAACTTGGCATTAATGAGCATCTGAATATGCGGAGCAAACCCACACGACCTCTTTTGGTCACCGCTGTCCTCTTGATAGTCTCAACTATCGTGTCCATCACCTTAAAAGGTGTCTTCTGATCTAGGATGTGCAGCATGTTGATAGAGTACCCTCTTATCATGCGGTGGTCCCCGACTTAGGCATCAAGGTATGCCTCGTAATGGTGTTGGTGGTTGGGAGACCTGCTCAAGGTAGTAGACTGATCCAAGCTTCCAAATCTCTACATCCTTCTCATCAACCTCATTATACATGTTCTTCATTGACTCGTGATTTTCTTCGAATTCCATACACATCAATGTCATCTTCCTTGAAACAGTGCATTCAGAATGCTCTCCATTCCTCAACTGTAGACTGAAATCTCTGCCCTTCTGTCATCCATACAATCCTGCCATCTGGATAGAAGTGTGCGGTGGCATAGAACTGCATGATCATCTCATCGTTCCAGCAATCGACCGACCAACAAACTCTGCAATCCCACAAGCAGTGAAGCTTTCGTGCACATGTGGGAAATAGTCTCTGTGCTCTTCACTGTCGATGTAATTCCAGTCCATGTATCCGTGTCGGCAACAATTGGCTTCTTGTCCATGAGCACCGTCTCATAAAAGTCTTGTTGCTCTCTTGTGTGGAATCTTGAGTCAACTGCTGTTCTTCTCCTGCTGGCATATGGATCTGTTTGCCTCCATAGCCTGAGTCCTTTGTCCTTTCTCTCCTTCATATTTTCAGCTCGAGGATGAGCTTCATTATGAATCGGCAGTTTCTGTCTTAGCTTGAGCGTAACATGAGCCTCATCATCTGATTCTGCAGTGGCACATTGTCCTTTTCTTCTCTGAAGCTGGAATATTTCTCACAGTCTTCCGGGCTTGGCAGCTGGTTTGGCTTGGGCTGCCTTTCTGCCGGAGCTGAAGGCTTAGCTTTAGGAGGTGCTCCCGCTCGATGGCATCACCCATCAACTTCGCTTCGAGGTGGCTGAGGTGCTTCCTCATCGAATCATCATCATCATCATCGCCAGCTCTTCATGAACTTTCCTCTTCCTCTTGGAAGTCTTCTTGATTTTGCTTTGGAGGTTTCTTCCATGCTTTGAGCTTCAGTACAACAATGGATTTCTTGACCTTCTTGGTGCCTTTCTTGGTTTGTTGCCCTTGATGCTCTTTGGCAACCACCTTCCTCTTTGGCTTAGACGTTATTTCCTCATCTGCAACGAAATCTGAATCTTCCTCATCGAGTTCCTCTTCCTCCTGCCCTGTGGCAGCAGCAGCAGATCCACTTGGAGTGCTTTCTCCATCATCTGAAAAACTGCTTGCTTCGACTTGTAGCTGCCTCTGGAATCTCAACCGGCATCTCGCACTGTTCGATTGTCACTTCCTTCGAGACATGTCGACAACTTTGTGAATAGAGTGGGTATGGGCGTAATAGAAGAGTTATCACAAACTGCAGAGGATTTTGCAAAAAAATGAGTTCAAACTTTAGATTTAGGTTTTCACGAAGACATGTCGGTCGACCGAAGTCTATCAATTCGTGAAACCAAACGCCTAAATGCACCACATACACCACTTTCGGTTGGACCGAAATGGGTTTCGATCTAGCCGAGACAGTTAGGGTTTCACTAAATCTTCACTTCGGTCTTACCGATTTGCACAACTCGGTTTCACGAAACATGCGGGTAATGGCCAGAGGCCAAATCGGTCGATCCGAAAATGCAGAATCGGTCACACCGAGATGTGTTCATGGAAACCTAACCCTAAAATTTTCACTCGAAATTTGTTCTATGATCTAAATAGCTGGATAGGGAGATCTCAAACTTGGCAAGAATCATGGCAACACCTATCGTGCATAGAATCAGCGATTGGAACACGAGAGGGATGAAGCTCACCCAATGCGGTGGAGCTTCACTCGGCGATAACGGTGCAAAGGCGAAGGACCGTTGACGGCGATGGAGACCAGCGGCGAGGGCGCACAGCGGCGGAGACGATCCGTGACCAAGGCGACGGCAAATAAGAGTTTTGAGGGCGAAGCGTTTGAAGAAGTAATCAACGCGCTCGTCCTCGAGTATATATACTCTTCGTTTGTCGGTGGGACGAAGTTTGTAAACTCGGTGGGACCGAGATGGTTAATCGCGTGCGATTACACACATCGGTCACGCCGAAATTGAAACTTCGGTTTCACCGAGGTGAAAACCTAGATCAATCAAGTGATCTCGGTCCGTCCGATTTGATATATCGGTTTGACCGAAAGTACTTAGAAGGTTTTGGAAGTTAGGCTTTTGACGGATCGGTGGCTCCGAGTGCTCCTCACTCGGTCTGTCCAAAAAGTCTTGTTCAAAGTTTGTGATATAAGCATGAATAGAGTTTGAGACAAGAAAGCATAGATAGCTAGGGGAAAAACTTAGGCATTCTTGTCCATCCATTTGGTCAAAAGAAAGAAAACCATAAAGACCAAAGCAACAAATGGATGTCCTCGAATGGATAAAATCATGCATCCAACATGCTCACACAATAAGATAGCAAATGAAATATGTGTCAAACATGCACAAACAAAACACTAACAGCTAGCACACAGTTTGGCGATGACTAGGTCATCTATATATGAGTATATTGACTTAGGAGTCAAATGAGAACATTTGATCATAGGTCATACTCATCGCTTAAGCACAAGTGGGGTTACCACTTTTCCATAAAGCATTAATGTGTTCACATCATTAGGAGATGCTTTAGCTCATTCCTTTAGAGCAAAGCTCCCCTTGATGTGAGAACCCTTTAAAGGGTCAAACTAACCTTGGGTTGTCGTTGAAGACTTCATGTAGATGTTGAAGATGTGGATGCTCAATGTTGATGAAGATCATCAAGAGTTGGGAGCAATCCTTTGGATTCGGGCACTTTCAATACCTACATGGGTTAGTCCCACAAGGAACAAACAAGAATATCCATGGACATAGATTGAAGTTCATAATAGATGATGTCCATGAAAGCAATGATTACCTTGTCCCTTGACTTACCAACATGAGGGTTTGTGACTCCATGAACTAGTGCAAGATGTGGAAGTTGATTGCACAAGTCCTTGCCAAAATGAATATGAGTGAAGTATATTGGCGGAGTCACCCTCAAGAACCTTCTAGTTCTTCTTCTTCGGAATCCACATCATCTTGATGGGAATCCTTGGGGTAGTAGTTGAGCTCATTGAAGTAGAACTTGAAGTTGCCTTGGGAACCCACTTGACCATGGCCTTGGGTGCTTCAATGAATGCATCAATCTCCTCTTGAAGCTTGTCCTTGCCTTTTAGCTTGTGGTCTTGTGGTGGAAAGTCATCTTGAGCTTGTTCCTCATTGGAAGAAGTAGGATCATACTTCTTCTCTTGAGAGACAAACTTTGGAGTGGGATATTGACCTTCTTCCCATTCAACACCCTCGGCGTTGAACTTTCGCTCAAAACCAATTCCTTGATTCTTCCTGTCTTCCTTGTTTGCGAACAATTTCCTCAAAGCTCTTGCTTCCGCAAGACTTTTGTAGACACCTTTCTCTATAATCCCTTTCAAAAGACTATTTTCTTGCTCAAGTGAAACTTGGCTTGAAACATTGTTAGTGGAATCAAGAGAATTACTAGAAGCAACAACATTTGATTTAGCATGATTATTGTTACTACTAGATGAAGAATTTTTCTTATGCTTGTCATGCTTAGTTTTGATAGGTGGCAAGAAATTAGACAAGAGAAGTCGTTTGGCAAGATATGAAGAATTCTTCTTTGAAGATCGCCATTGATAGCTTTTAGAAACTCATGTTCTTGCTCTAGATTGAGCTTCTCGAAGCGTAGCTTCTCATGAGATCTTAGGAGCTCTCTATGATCTTCTTGAGTTGTTTCATGAGCTAACTTAAGAGTGTTTAGTTCTTTAGTTAGACGCTCAATCTCCTTCATAGCATTGTCATTCGACTCATCTCGACTATAAAGACTACTAGCATGTTCATCATTACTAAGCTCACTAGATTTATCATGTAAGAGCTCATCTTCACCAAGCAAGTCATCCTCATCACTATCAAAGTCAATGAACTCAGGATGTGTTACCTTGGGGCCTTTTGCCATGAAGCATCTTCCAATTCCCTCATTTGGTGAATCAAATATGTCATAGGAGTTGGAGTTGGAGGATCGAGAGCAAGACCGCAACACCTTCATCTTGATCAGATTCGGAGTTGGAGTGATAGCTTCTTTCGAGTGATTGTCGAGTCGGAGCCGAAACCCATTCACCAACATGAGCTTGATGTTTTCTTCTTGTGTAGCTCCTTGATGACTTGTCCTTCCTTTCCGAATCCTTGCTTCTCCGAGAGGATCTTCGCTCATAATGATCATCTTTACTCCTTCTCTCTTTTTGAGGCGACTCTTCTCTTGAGCTTCTTCTTCTTGGAGATTCTTCTCTTCTCTTGTGAGTCGAACACTCATTTGAGTAGTGTCCGGTCTTCCACAATTGTAGCAGTTTCGATCACGACTAGAAGATCTCCTTTCATCATATGATCTAGACTTTGAGCTTCTTTCCTTGCTTCTACTCTTGTAGAATTTGTTGAAGTTCTTCACCATTAGGCTTATCTCTTCATTGGAAACTAGCTTGTCACTTGAGGATGTGGGAGCTTCAACTGCAGCTTTGTAAGCACCGCTTGACATGTTGTGAAGCTCTTCTTTATCTTTAAGTGTCATCTCATGAGCAACAATCCTTCCAATGACTTCGGTAGGCTTGAGATCTTTGTAGTTTGGCATCATTTGGATCAAAGTGCACACGGTGTCATACTTTCCATCCAAAGCTCTGAGGATCTTCTTGATGATGAATCGCTCGGTCATTTCTTCGCTTCCTAAACCTGCCATCTCATTGGTGATGAGAGCAAGCCTAGAGTACATTTCAGCGACTCCTTCACCTTCCTTCATCTTGAACTTGTCAAGTGACCTTGAAGAACATCTAGCTTTGATTCCTTCACGGACTCGGTACCTTCGTGCATTTCACCAAAGTATCCCAAATCTCTTTTGCATTCTCAAGACGGCTGATCTTGTTGAACTCCTCGGGACACAAAGCATTGAAGAGAATGTCACAAGCTTGAGCATTGTTCTCAGAACATCCGCAACTCATCCGCAGAGCTTCGCGATCCGAACTTTTCCTTCCTCGAAGAACTCACCTTGCAAGCCAACACAAATAATGCCCCATGCGGCGGGGTTATGTCCAAGAATATGCATTTTCATTTTATGCTTCCAACTAGCAAAGTTTGAACCATCAAAGTAAGGACCTCTCTGAAAATTACCCTCACTAGACGCCATACTCTCCTAGGTTGTGAAACCAAGCTTATGGAGTCCAATGCAATGGAAACCAATCCAATGGAGACCAAAGCTCTGATACCACTTGTAGGATCGGAAGTATGTCTAGAGGGGGGGTGATTAGACTACTTGACAACTTAAAAATTTAGCCTTTTGATTTGAGTAGTTTCTTAGCAAGTTCACAATGATAACCAAGTCAAGTATCACCCTACACATGCAATTCTAGAGTTATGGCAGCGGAAAGTAAGTTGCATGTATAGTAAATGAGAGGTGGAGAAGAGCAAACGCAATGGAGACACGGAGATTTTTTCTCGTGGTTCCGATAGGTGGTGCTATCGTCAATCCACGTTGATGGAGACTTCAACCCACGGAGGGTAACGGCCATGAGTCCACGGAGGGCTCCACCCACGAAGGGTCCACGAAGAAGCAACCTTGTCTATGCCATCATGGCTTACGCCCACGGAGGACTAGCCTTACTGGGGTAGATCTTCACGAGTAGGCGATCTCCTTGCCCTTACAAACTCCTTGGTTCAACTCCACATTCGACGGAGGCTCCCAAGCGACACCTAACCAATCTAGGAGGCACCACCTCCAAAAGGTAATAGATGGGGTTGGTGATGATGAACTCCTTGCTCTTGTGCTTCAAATGATAATCTCCCCAACACTCAACTCTCCTCACTGATTTGGCTGTGGTGGAGGAAGGATTGAGTGGAAAGCAACTTGGAAAGACTAGAAATCAAGTTTCATATGGTGGGAGTGGAGCAACTTGATCTCAACACAAGGGTAGGTAGTTTTCTTCTCGAAATGTAAGGTAGGAGTGGTAGTTCTTTCGATGGCTCTCTCCACGAATGAAGAGGAGGTGGAGGGTATTTATAGCCTCCACACAAAATCCAACCGTTACACACATTTGACCAATCTCGGTCGACGAAGTTGACAACTCGGTCGACCGAAAGTTCAAATCTTGTGAGCGTTGGGATTTTCGATGGGACCGAAAATACAATCTCGGTGAGTCCGATTCTTCCAAAGTCTAGGGTTTGCCAATCTCGGTGGGACCGACTTTCTCATCTCGGTGACACCGATTTGAGTACGAATGTTCTGAAGCTTGGCAACACCAATTTCGAATGACCGAGTTTGGAATCGGAAAATCCGAGATTCTAGGGTTTTGGCTATATGGTGAGGTGGTTCATCTCGGTGTGGTGAGTTTGGAATCGGTGGGACCGAGATTACTTATGAGTTTATGTTGGAATGAAAGATTGCTGATTGTTTGAGAGATAAATCATTAAGCACTTTAGAGCAACCAGATCATCATCATAACCTCATCCCTTTTAATAGTATTGGCTTTCCTATGGACTCAATGTGATCTTGGATCACTAAACCAAAAATGGAGTCTTGAGCTTTTGCCAATGTTTTCCTTAGCATTTTGAAGGGTCCACATCATCAGTCATTGCCATACCCATATCACTGAACTTTCTGAAATATTCTCAAGAAATGATTAGTTCAATGATATATATGTTGTTATTAATTACCAAAACCACCTGGGGATTAGTTGCACTTTCAACGGGTGGCGCCCGTCGGTCCATAGAGTCCCAACCGGTACATACTCGTATCCCGGTTGACATCTCTCTATTCCTATCTTACAATACAAGTTATACATCAGGCCGGTTTACGGCTACAGGTTCTAAACCGACTACAGGCCTTGGGCCTTCATCTGCTTATACTACTAATGAAGTTAACCCGGCCCAAGTAGGCCGGTTCACGGCTAGTGGTAATATCCCCAACATTAGGCCCCAAATTGATTTGAACTGGTTCATGTCAATCCTTCACAAAATTTTTTGTCTTGGACATCTTCTGGTAATTGGTAAACCGCCATGTCGTCATCATTTCTGGTTGCTGTAAACCAGCATGACGTCATCATGAAGTTAACATTTACGATGCCCTCCTTTATTAATGGATCTGCGATATGTAGGTCATCAGCTCCACTTCTGAAAATTTGGCTCTTGGATTCGCGCGCCTGACCTACATGTGTCGCCTTATAAATAAGACCGAAGGGTCATTTCTTTTCTTCCCTTCATCTCTTCTTCTTCGTCTTCCCCGCGTCGCCAGTCTTGGAGCTCCGCCGCCGTCGTCGACCACTGCATCGTCTTGGGCCGCTTCATCAACCTGAATGCACCAGAGTATTGCGGTATCCTTCCGCATCTTCTTCGTTTCCGGTAAGCCTTCTTCTCTTCTTGACCTAGATCTGTTCTTAGGGTTCCATGTTCGCATTGTGTTCATCGCTTATTCATACTCATACCCTGACTCTTGAATGAATCTATGGACCCCTGCTCGGTTTAGTAGTAATCTTTTAGCATCCGACTGTAATTTCACATCTAAGTCCATAGATCTCACATACATATCCGCTCAATGGTTCACTTCCGTTCTGCCTCACTCTTCTGAATATTTTCTGCTTTTCTGAGCTTGCTGTAGATCCACTGCTGTAATAGGATCTTGTGAAACCTGTTTCTGCATACTTAGCCATCCACAACTTCGATTGCTTCCGATGTTTAGATCAGGCGGTTTAACTTAACATAGAAAAAGTTAGTAAACCGGTATATACCATTAGTCCCCTTGTTCAACCGCCAGAATCATAATGATGCCACGTCATAGAAATCCGGTTTATGTGTACTGCCTCCGGTTTAACATTTGCTCAAATCAGCACCTTCTTTTATCCAACATATTCTTGAACCGGAATCACCTATTTCTTGTAGATCTCACCATGGCCAAACAAGTATATGAATGCAATTGGGTTCCTTCTCGCGTCACAGAAACTCAGCTGGATGACTTAGTCCTGATTGGCGCTTTAGACAGCAAAAATACTATCCACTGGAGGGTTCCCGGTGATGAATGTCCTCCCACACCTCAAGAGGGGGAAGTTGTGGTCTTCGCAGATCATTTGGCCCGGGGCTTCAAACCGCCCGGTTCAAAGTTTTATCGGGATGTATTGGCCAATTTTCAGCTCCGTCCGCAAGATATTGGCCCTAATTCCATTACCAATCTATGTCACTTTCAAGTGCTCTCTGAGGTATACCTTCAAGAGGAGCCTTCAGTCGAGCTGTTTAGAGACTGCTTCCACTTAAACCGCCGCACTGAGTTTACCGACGGCCCCAATACTGAATTGGGCGGTATGGCAATTCAGAAGAGGAAAGAGATCACTTATCCTCACGTCAAACTACATACTCACCCCAAGGAGTGGAATGCAACTTGGTTTTATTGCAAAGACACCTCCCCTGACAATGAAAATCCCTTGCCTGGCTTCCGTCCGGAGCGGCTCAGCAACACTCACCCCTTTCCACAAAGACTAAGTGCCAAGGAGAGAAGTAAATATGCCCCGCAACTGTCCAAACTCCGAGCCTTTATGGCCAACGGTTTAACGGGAATAGACCTTGCACGCTGTTGGATATCATGGAGCATACTGCCTCTCAGCCGGCGCTCCGGTTTGATGTGCAAATATACTGATAGCGTCGATGACCCACTCCGACACACTAAAATCCAACTCTCTGATGATGAAGTCACAGATTCTGTGAAGAAGATGTTGAATGAACCGGAGCACCTCTGCGCTCAAACCGGTCTACTTCCTTACTGCGCCACCAACAAACCGCCAGCTGTAAGATTTTGATTATTCTGTTATTGAACCTGTTACTGCTTTCTCCTTCTGACATTAATTACTGCTGAACCAGGGTGATAATCCATTTTGGAGCAAGAATCTTCCACAAGACAAAACGGAGAAAGCAGGGCGGTCAACCCGGCCCAAGACCAAGGTTATCAAGAAGCCAGCTCACAAGAGGAAAACCACCGCTTCATCTGATCCAGCTATTGTTGATGATGTGGGTAACCTGGACCTTGAGGTAAAACTTGATTCACTAGGCTTACTTTTTACACGCCTTATTGATGATGATGCTTGTCAGGACGATGCTGAAGCCAGCAAAGCTGAAGTCGCTGAGGTAACTATTCTTTCTTCCGATTCAGAAATCTTGCCTTTGCCAAAATTTCGCCAGGCAAACCGGAAAGTTAAATTTTCTCATTCTCTTGCTTACTTGGATCCCAAATTTCTTATGAAGACTCAGCAACATGAAGCTCGCCGCACAACTTCGGCACGAAGGCGAGGTAGTTACCTCCGCCGGTTTACCAAACAGTCCGTTCGAAAACGCCGCTCGAGGTCTCGGACCTTTTATTGATTTATACCCTAAAGCGGGTTTCTTCCACAACCTCTTAATCCATCCGACTCCGATTATCGGGTTACTTCTCATTCATCCTTCGGTGAATCGTCGGCCACTCATTGCCGCCCACAAAACGGTTCTTGGGTAAGTTAGGTTGAACACATGCTTCGATAGATATGTGTTATAACTTATGCTGTTCTATGACTCTTTGCTTTTCTTTCAGGGCTAAACCTAAACCGAACAAGAAGGCCCGCCTGGACAAAGCGGCTGAGGAAGATGTTGCCCCAGAACATGATAAAGCGCCAGATCTTGAAGCGTTTGCTCCTGAGGATATTCCCAATGATCCTCCTTTGCAAGACGACGCTATTCCTGAGGAAAGGCCTATTAATACTTCAGTCTCTGCTGACCCGCCCGCCAGCTCCGTCCGGATTGAAAAATCCCGCAGTCCTACTGATAAACCGACCGCACCGATGCAGGCCAGCGAGTCTAAAGACGATGACGTTGTAATTACTGGTGTAGGTCGCTTTGAACCCGGGAATCCTGTTACCTTGACCAAGCATACCGTGAAAGAAGATTTTTCCGCTCTGAACAAAGGGAAATGGGATGTTGAACTGGAAACATATGCTTCTCTGAGTGCCCAAGATCTTCATTCCGGCTATTTGAACCGGCTTTATACTAGCCGTGACTGTGAAGCTGGTCTGGTAAAGATGATGAGGGATAAATTTGAGGTAACTTCCTTGCACTTCTTCCTTCTTTACTTACTTCCATTGTGTTGGTCCTCCTAGCCCCCAAGGGCCGGTTTATAACATTCGTCAAACCGGGACTTTGCATATTATCCTCAACACTTTGAAATCCATCAATATAGCCCCCAAGGGTCGGTTCAACTTAGCATAATTAAACCGGGACTCCAATAAAAACTATCCTCAGAACATAATTGATTAAATAGGCATTAGACCCCAAGTGCCAAGTTGAATACCTGTATTGAGCTTGGGACTTTGCAATCTAATAATAAAGGAAAATTGAAGGTGCATTAGCCCCCAAGTATCAAGCGTATAACTTGTTATGTGGTTGGTACTTCAAATTCTTGGACCGCTTGTTTAAAACTAAATGTTGTCTGTATGCAGGCTGAGGTGAGAATCAAAGAGGACCGGATTACCGATCTGCAGGACACCTTGAAAACCCAACAGTGAAATGACATAAGGCAAGGGAAGAATTAACCAGCGCCTTGAGCATCACCGAACAGCTAAAGGAGGGATTCAAGAAAGAGCGGGCTGATTGGGCCACTGAGAAGGCCGCTTTAACAAAAAGAGCTGAAAATGTTGAAGCTGCCCTTAAACCGGTGGTAGATGAGCTGACCGCCGTAAAGCGGCAAATACACTCCATGACCGCTGCTATCTTTGGTAAGCTCCTTTTAGTTTCTGTGACAACTCGGGCCTGCTTATAATGAATCCGGTTTGAGATCGTCCCTGTATTGTTGCAGGTACACGCATTGGGCACCTAGGGTCAGATGTGCGGAAGAAGCTGAAGGCTGCGTACACCTTAGTTGAACAACTGTACACCGGAGCACAGCGGATTATCACCACAGCTTCTCATAACAATCCGACACCCTCTCTAATTCAGGATACTCTTAATAGGTTGTCAATGCTTCCTGCCCGGATTGAAGAGCTGAAAAAATCTGCTGCTCAAACCGGAGCCATTAACGCCTTGATCCGGGCAAAGGCATGGGTGCCAGATTTCGATCCTGTGGAGGCAGCTCAAGGCTATCCCAGCCTGAAGGAAGACGGCTCCGAGTTCAACGAAGATGATTTGAGGGCAATAAACCATGCAGTGCGCCCTCTGGCTTGTCAATTAGTCAAGAGGCGATTTGACGCATTATCAAGCGCAATACAACGATCGTAACAAGCGAGTGCTGCCCCAACTCTTGAAGCGGAGAATCTGATTCCTCCAATCCATAAGCATACTTACGCTCCTGATATTGAACCGTCTTCTCTGATCCATGAAGAGGCTGTTTTCCAAGCTTTAATGGGAATCGACTGGACCACTGTTGATTTCCAGCCAATGGATAGAGACAAGGAAGCTGAAGCGGCGCAGGACGATGAGCAGGCTTGAACCGGAGGCCGGTTTAGATAGCTGTCTTTGGCATCCTTCCAAAATAACAATGATCTTATTTGGGCACCGTGTTGCCTTGTAATAGGATAGTTAATACTTCTGCCTGGAATATGCCTTCGCGCATAAGTACTGATGCTTTTGCTTGAAAACCTCAATTTATATTTCCTGCAATCAGAAAAACTTGGACTTTGGTGGCGATTATACCGCCAGCCGGTTTATGATCTGGATATATATATATATATATATCAGCAATGTATTCAAAACATATAACAAAATAGGCAATACAAAGTACCTGCCATAACTGGGCATGAAAGCTGGCTTAGCCATGCTTGAAGCGGAGGTTTAATAAACCATTACCGTCAAAGGGGGAGAAAAACAGCTCCCATATAGACTATGCTGGGTCATTACAAGCCCCCTTGTTACTCCATGATGTTAACAGGAAGGGTAAACCGGGCATATTGCTCCGGATTAAAAATGAACCGAATCCATCAGCTGAACCGGCAAAAAATGTTGTTGGTTTAAAGGAAACACAATGAAAATAGAAAGAGCCATAAAAGAAATATGGAAGCAAAGGCAATGATAAAAACCGTTTGCAAAAGAGATGCTATACTGAGCTGATCAGATGGTGTTACCATGGTCGGACAGGACCAAGCCCCCAATAGGAGTGACAATGGTTCAAGTCAGCTAGGTCCCCAAATGAAACCGTGGCATATATGCCAATCAAAAGGCGTGGCAATGGTTCGGGTTCGACCAAGCCCCCAAGTGATTTTGTGGCCTTAGGCCGATCAAGAGGTGTGACTGGTTCAGACTTGACCATGTCCCCAAGTGATCTGGTGGCTTTCGCCTATCAAAAGGTGTCGCGTTGGTTCGGACACGACCAAGGCCCCAAGTGATATATCAAAAGAAAGCAAATTTCAAGGGGTAAACCGGAGGCCGCTTTAAAACAGAACCACTCTATGTAACCACGCATGATAAGAAAGACAGAGACCCCGCTTTAGCTGAGGCTCCGGTTTTATTATATCAAAGATAATATATACACCGCCATAATATGTACATAGATAGAGCCAATGGCTCAAGTGTAGTAAGGTCAAGATGAGCTATGTTCCACGGCCGTTGGTCTCCTCCTCGATGTGCGTGAGTCTTTATGCTCTCGAATATCAATTAGATAGTACGACCCGTTGTGCAGATTCTTGCTGACCACGAAAGGTCCCTCCCAAGGTGGGGATAACTTGTGCATATCTGTCTGGTCTTGGATGAGTCGAAGCACCAAATCTCCTTCTTGAAAAGTTCTGGTTCTAACCCGACGACTGTGATAACAGCGAAGATCTTGTTGATAAATCGCCGAACGGGCAGCCGCTATATCACGCTCCTCGTCCAATAAGTCCAAAGCGTCTTGCCGTGCTGTCTCATTGCCCGCTTCAACATAAGCTGCCACACGAGGCGAATCGTGCCGGATATCACTAGGGAGAACTGCCTCTGCTCCGTAGACCATAAAAAACGGCGTGTATCCTGTGGATCGGTTGGGCGTAGTATTGATACTCCATAGCACAGATGGTAGTTCTTCAACCCAACATCCTGGTGTTCTTTGCAATGGGACCATAAGCCGGGGTTTGATGCCTCGCAAGATCTCTTGATTAGCTCGTTCTGCCTGCCCATTGGACTGGGGGTGTGCCACTGATGATACGTCAAGTCGGATGTGCTCACGTTCACAGAACTCCTTCATAGCGCCCTTGGATAAATTGGTACCATTGTCAGTAATGATACTGTGTGGAAAGCCAAACCGGAAAATCACCTTTTGATGAAGCGCACCGCTTGCTGCCGCATCACACTTGGCCGACAGTGCTCGCTTCAACCCACTTGGTAAATTTGTCAACCGCCACCAAAAGGTGGGTTTTCTTATCCTTAGATCTTTTAAAAGGTCCGACCATATCCAGCCCCCAAGTTGCAAACGGCCAAGTGATTGGGATCATCCTCAATTCTTGAGCCGGCACATGAGCACGCCTTTGAAAATTTCGACATCCATCACACCGCTTAACCAAGTCCTCCGCATCGGCATCTTGCGCCACAACCAAGAGAACCCGTGATGAAACGCCTTTGCCACCAGAGACTTTGAACCGGCGTGGTGACCGCAATCCCCTTCATGGATTTCTCGTAAGATTTCGCAACCTTCCTCGGGAGAAACACAACGTTGAAACGCCCCTGATACACTGCAATGATGCAATTCACCATTGACAATCGTCATAGACTTGGATCGCCGGACTATCTGCCTAGCTAGAATCTCATCCTCTGGCAACTCTCCCCGGTTCATATATGCAAGATAAGGAACTGTCCAATCCGGAATGACATGCAGGGCTGCCACCAATTGAGCCTCCGGATCAGGAATAGCCAAATCCGCTTCACCTGGGAGCTTGACTGACGGGTTGTGCAACACATCAAGAAAGACATTAGGCGGGACCGGTTTGCGCTGAGAGCCCAACCGGCTTAAAGCGTCCGCCGCTTCATTCTTTCAACGGTCCACGTGATCTACTTGATAACCCTTGAAGTGACCCGCAATATTATCCACCTCACGATGATATGCGGCCATGAGCGGGTCCTTAGAATCCCAAGTGCCAGACACCTGTTGAGCCACGAGGTCCGAGTCACCGAAGCACTTAACCCTGCTTAAGTTCATCTCTTTAGCCATCCGGAGACCATGGAGCAAGGCTTCGTACTCAGCTGCATTATTAGTACAAGGGAACATTAAGCGGAGAACATAACAAAACTTATCACCTCGTGGGGAAGTTAATACGACTCCAGCCCCCGAGCCTTCCAATTGCCTGGATCCATCAAAATGAACAGTCCAATATGTGTGATCCGGCTTCTCCTCTGGTGCTTGCAACTCCGTCCAATCATTGATGAAATCAACAAGCGCTTGAGACTTCACCGCCGTCCGAGGCACGTACTTCAATCCGTGTGGCCCAAGCTCTATAGCCCACTTGGCAATCCGCCGATCGCCTCCGGTTACAGATGATATCACCCAAGGGAGCTGAATCGACCAATCGTGATGGGGTGCCCTTGAAAATACTGCTTCAACTTCCGGCTTGCCATGAAAACTCCATATACCAGCTTCTGCCAATGCGGATACCTTTGCTTGGATTCAATAAGCACCTCGCTGATATAATAAACCGGCCGCTGAACCGGATATTCCTTGCCTGCCTCCTTGCGTTCCACCACAATAGCCACGCTAACTACCCGAGCATTGGCTGCTACGTATAATAATAACGGCTCCTTGTCGACCGGAGCCGCAAGAATGGGCGGATTGGCTAATTGCCGCTTCAAGTCCTCCAATGCTTCATCAGCAGCCGGACTCCAGACGAATTGGTCTATCTTTCTCAGCATTTGGTACAAAGGGATAGCCTTCTCTCCGAGGCGGCTAATAAACTGGCTCAGTGCAGCGATCCGGCCCGCCAAACGCTGAACATCGTTGATACACTTCGGTTTAGCCAGGGAGGTAATAGCCGTAATTTTCTCCGGATTAGCCTCAATTCCTCTGTTGGACACCAGAAAACCCAGTAATTTGCCTGCCGGAACACCAAAGACACACTTGGCCGGATTAAGCATCATCTTGTAAACTCGCAAGTTGTCAAAGGTTTCCTTCAAATCATCCACCAATGTCTCCTTCTGCCTTGACTTGACTACAATATCATCCACATAGGCGTGCACATTGCGGCCGATCTGTTTATGCAGGCAATTCTGTACACACCGTTGATAGGTGGCTTGGGCACTCTTGAGCCCGAAGGGCATAGATACATAGCAAAAGGCTCCAAATGGAGTAATAAACGTTGTCTTCTCCTGGTCCTTAACTGCCATTTTGATCTGATGATATCCAGAATATGCATAAAAAAAACTCAAACACTCACAACCCGTCGTGGCATCAATGATCTGGTCAATGCGGGGGGAGGGCAAAAGGATCCGCTGGACAAGCCCTGTTAAGATCCGTGTAATCCACACACATACGCCAAGTGTCGTTTTTCTTAAGAACCAGCACCGGATTAGCAAGCCACTCTGGATGGAACACCTCAATGATAAATCCAGCTGCTAAAAGCCTGGCCACTTCCTCTCCAATGGCTTTGCGCCTTTCTTTGTTAAACCAGCGGAGAAATTGCTTTACCGGTTTATACTTAGGATCCACATTAAGAGTGTGCTCAGCGAGTTCCCTCGGTACACCTGGCATGTCAGAAGGTTTCCATGCAAAAATGTCCCGATTCTCACGGATGAACTCGATGAGCGCTCTTTCCTATTTGGGGTCCAAGTTGGCACTGACAATGAACTGCTTGGACGAATCGCCGGGCACAAAGTCAACAAGCTTGGTCTCAGCTGCCGATTTGAACTTCAGATCCGAATCATGCTCCGTAGTTGGCTTCTTCAAAGGGGTCATGTCCACCGGATCAACATTGTCCTTATAGTATTTCAACTCCTCTGTGGCACAGACCAACTCTGCATAAGCCGCATCACCTTCCTCACATTCCAAAGCGACCTTACGGCTCCCATGAACTGTTATCGTCCCCTTGTAACTCGGCATCTTGAGTTGCAAGTAGATATAACAAGGCCACGCCATGAATTTGGCATAAGCCGGCCGCCCAAACAAGGCGTGATACGGGCCCCGGATCTTCACCACCTCAAAGGTTAGTTTTTCGGACCGGTAATCATGCTCGTCCCCGAAAGCCACGTCCAGAGCTATCTTACCAACAGGATATGCTAACTTGCCAGGCACCACACCATGGAACACCAGTATTAGGCGGTGCGAGATCTTTGTCTCATTAGCCCCATGCGGCGGAATGTCTCATAATACAGGATGTTAATACTGCTCCCTCCATCCATGAGTACCTTGGTGAATTTATAACCTCCCACCTGAGGGTCTACCACTAATGCTAGCTGGCCTGGATTGTCAACCCGGGGTGGGTGGTCTTCCCTGCTCCACATGATAGGCTGCTCCGACCAGCGTAAGTAACATGGTACGGTCGGTTCAACAGAGTTCACTGCTCGCTTGTGGAGTTTTCGGTCGCGTTTATCCAAGCTAGTTGTGAAAACATGATATTGCCCATTGTTTAACTGTTTTGGCTGGCTCTGATAACCCGACTGCTGCTGCTGGCCGTTCTGATTATTCTGGTTGTTGTGACCGCCGACTGAGACCTGAACCGGAAGCTCCGTCGTGACCCGGCCCATGGAAACCGGATCCTGAACCGCCACCTGACCCGCGGTCATACCGGAAGGCATTAGAGTTTTTAAACTCTTGCACAATATAACAATCCTTCCAAAGGTGGTTAGCCGGCGCCTCCTTCGTCCCATGCTTTGGGCAAGGCTGATTCAACAAATAATTCAAACGATCCGCATTAGGATTTGGAGCCCCATTACGATTTGCTGCTTTACCTCTGTGCCGCTGACCCCTGTCCTGTGCGTTAGTGTTAGCCACAAAGTCCATGCTGCCATCCGCCTTGCGCTTGCCTCCATTTCCATGACCCGCCGGTTTGTACTGTTGCCCCTTGGAGTTGCTATTCTTCTTTCCCTTCCCTGCTTCATCATCATCAGTCTCGGGATCCTTGGTACTATCCGAATCAGCATACTTCACTAAAGCGGCCATGAGAGTTCCCATGTCATTGCAAAACCGCTTCATGTGCCCTAATTTTAATTTTAAAGGCTTAAACCGGTAGTTGCCCTCCAGGGTTAAGATCGCAGAATCAGCATTGATCCTGTCAGACGAGTGCAAGACCTCTGAAATGCGGCGTACCCAATGGGTTGTTGATTCTCCGTCCTCCTGAACACAAGCCGCCAGGTCTACGATGGACTTGGGCTGCTTACACGTATCCTTGAAATTCTGGATAAACCGGGCTCACAACTGGGCCCATGAGCTGATAGAATTGGGCGGCAGGCTCTTCAACCAAGTGCGGGCCGTGCCTTCCAGCATCATGGTGAAGTACTTTGCACATGCGGTCTCATCCACATCTAGCATCTCCATGGCCATCTCATAACTCTCTACCCACGCTTCTGGAGATAAATCGGCGGTGTAATTCGGCACCTTGCGCGGACCCTTGAAATCCTTGGGCAGGCGCACATTGCGTAAAGCGGGGACTAAACAAGGCACTCCCAAAGCGGATGCAACCCCTGGCCCGGCAGAGGTGGTAGGACGAACCGGTGTAAGCTGACCCGCCTCGTTCTGCGCTGCTAACTCGGCCTCCCTTCGTGCTCGAGCCCGGTCCACCACATCCTGAGCATCGCGAACACCACCTGCCGGGTTATTGCCACGGGCCGCTTCACGGCCTCGTGCATTGCTCGATATGGCCGGTTCATCCATGCATCTGCTATAGCTCCGGCTCGGACGAGGGGTGGAGTGAATCCGATCGCGACTGTATGAATATGCCTCCTGTTGAATCAGCGCGGTCCGGAGAAGTTCCTTAACCCGGCGCGTCTCTATCGCTTGCAGAGAATCCCCTTCGACCGGGATGGCCTCTAATCACGCAACAGCTGCAACAAGATTGTCCATAGGATTGGAATAATGACCCGGAGGTGTCTGAACCGGCGGAGGAATCACAATGTTCTGTTGAGGCGGTTCCATTAAGCGGGGTTGGACCGTCGCCCTGGCCCTGGTGCCTTGGTCCGGTTTGCCTCTAGGTACTGTGGCGGATTACTGGGTCCAGCTCCCAGAGTGTGGAAGAGATTTCGAGGGTCAAACCCTAACGGCAGGCGTGATCTGTGCTTCCGCTTCAAGACCTCCTGTGATGCGTTACGTCGAGCATGAGTTTATAGGCTGGGCATCCAAAGCGCCCTTCTGCGCCATCTGTCCTTCTCTGCTGCCAGATCTGCTTTGGCTTATACGATCTGCTCTCTCACCTTTGCAATCTCGCATCATGGGCCTCTGATCCGCCGGATTGGCCTCGCCATAAGCGCAGCTAAGCGATCGAATGATCGAGCGGAACTTGAACCGGCGGGAGCACAAGGCCTCCCGCCCCTGCTGCCGCAGCCGCTGCTGATCGGGAGAGCATTGCTGCGGCGGTCGAAGAGTGATTCGCCGCCTGTGTGCCGGCCATGAATATTCCAACCCGGTTGATCTAACACAGGGGTCCGAATCTTGTCGCGCCATCGAACAGCCCCTGACCTGGTCGTCTTGCAACTGGTATAGCGATTCGGTCTCTTCGGTTGAGGACTCGTCGCCGGAATAGACGACAGTCTCGCTACCGTGTTCTGACTCGTCCTCACGCTCTCCTCCATGGATGACTCCAACGAAGGCACGCTTCACGGCCGGTTTAGCCTGGGTAGATCTCGCATGCTGAGCCGTCTCGACGAGGTCGATGCAGATGTCCGGCTCAGGCCCAGGCTCACCGATCTTGCCGATGAAGACGTGTACGCCACCAAAGGGGACCCAGTACCCGTACTCGATCGAATCGGCCTCGGGACCCCATCCTGCATCGTCGATGTAAAGCTTGCCACGACGACTCTTGGTCATCCGGCCCACAGCATAGCCTTTGAGTCCTTTGAGCTTGCCCTCCAAGATCATCAAACCATCGTGCGATTGCCCCACGGTGGGCGCCAACTGTCGTGGATTTGTCACGGCAGATGTCCTAGAGAAAGGACTTAGTCGTGGAGCCATCGCTACGGGTTAACTTGAAGGGGTTAAAGCGGACACAAAGACACGAGGATTTATACTATTTCGGCCCCTTCGATGAAGGTAAAAGCCTACGTCTAGTTGTGATGGAATTGATGTGGTCTCAATGGCTAGGGAGCAAACAAGCTTCGCCTAGGCTCGAGTTGTAGTTGTCTGTCTTGAACCGCCG
Source organism: Aegilops speltoides (assembly GCA_021437245.1). Lineage (NCBI taxonomy): Eukaryota > Viridiplantae > Streptophyta > Magnoliopsida > Poales > Poaceae > Aegilops > Aegilops speltoides. The sequence goes on from CM038147.1 coordinate 227,152,707, forward strand.
CCGGGTCGTCCCCTTATATACATGGATGGCGCCCGTCGGTCCATAGAGTCCCAAACGGTTCATACTCGTATCCCGGTTGGTATCTCTCTATTCCTATCTTACAATACAAGTTATACATAAGGCCGGTTTACGGCTACAGGTTCTAAACCGACTACAGGCCTTGGCCTTCATCTGCTTATACTACTAATGAAGTTAACCCGACCCAAGTAGGCCGGTTCACGGCTAGTGGTAATATCCCCAACAGGTACAGAAGGTTGTGCCTTCTAACTTCATCCATCTCATGCTCATCAAAAGGAATCCACTAACAAGGTTGATCAATTCTTGTTAACAAACTCATTCCGAATAACATGGAACCGAAGAAATTTCGAATAGCACTAGGTTACCTCAACGGGGATATGCACATCCCCAATAATAAGAATATCATATTTCTTCTTGATAGTAGGAAAAGGAAATTCAAAACCTCCAATAACGATAGTTGGAATTTTTCCAATAGAATTGATGCTATGAACTTGGGGTTGTTTCCTCGGAAAGTGTACCGTATGCTCATTACCATTAATATGAAAAGTGACATTGCCTTTGTTGCAATCAATAACAGCCCCTGCAGTATTCAAAAAGGGTCTACCAAGGATAATCGACATAATATCGTCCTTGGGAATATCAAGAATTACAAAGTCCGTTAAGATAGTGACGTTTGCAACCACAACAGGCACATCCTCACAAATACCGACAGGTATAGCAGTTGATTTATCGGCCATTTGCAAAGATATTTCAGTAGGTGTCAACTTATTCAATTCGAGTCTACGATATAAAGAGAGAGGCATAACACTAACACCGGCTCCAAGATCACATAAAGTAGTATTAACATAGTTTCTTTTAATGGAGCAAGGTATAGTTGGTACTCCTGGATCTCCAAGTTCCTTAGCTATTTCACCCTTAAAAGTATAATTAGCAAGCATGGTGGAAATTTTAGCTTCTGGTATCTTTCTTTTATTTGTAATAATATTCTTCATGTATTTAGCATAAGGGTTTACTTTAAGCATATAAATTAAGCACATACGTAAGAAGATAGGTCTAATCATTTCAGCAAAGCGCTCAAAATCGTCATCATCCTTTTTCTTGGATGGCTTAGGAGGAAAAGGCATGGGTTTCTGAACCCGTGGTTCTCTTTCTTTACCGTGCTTCCTAGCAACAGAGTCTCTCTTATCATAATATTGATTCTTTGATTGTGGGTTATCAAGATCAACAGCAGGTTCAATCTCTATATCATTATTATTGCTAGGTTGAGTATCAACATGAACAATATCATTAACATTATCACTAGTTTCATGTTCATCTCCAGATTGTGTTTCAGCATCAGAAATAGAAATATCATTAGGATTCTCAGGTGTGTCTACAACATGTTCACTAGAAGCATGCAAAGTCCTATCATTTTTCTTTTTCTTCTTTTTAGAAGGACTAGGTGCATCTAAATTGTTTCTCTGAGAATCTTGCTCAATTCTCTTAGGGTGGCCTTCAGGATACAAAGGTTCCTGAGTCATTTTACCAGTTCTAGTAGCCACTCTAACAGCAAAATCATGTTTATTATTTAATTCATCGAGCAAATCACTTGGAGCTTTAAGTACTTGTTCTCCTTGAGTGGTAACCATAGAAGCATATTCACTAATGAGTTTAAGTTCACCTTTAACTCTAGCCATATAATCACTCAAGCGTCCAATCATGTAAGCATTACTCGTTAATTCTCTACCAACATAAGCATTGAAATTTTCTTTTCTAGCAATAAAGTCATCAAATTCATCTAAACATTGGCTAGCAAACTTAGTAGACGGATTTCAACTTCATCATATCTATAGAGAGAATTTACCTTTACTACCTATGTCGGGTTGTCAAGACCATGTGTTTCTTCAATAGGTGGTATATTAAGACCATGTATTTCTTTAACATGAGGTAAATTCTTAACATCTTCAGCTTTAATACCTTTTTCTTTCATAGATTTCTTCGCCTCTTGCATATCTCCAGGACTGAGAAATAGAACACCTCTCTTCTTCGGAGTTGGTTTAGGAGTTGGCTCAATTGGCTCAGGAATTGGCTCAGGAAGAGTCCAATTATTTTCATTAGTCAACATATTATTCAATAGCAATTCAGCTTGATCGACTGTTCTTTCCCTGAAAACACAACCAGCACAACTATCCAAGTGGTCCTTGGAAGCATCAGTTAGTCCATTATAAAAGATATCAAGTATTTCATTTTTCTTGAGAGGATGATCAGTCAAAGCATTAAGTAACCGGAGAACTCTCCCCAAAGCTTGTGGGAGACTCTCTTCTTCAATTTGCACAAAATTATATATTTCCCTCAAGGTAGCTTGTTTGTTATGAGCAGGGAAATATTTAGCAGAGAAGTAATAAATCATGTCCTGGGGATTACGCACACAACCAGGATCAAGAGAATTAAACCAAGTTTTAGGATCACCCTTTAATGAGAATGGAAATATCTTAAGGATATAATAGTAGCGAGATTTCTCATCATTAGTGAACAGGGTGGCTATATCATTCAACTTAGTAAGATGTGCCACAACAGTTTCAGATTCATAGCCATAAAAAGGATCAGATTCAACCAAAGTAATTATCTCAGGATAAACAGAGAATTCATAATCCTTATCAGTAACAAAGGTAGGTGAAGTAGCAAAAGTAGGGTCATATTTCATTCTAACATTTAGAGATTTCTGTTTCAATTTAGCTAATAGCTTCTTAAGATCAGATCTATCATTGCAAGCAAGAATATCTCTAGTAGTTTCTTCATCCATAACATAACCCTCAGGAACAAAAGGCAATTCATACTTAGGGGGAGAACCTTCATCATCACTATCTTCAATAATTTCATTCTATCTAACCCTAGCAAGTTGTTCATTGATACGTCCATTTTGCACCATGCTTTTATATCAATATTTATTGCATTATGGGCTGTTATTACACATTATATCTCAATACTTATGGCTATTCTCTCTTATTTTACAAGGTTTACCATGAAGAGGGGGAATGCCGGCAGCTGGAATTCTGGCTGGAAAAGGAGCAAACATTGGAAACCTTTTCTGCACAACTCCAAAAGTCCTGAAACTCCATGAAACAAATTTTTGGATTTAATAAGAATTTATGAGCGAAAGAAATAGGCCAGGGGGCCCACACCCTATCCAGGAAACAGGAGGGCGCCCCCCCCCCCTTGTAGGGCGCGGCCCCCTATCTCCTGGGCCCCCTGGTGGGCCTCCGGCATCCATCTTCTGGTATATCATCACTTTTCCCCTGGAAAAAATCATGGGCAAGCTTACGGGACGAAACTCCGCCGCCACGAGGCGGAACCTTGGCGGAATCAATCTAGGGCTCTGGCGGAGCTATTCTGCCGGGGACACTTCCCTTCAGGAGGGGGAAATCATCACCAACGTCATCATCAATGATCCTCTCATCGGGAGGGGGTCAATCTCCATCAACATCTTCACCAGCACCATCTCCTCTCAAAACCCTAGTTCATCTCTTGTATCCAATCTTGTATCAAAACCACAAATTGGTACCTCTGGGTTGCTAGTAGTGTTGATTACTCCTTGTAGTTGATGCTAATTGGTTTACTTGGTGGAAGATCATATGTTCAGATCCTTAATGCATATTAATACTCCTCTGATTATGAACATGAATATGCTTTGTGAGTAGTTGCGTTTGTTCCTGAGGACATGGGTGAAGTCTTGCTATTAGTAGTCATGTGAATTTGGTATTCGTTCGATATTTTGATGAGATGTATGTTGTCTTTCCTCTAGTGGTGTTATGTGAACGTCGACTACATGACACTTCACTATTATTTGGGCCTAGAGGAAGGCATAAGGAAGTAATAAGTAGATGATGGGTTGCTAGAGTGACAGAAGCTTAAACCCTAGTTTATGTGTTGCTTCATTTGGGTTTGATATGGACCCATATGTTTAATGTTGTGGTTAGGTTTACCTTAATACTCCTTTTTGTAGTTGCGGATGCTTGCAATAGGGGTTAATCATAAGTGGGATGCTTGTCCATGTTAGGGCAGTACCCAAGTGCCGGTCCACCCACATATCAAATTATCAAAGTACCGAACGCGAATCTTATGAACGTGATGAAAACTAGCTTGACGATAATTCCCAATGTGTCCTCGGGAGCTCCTTCTTCATTATTAGAATTTGTCCAGGCTTATCCTTTGCTACATAAAGGATTGGGCCACCTTTCTGCACTTTATTTAGTTTATTTACTTTTTGCTCTTTACCATTTATCTTATCACAAAACTATCTATCACCTACTATTTCAGTGCTTGCAGAGAAAACCTTACTGAAAACTGCTTATCATTTCCTTCTGCTCCTCGTTGGGTTCGACACTCTTACTTATCGAAAGGACTATGATAGATCCCCTATACTTGTGGGTCATCAAGACTCTTTTCTGGCGCCATTGCACGGGAGCGTAGTGCTCTTGGTGAGTGGAACTTGGTAAGGAAACATTTATATAGTGTGCTGAAATTTTCTGTTACTTGTCACTATGGAAACTAATCCTTTGAGGGGCTTGTTTGGGGTATCTTCACCCCAACCAGAAGAGCAAAGAGATGCTCCTCAACCTACTGAACTTTATGAAAATATTCACTTTGAGATTCCTCCGGGTATGATAGAAAAACTGCTAGCTAATCCTTTTGCAGGAGACGGAACATTGCATCCCGATTTACACCTTATCGTTGTGGATGAAGTTTGTGGATATTTAAGCTTGCAGGTATTCCCGATGATGTTGTCGAAAGGAAGGTCTTCCCTTTATCTTTGAAGGGAGATGCAATGACATGGTATAGGCTATGTGATGATACAAGATCTTGGAATTATATGCGATTGCAGTTGGAATTTCACCAGAAGTTCTATCCTATGCATCTTGTTCATCGTGATCGTAATTACATATATAATTTCTGGCCTCGCGAAGGAGAAAGAATCGCTCAAGCTTGGGGGAGGCTTAAGTCAATGTTGTATTCATGCCCCAATCATGAGCTCTCTCGGGAAATGATTATTCAGAACTTTTATGCTCGGCTTTCTCTTGATAATCGCAACTTGCTCGATACTTCTGTCTTTGGTTCCTATATCTCAAGACTATTGATTTCAAATGGGACCTATTGGAAAGAATTAAACGCAACTCAAGATTGGGGTTCCGACGATGGTAAGGAGTCAGGTATGACACCTAAGTTCGATTGTGTTAAATCTTTTATGGATACCGATGCTTTCCGTGGATTTAGCTCTAAGTATGGACTTGACTCTGAGATAGTAGCTACTTTTTGTGAAACTTTTGCTACTCACGTTGATCTCCCTAAAGAAAAGTGGTTTAAATATAATCCTCTTGTTGAAGTGAAAGTAGTTGCACCTAGTACAGTCGAAGAAAAGACTATTACATATAGTGCTCCTATTATTCCTACTGCTTATGTCGAAAAATCTCCTTTTCCTGTTAGGATAAAAGATCATGTTAAAGCTTCGACTGTTGTTTGTAAGAGTAATACTAGGACCTATACACCTCCTAAGCAAATTAATGTTGAACCTGGTATTGCTATGATTAAAGATCTCTTGGATGAGGACTTAGATGGGCATGTTATCTCTTTCTTGGGTGAAACTGCTAATATTGCTAGACCTGATACTAAAACACGTAAACCTGTCGTAGGCACGCCTGTTATTTCTGTTAAAATAGGAGATCATTGTTATCATGGCTTATGTGATGTGGGTGCTAGTGATAGTGCGATACCTTATGATCTTTATAAAGAAATTATGCACGATATTGCACCTGTTGAATTAGAAGACATTGATGTTACTATTAAGCTTGCTAATAGGGACACCATTAAACCTATTGGGATTGTTAGAGATGTTGAAGTTTTGTGTGGGAAGGTTAAATACCCTGCTGATTTTCTTGTTCTTGCTTCCCCACAAGATGATTTTTGTCCCATTATTTTTGGTAGACCCTTCTTGAATACTGCTAGTGCTAAGATTAATTGTAAAAGGAAGGTCGTCATTGTTGGCATAGATGGTATGTCTCATGAGTTCAGTTTTGCTAAGTTTAGTAGACAACCTCATGAAAGGGAACTACCTAGTAAGGATGAGATTATTGGACTTGCTTCCATTGCTGTTCCTCCAACTGATCCGTTAGAACATTATTTGTTAGACCATGAAAACAATATGTTTATGAAGGAAAGGGAAGAAATAGATGAAGTGTTCCTTAAACAAGAACCTATGCTGAAACATAACCTTCCCGTTGAAATCCTTGGGGATCTCCCTCCACCCAAGGGTGATCCCGTGTTTGAACTCAAACCCTTACCAGATAATCTTAATAATGCTAATCTTGATGAAAAAGAAATATATCCTGTTATTATTAGTGCTAACCTTTCAGAGAAAGAAGAAGAAAGATTATTGAAAACTCTGCAGAAGCACCGAGCTGCTATTGGATATACTCTGGATGATCTTAAGGGCATTAGTCCCACATTATGTCAACACAAAATTTCAGTGGAGAAAGATGCCAAACCAGTTAGAGATCCTCAAAGACGATTAAATCCCAAAATGAAGGAAGTGGTAAGAAATGAGATACTAAAGCTCCTGGAGGCAGGTATTATTTATCCCGTTGCTGATAGTGAATGGGTAAGCCCTGTCCATTGTGTCCCTAAAAAGGGAGGTATTATCGTTGTTCCTAATGATAAAGATGAATTGATCCCGCAAAGAATTATTACAGGCTATAGGATGGTAATTGATTTTCTTAAGTTAAATAAAGCTACTAAGAAAGATCATTACCCTTTACCTTTTATTGATCAAATGCTAGAAAGGCTATCCAAACACACACATTTTTGCTTTCTAGATGGTTATTCTAGTTTCTCACGAATACCTGTATCAGGAAAGGATCAATCTAAAACTACTTTTACTTGCCGTTTTGGTACTTTTGCTTATAGACGTATGCCTTTTGGTTTATGTAATGCACCGGCTACCTTTCAAAGATGCATGATGGCTATATTTTCTGATTTTTTGTGAAAAGATTTGTGAGATATTCATGGATGACTTCTCCGTCTATGGATCCTCTTTTGATGATTGTTTGAGCAACCTTGATCGAGTTTTGCAGAGATGCAAAGACACTAGTCTCGTCCTGAATTGGGAAAAGTGTCACTTTATGGTTAATGAAGGCATTGTCTTGGGGCACAAGATCTCTGAGAGAGGTATTGAAGTTGATAAAGCCAAAGTTGATGCTATTGAAAAGATGCCATGTCCCAAGGACATAAAAGGTATAAGAAGTTTCCTGGGTCACGCCGGTTTTTATAGGAGGTTCACTAAGGACTTTTCCAAAATCTCTAGGCCTCTGACTAATTTATTGCAAAAAGATATTCCCTTTGTCTTTGATGATGATTGTTTAGAAGCATTTGAAACGCTTAAGAAAGCTTTGATCACTGCACCTATTGTTTAGCCACCTGATTGGAATTTACCCTTTGAAATTATGTGTGATGCTAGTGATTATGCTGTAGGTGTTGTTTTAGGGCAAAGAGTCGATAAGAAATTGAATGTTATCCAGTATGCTAGTAAGACTCTTGATACTGCCCAGAGAAATTATGCTACTGCTGAAAAAGAGTTCTTAGCAGTTGTGTTTGCATGTGATAAGTTTAGACCTTATATTGTTGATTCCAAAGCTACTATTCACACTGATCATGCTGCTATTAAATATCTTATGGAAAAGAAAGATGCTAAGCCTAGACTCATTAGATGGGTTCTCTTGCTCCAAGAATTTGACTTGCATATTATTGATAGAAAGGGAGCTGAGAACCCCGTTGCAGACAACTTGTCTAGGTTAGAGAATGTTCTTGATGACCCACTGCCTATTAATGATAGCTTTCCTGATGAACAATTAGCGGTCTTCAATGCTTCTCGTACTGCTCCTTGGTATGCTGACTATGCTAATTACATTGTTGCTAAATATATACCGCCTAGTTTCACATACCAGCAAAAGAAAAAGTTCTTTTATGATTTAAGACATTACTTTTGGGATGATCCACACCTTTATAAAGAAGGAGTAGATGGTATTATTAGACGTTGTGTGCCTGAGCATGAATAGGAACAAATCCTACGCAAGTGTCACTCTGAATCCTATGGAGGACACCACGCTGGAGATAGAACTGCACACAAGGTACTTCAATCTGGTTTTTATTGGCCTACTCTCTTCAAAGATGCTCGTAAGTTTGTCTTATCTTGTGATGAATGTCAAAGAATAGGTAACATTAGTAGACGTCAAGAAATGCCTATGAATTATTCTCTTGTTATTGAAACGTTTGATGTTTGGGGCTTTGATTACATGGGACCTTTTCCTGCCTCCAATGGTTATACACATACTTTAGTTGCTGTTGATTACGTTACTGAGTGGGTAGAAGCTATTCCAACTAGTAGTGCTGATCATAACACTTCTATTAAAATGCTTAAAGAAGTTATTTTTTCGAGGTTTGGAGTCCCTAGATATCTTATGACTGATGGTGGTTCACACTTTATTCATGGTGCTTTCCGTAAGATGCTCGCTAAGTATGATGTCAATCATAGAATAGCATCTCCTTATCATCCGCAGTCTAGTGGTCAGGTAGAGTTGAGCAATAGAGAGCTCAAATTAATTTTGCAAAAGACTGTGAATAGATCTACAAAGAATTGGTCTAAAAAACTTGATGATGCATTATGGGCCTATAGAACTGCATACAAAAATCCTATGGGTATGTCTCCTTATAAGATGGTTTATGGAAATCATGTCATTTACCTCTTGAACTTGAACATAAAGCATACTGGGCTTTTAAAGAGCTCAATTATGACTTCAAACTTGCCGGTGAGAAAAGGTTGTTTGATATTAGCTCACTTGATGAATGGAGAATCCAAGCCTATGAAAATGCCAAGCTTTTCAAAGAAAAAGTCAAACGCTGGCATGATAAGAGGATACAAAAGCGTGAGTTTTTTATAGGAGATTATGTGTTATTATTCAACTCTCGTTTAAGATTTTTTGCAGGAGAACTTCTCTCAAAATGGGAAGGTCCCTACGTTATCGAGGAGGTCTATGGAACTGGTGCTATAAAAATCAACAACTTCGAAGGCACAAATCCAAGGGTGGTAAATGATCAAAGAATTAAACATTATATTTCAGGTAATCCTATCAATGTTGAAACTAATATTATTGAAACCATAACCCCTGAGGAATACATAAGAGACACTTTCCAGAACATTCCAGACTCTAAAAAGGCATAGGTACGTGGTACGGTAAGTAAATCGACTCCAAAACAACTCTAATGGCAATTTTTATCAGTTTTGGATTATTTAAGAATTTTAGGAAGAAAGAAGTAGTCCGAAAGGGACACGAGGCTCCCATGAGAGAGGAGGCCCCCCCCCCCAGTAGGGCGCGCCCCCTGTCTCGTGGGCACCTCGTGTGCCTCCCGGACTCCGTTTTCTTGTATGTTACGTATTTTGGTCGGTAAAAATTCATTATATATACTCCCGAAGGTTTTGACCACCGTATCACGCAAATATCCTCTGTTTTCATTTTGAGCTGTTTCCGATGCAGATTTAGGGCACCATGACTTGTCCCTCCTCCAACAATAAAGACAAGGATGCTTGGCTATTGAAGATAGAGTTGAAAAGAGAGGAACTAGAAGAGATCAACCAGGATGAAGGGATCAAGAAGGCCATGGAAGTTCAAGCTTCGGTGGTGAAAGAAAAAGACATCCCTCAACCTTTACCTAACCTTTTCACTCCAACAGAGATTGAAGCTTTCAAGATGATGGAGTTAGCCCACATACAGAACAAGTATCTCACACAGGAGAATATCTTGTTAAAGGATCATATTGCTGGGCTCAAGGGCATTATCCGCAAGTTGGAGGAGCTTTTACGCTCGATGTGCGATTATCCACCGTCATCATCACCACCTCCATCACCTCTGAAGAACTAATCACATGGGTATGGGCACTCCCCTTGGCAACAGCCAAGCTTGGGGGAGGTGCCCCGGTATCGTATCACCATCACACTCCTATTTTTACCGCTTTATTTAGTTCGATCCTTTTAGTATTATCTTGATCTATTAGTTCGAAGTTTTGATATCAAGTAGTTTTGAGTTTTGCATTGTGATCTCTTTATGTAATCAAGTCCGTGTGCCATCTATAATAAAGATTAGTGTTGAGTCAAAGGCTTTGCTATGTTGCCATGATCTTGAGAAGGTAGAAAGAACAAAAGAGTTCATATTGATCTTATGGACAGTGATAACTTCACACATAGAAAGTATGAGGCATAAAAATTGTTGAGAGTTGATGAACATAGCCTTGGTCATCGTTTCAATTAATAGGAAGTGATAAGGAAAGAGGGGTTCACATATAAATATATTATCTTGGACATCTTTTATGATTGTGAAGCACTCATTAAGTATGACATGCTAAAAGAGTTGATGTTGGACAAGGAAGACAACGTAATGGTTTATGTTTTCCGACATCTCAGTTAAAGTATATTGTCATTGACCTTACAAACATGTTGAGCTTGCCTTTCCCCCTCTTGCTAGCCAAATTCCTTGCACCAAGTAGAAATACTACTTGTGCTTCCAAATATCCTTAAACCCAGTTTTGCCATGAGAGTCCACCATACCTACCTATGGATTCAGTAACATCCTTCAAGTAAGTTGTCATCGGTGCAAGCAATAAAAATTGCTCTCTAAATATGTATGACTTATTAGTGCAGAGAAAATAAACTTTGTACAAACTTGTTGTGGAAGTAATAAAAGAGAAGGACTGCATAATAAAGGTCCACATACAAGGGGCAATATAAAGTGACGTTCTTTTACACTAAGACTTTACGCATCAACCCTAAACGCGCATGACAACCTCTGCTTCCCTCTGCGAAGGGACTATCTTTTACTTTATGTTTTTACTTTATGCTTGAGTCAATGTGATTCTCACCTTTCCCTTTTTTCATTTTTTTCCTTTGGCAAGCTCCTCGTGTTTGAAAGATCATGATACATATATCCAATTGGATGTAAGTTGGCATAGGCTATTATTGTTGACATCACCTAAAGGTGAATACGTTGGGAGGCAACACAATAAGCCCCTATCTTTCTCAGTGTCCGGCTGAAACTCTATAACCACAAGTATTGCGCGAGTGTTAACAATTATAGGAGACTACTAGATAGTTGAGTATGTGAGCTTGCTGAAAAGCTCTATTATTGACTCTTTCTGATGTTACGATAAATTGCAATTGCTTCAATGACTGAGATTATAGTTTGTTAGTTCCCAATGAAGTTTTTGAACCATACTTGACATTGTGAATTGCTTATTACTTGAGCATAGGAAATCATATGACAAAATCTTTATATGTTGCTGTTATTAGAATGGTCATGATGCCCTCATGTCCGTATTTTATTTTTATCGACACCTCTATCTCTAAACATGTGGACATATTTTTTGATTTCGGTTTCCGCTTGAGGACAAGCGAGGTCTAAGCTTGGGGGAGTTGATACGTCCATTTTGCATTATGCTTTTATATCAATATTTATTGCATTATGGGCTGTTATTACACATTATATCTCAATACTTATGGCTATTCTCTCTTATTTTACAAGGTTTACCATGAAGAGGGGAATGCTTGGCAATGGAATTCTGGCCGAAAAGGAGCAAACGTTGAAATCTATTACGCACAACTCCAAAAGTCCTAAAACTCCACGAAACAACTTTTTGGATTTAATAATAATTTATGAGCGAAAGAAATAGGCCAGGGGCCCACACCTGTCCAGAAAGCAGAGGGCGCGCCCCAGAGGGCGCGCCCCCTATCTCCGGGCCCCTGTGGCCTCCGCGCCCATCTTCGCTATATCATCACTTTTCCTGGAAAAATCGTGGGCAAGCTTACGGACGAAACTCCGCCGCCACGAGGCGGAACCTTGGCAGAATCAATCTAGGGCTCTGGCGGGCTGTTCTCGCCGGGGCACTTCCCTCGGGGGGGAAATCATCACCAACGTCATCATCAACGATCCTCTCATCGGGAGGGGGTCAATCTCCATCAACATCTTCACCAGCACCATCTCCTCTCAAAACCCTAGTTCATCTCTTGTATCCAATCTTGTATCAAAATCACAAATTGGTACCTGTGGGTTGCTAGTAGTGTTGATTACTCCTTGTAGTTGATGCTAATTGGTTTACTTGGTGGAAGATCATATGTTCAGATCCTTTATGCATATTATTACTCCTCTGATTATGAACATGAATATGCTTTGTGAGTTGTTACGTTTGTTCCTGAGGACATGGGTGAAGTCTTGTTATTAGTAGTCATGTGAATTTGGTATTCGTTCGATATTTTGATGAGATGTATGTTGTCTTTCCTCTAGTGGTGTTATGTGAACATCGACTACATGAAACTTCACCATTATTTGGGCCTAGAGGAAGGCATAGGGAAGTAATAAGTAGATGATGGGTTGCTAGAGTGACAGAAGCTTAAACCCTAGTTTATGCGTTGCTTCGTTAGGGGTTGATATGGACCAATATGTTTAATGCTTTGGTTAGGTTTACCTTAATACTCCTTTTTGTAGTTGCGGATGCTTGCAATGGGTTAATCATAAGTGGGATGCTTGTCCATGTTAGGGCAGTACCCAAGTGCTGGTCCACCCACATATCAAATTATCAAAGTACCGAATGCGAATCTTATGAACATGATGAAAACTAGCTTGACGATACTTCCCAATGTGTCCTCGGGAGCTCCTTCTTCATTATTAGAATTTGTCCAGGCTTATCCTTTGCTACATAAAGGATTGAGCCACCTTGCTGCACTTTATTTAGTTTATTTACTTTTTGCTCGTTACCATTTATTTTATCACAAAACTATCTATCACCTACTATTTCAGTGCTTGCAGAGAAAACCTTACAGAAAACCGCTTATCATTTCCTTCTGCTCCTCGTTGGGTTCGACACTCTTACTTATCGAAAGGACTACGATAGATCCCCTGTACTTGTGGGTCATCATTCATCAAGAAATTCACCTAATGGCATAGTAGTTTCAAGCACAGAAGCAGTTTCATCATAAGTATCATGCATAGTAGAAGTGGCATCATCAATAACGTGCGACATATAAGAATTAATAGCAGAAGCAGGTTTAGGTGTCGCAAGCTTACTCATAACAGAAGGAGAATCAAGTGCAGAGCTAGATGGCAGTTCCTTACCCCCCTCGTAGTTGAGGGATAAATCTTAGTTCTTTCGTCTTTCAAGTTCCTCATAGTGACCAGCAGAAATAAATCCCAAGTGAATCAAAGAATAGAGCTATGCTCCCTGGCAACGACGCCAAAAAATAGTCTTGATAACCCACAAGTATAGGGGATCGCAACAGTTTTCGAGGGTAGAGTATTCAACCCAAATTTATTGATTCGACACAAGGGGAGCCAAAGAATATTCTCAAGTATTAGCAGTTGAGTTGTCAATTCAACCACACCTGGATAACTTAGTATCTGCAGCAAAGTATTTAGTAGCAAAGTAGTATGGAAGTAACAGTAACAGATTTGTAGTAATTGTAATAGTAGCAATGGTAAAGTAAATAAGCAAAGCACAATATGTGAAAAGCTCGTAGGCATTGGATCAGTGATGGATAATTATGTTGGATGCGATTCCTCATGTAATAGTTATAACATAGGGTGACACAGAACTAGCTCCAGTTCATCAATGTAATGTAGGCATGTATTCCGAATATAGTCATACGTGCTTATGGAAAAGAACTTGCATGACATCTTTTGTCCTACCCTCCCGTGGCAGCAGGGTCCTAATGGAAACTAAGGGATATTAAGGCCTCCTTTTAATAGAGTACCGGACCAAAGCATTAGCACTTAGTGAATACATGAACTCCTCAAACTATGGTCATCACCGAGATGTATCCCGATTATTGTCACTTCGGGGTTGTCGGATCATAACACATAATAGGTGACTATAGACTTGCAAGATGGATCAAGAACTCACATATATTCATCAAAACATAATAGGTTTAGATCTTAAATCATGGCACTCGGGCCCTAGTGACAAGCATTAAGCATAGCAAAGTCATAGCAACATCAATTTCACAACATAGTGGATACTAGGGATCAAACCCTAACAAAACTAACTTGATTACATGGTAAATCTCATCCAACCCATCACCGTCCAGCAAGCCTATGATGGAATTACTCATGCATGGTGGTGAGCATCATGAAATTGGTGATGGAGGATGGTTGATGATGATGACGGCGACGAATCCCCCTCTCCGGAGCCCCAAATGGACTCTAGATCAGCCCTCCTGAGAGAGATTAGGGCTTGGCGGCGGCTCCGTATCGTAAAACACGATGAAACTTTCTCTCTAAAATTTTTCTCCGCGAAAGCAAATATATGGAGTTGGAGTTGAGGTCGGTGGACGTCCAGGGGGCCCACAAGGCGGGGGGCGTGCCCCCCACCCTCGTGGACAAGGTGTGGCCCCCTGACCCTGATTCTTTCAACAGTATTTTTTATTAATTCTGAAAAGTTGCTCCGTGGATTTTCAGGTCATTCTGAGAACTTTTATTTCTGCACAAAAATAACACCATGGCAGTTCTGCTGATAACAGCGTCAGTTCGGGTTAGTTCCATTCAAATCATGCAAGTTAGAGTCCAAAACAAGGGCAAAAGTGTTTGGAAAAGTAGATATGACGGAGACGTATCAGAGTACAAACTAGGTATTTGGAAAAGGTAGTGATACCTGTTAAGTCAGATAGATCAACAGCCACAAAAAACACAGGCCCAACTGTACCACACTTTACCCCTACTCCACTGCCCAAACCCCTATTAGAACTGCTGAGAGCCCAGCGTCAACTGTCTATGATATCAATTCAAATTTTGAACTCCAAAATTTCTACATGTGCCTTATCTTCTCTCTTGTATGAAAACTAATTTCAGATGAATCTCCTTGCTCAAAGGATCATAGGATCTCACAACAATAATGGGCTTTGCATTGCTCTTGTCAGTACCACTTGCCCTTTGTCAGCATACTTACACTCATTGCTATTTGATTATGTAGCATCACAGTAAATGTTTGCTTCTTTATCCTCCCTTTGCTTGAAATTATAAGATCTATATTTACTCTTAGATAAATGTAGAATTAACACAATGGTTATGAAGTTTTGGATTGCTCATGTAAGTACCTGTTGGCATGTACTCCCTCTGTATCGAATTAATCGTTGATCAATTGGATGTATTTAGAACTTAATAGTGCTAGATACATCCATTTGAGCGACAAGTAATAATGGGCGGTGGTGGTATTACTGTACTTGCATCACGAGATAGTTGATTGTCTAGCATTACTCTGCATCTTATCCGCCCTGCCCTCCACTTTCTCCAAATTATCATATCTACATTTACTCTTACCAAAATATTGAATAAAGCCAATGCCACTGCACACGTTGATGTATGCATTCCTCTTGTCAGTACCTTTTGCCTTGTAACGTTGTACTTAATTAATTGCTATTTGATTATGTATCATCAGTCTGCACCTGAGCTTCATTATCCTCTGTTTCTTCCAATATTATTTGATCTATATTTACTCTTTGCAAAATGTAGAATAATGGCAACGCTTATAAAGAATTTTCTTTGGGGAATTTCTTGAATTATCCTTCCATCAACATGGAGAAGGGCTTTGTCCAGCCCGTGTTAACATATAATGTAAGTTCATCCTTCTCAAGCCTTCAAACTTTGTTCTAGTATAGATTTGGATAGGCATCATTTCCTCCACTTCTGTTTACTTTGTTGTTTACATCTGATTGGATGTTTGCAAGAACTACCAGTTTTAAATTGTAGTTGTAAAAACATGTTCCTTATGCAGAACAGATCCATTTATTTGCTTATATAATTGTGAAACCTGTTACGTGTCTCTTTGTTTCTCTTTCAGAGTCGTATCTCTTATGCCAGGCAGAACTTTAGGGAAGATAGTGAGCCAAACCATCTTGAGGACAGCGAGATGACCCCAAGGTCCTGTCTTGATGAAGACAGTGAGTTGAAGATACTCACCAGCAGGTGTGAGACAACCTCTGTGCAGTTGATGACTCAATCAGTTCGACTTCTTCAGTCTCAACTTAAAGCGGAAAGGCTTGCTTCAGCGCAGCTCTGACTTGAAGTCAAAGATGTAATGAAGATGTCAAAGGACTGCCTTGCGCACTATGGTGCCATACAACTAGGGATGAAGCATCTATCGTTGACACAACTGAGGTGTCATCAGCTTGTTCGGCTGCTTGCGGGGCCCGTCCTGGCCAGGCCTAGTGACTTGTGAAGTGCTCTCAGTTTTGTATACTCTTTTGTCGGCGCGTTTATATGCACTGGTGGCGACCTTTGATGCCCAGTGGATGTAATATGTGTAATAGCCGTGATAGCCTAGCGTAAGTTGCTTACTTATTTATTTCCTTATTGTCTTGTTTATTTTTTTGCTTGTAGTCAGTGCAGTTCTTTTTCCGTGGTTTGCTAGTGGCTACAATAACCTATTTTTTAAAACTAGGCCACAGTAACCATGGGCAACATATTTACTGTAGTTACCATGGGCCTCTTACGGGCCGTAGAGATAATGGGCCTTCTAAGGGCCGTAGAGACAATGGGCCTTCTACGGGGCGTAGAAACAATGGGCCTTCTATGGATCGTAGACACAATGGGCCTTCTACGGGCCGTATCATCAATGGGCCTTCTACGGGCCGTATGATCGATTGGCCAAACATGGGCCAATAACAGACCGCGTTATGGCCGTAAATGGGCTAGAGCTGGAATCGTCCGTTCATGGGCCGACCATAACGGGTCGTCGTTAATCAGCCGTATTTGATGACACTATGAAAATGGCCCAACGTATTAACGGGCCAACTGTAAACACGGGCTGAATTTGGCCCACACGCAGAAAATGACAGTAACGGGCCGTAAGTAACGAATGCTAGAGATGAGCCCAATAATAAATGGGCCCTGAGAAGGCCGAAAGATAACATGGGCTAGAAACGGCCTAATGGAATAATGGGCCGTTAATGGGTATAAAGTGATACAATGTTCATTACGGGCCAGTTTCACCACGAGCCGTTAATGGGCCAAGAGTTACAAAGGGCCTCATATGGGCCAAAAGACGTCATGGGCCATACATGGGCCGAAAGTTAAAACGGGCTGGAATCATATTGGATGGCCCAGATGATGCTACTGGGCCTAATTCAGATAGGTCGTAACGGGCCCTGTGTTAGCGGGATGTAAATGGGCTATATGCGAACAGGTCATTAACAATAACAGGCTTTCCATGGGCTGGCCCGCCACCTTTTTACCAAGTCAAACGGGTCGGCCTTTTCACAGGAATGGGCCTCAGTTGGGCCGTGCCACGTGTCGACGTATCATAGGCGCCTTTGGTCCAATGAGTGGATGACATCTATCCCAACGGTGAGCCGACACGTGTTTCCTCCAGCCAATGATGATTTTACACATGGAAAATCCCCATGGGCCGAGGCTGTTAACGGGTTATCGGATCCAAAACCGGACCAGATAGCTTAATGGCGAGCCATTACGGTGGATGCCACGTGTCGGTCACCCTTGACGAAAGCACTTCTATGACGCGCGATTTATCGTCATGGAAGTGGACACTTTCATGATGATAATTTTGCTAATGTCATGGAACACTTCTACGACAGCACAGGTATGACTATCTTGATTCTGTCATAAAATCATCATGGATGTACATGCATGACAGAAAACGTGACCTACTGTGACAAACACGTATCATCACGGAAGTGTATTTTTTTGTAGTGGAAGTAGCACATAAACTAGGGTTTAAGATTCTGTCACTCTAGCAACCCATCATCTAATAACAACTCCACAATGCATTCCCTTAGGCCCAAAGATGGTGAAGTGCCATGTATTCGACGTTCACATGACACCACTAAGGGAATCACACCATACATGTAATCAAAATATCAAACACATATCAAGTTCACATGATTACTTGCAACAAGATTTCTTCCCTAACCTCAAGAACAAAAGTAACTACTCACAAATGATAATCATGCTCAAGATCGGAGGGGTATTGAATAGCATAATGGATCTGAACATATAATCTTCCACCAAATAAACCATATAGTAATCAACTACAAGATGTAATCAACACTACTAACCACCCACAGGTACCAATCTGAGGTTCCGGTACAAAGATTGAATACAAGAGGTGAACTAGGGTTTGAGAGGAGATGGTGTTGTTGAGGATGTTGATGGAGATTGGCCTCCCAAAGATGAGAGGGTTCTTGGTGATGAGATGGCTTTGATTTCCCCCTCCGGGAGGGAAGTTCCCCCGGCGGAATCGTTCCACTGGAGGGCAAAAGTGCTCCTGCCCAAGTTCCGCCTCGAGACGGCGGCGCTCCGTCCCGAGAGTCCTCTCCTTATTTTTTCTAGCTCAAAATGACCTATATACCAGAAGATGGGCACTGGAGGTGGGTTGGGCTGAGCACAACCCACCAGGGCGCGCCTGGGGGGCTTGGCATGCCCTGGTATCATGTGCTCACTAGGTGGCCCCCCTCCGGTAGTTATTTGATCTAGTATTTTTTATATAGTCAAACAATTCCCCATAAATTTTCATCTCATTTGGAGATGTGCAGAATAGGTAACTCTGACATAGCTTTTTCAGGTCTAGAATTCCAGTTGCCGGTATTCTCCCTCTTTGTGCAAACCTTGCATATTATGAGAGAAAAGTCATTAGAATTACTCCATAAAGTATTATTATGCATAAAAACATTGTAAATAACAATAGGAAAACATGATGCAAAATGGACGTATCAAGGACCAAGGATATGTTTCTCGTTTATGGAGGTAACGAAGAGCTCGCCGTGAAGGGTTATGTCGATGCTAGCTTCGACACAGATCCACTTGACTCTAAGTCA
Source organism: Aegilops speltoides (assembly GCA_021437245.1). Taxonomy (NCBI): domain Eukaryota; kingdom Viridiplantae; phylum Streptophyta; class Magnoliopsida; order Poales; family Poaceae; genus Aegilops; species Aegilops speltoides. The sequence goes on from CM038147.1 coordinate 227,171,617, forward strand.
CAAACCGGATACGTGTTTATATTGAATTGTGGAGCTGTCAGTTGGTGCAGTTCCAAGCAGAGCTTCGTGGCGGGATCTACGTGTGAAGCGGAGTACATAGCTGCTTCGGAAGCGACGCATGAAGGAGTCTGGATGAAGGAGTTCATATCCGATCTGGGTGTAATACCCAATGCATCGGTTCCAATGACAATCTTTTCTGACAACACTGAAGCAATTGCCTTAGCGGAAGAATCCATGTTTCACAAGAGAACCAAACACATCAAAAGACACTTCAACTCCATTTGTGAAAAGGTCAAGGATGGAGACATAGAAATTTGCAAAATACATACGGATCTGAATGTGGTAGACCCGTTGACTAAACCTCTTCCGCGGGCAAAACATGATCAGCACCAAGACTCCATGGGTGTTAGATTCATTACTATGTAATTTAGATTATTGACTCTAGTTCAAGTGGGAGACTGTTGGAAATATGCCCTAGAGGCAATAATAAAGTGGTTATTATTATATTTCCTTATTCATGATAAAGGTCTATTATTCCTGCTAGAATTGTATTGACCGGAAACTTAAATACATATGTGGATGCATAAACAAAATACCTTGTCCCTAGTGAGCCTCTACTAGACTAGCTCGTTGACCAAAGATAGTTAAGGTTTCCTAACCATAGACATGAGTTGTCATTTGATAACGGGATTAGGAGAATGATGTGATGAACAAGATCCATCCGTTAGCTTAGCATATCATCAGTCAGTTTATTGATACTGCTTTCTTAATGTCAAATACATATTCCTTCGACCATGAGATCATGCAACTCCCGGATACCGGAGGAATACCTTGTGTGCTAAAACATCACAATGTAACTGGGTGATCACAAAGATGCTCTACATGTACTGTTGAGTTGGCATGGATCGAGATTGGGATTTGTCACCCCGTGTGACGGACAGGTATCTCTGGGCCCTCTTAGTAATACAACATCACAAGAAGCTTGCAAGCAAAGTGACGAAGGAGTTAGTTACGAGATGATGTACGCAACGAGTAAAGAGACTTGCCGGTAACGAGATTAAACTAGGTATGGAGATACCGACGATCAAATCTCTGGCAAGTAACATACCGACAGACAAAGGGAACTATGTATGTTGTCATATAGGTTCGACCAATAAAGATCTTCGTAGAAAATGTAGGAACCAATATGGGCATCCAGGTCCCGCTATTGGTTATTGACCGGAGAGCCGTTTCGGTCATGTCTACATCATTCTCGAACCCGTAGGGTCTGCATGCTTAAAATTCGTTGACGATATAGTATTATATGAGTTATGTGAAATAGTAACTGAATGTTGTTCGGAGTCCCGGATGAGATCACGGACATGACGAGGAGCTCCGGAATGGTCCGGAGGTAAAGATTGATATATAGGACGATAATATTTGGTCTCCGGAAAGGTTTCGGAATGCACCAGGTATTTCTCAGATCACCGAAGGGGTTCCGGGAAGGCCACGGGGAGTTATTGGGCTTATTGGGCCAACGAGGAAAGCACACCAGCCCACAAGAGGCTGGTGCGCCCCACCTCTAGGCCGTCGGCCCTAGGGAAGGAAGGGAGGAGCGCTAGCCCCTCCTGCCTTCCCCTCCACATTAGAGAAAGGAAAGGGGGGCTCCCCTCCTGCCTTCTCCGAGGCGCCAAAGAAGAAAGGGGGGGTGGCCGTGGCTAGGGCAGGCCCTAGGGCTGGCCGTCGGCTCCCTTGGAGGCGTCCTAGGCTGCCTCCCCTCCTTCCCCACCTATACATATGAGAGGAGGGAGAGGGGAAACAGACACCACAATCCCCAAGCTGTGTGCGGTGCCTCGTCTCCCTCTAGTTCTAGTTCCTCCTCCGTCCACGTCCGTTGTGCTTGGCGAAGCCCTGCAGATAGTTTCACCACCTCCATCACCACGCCGTCATGCTGCCGTAACTTATCTACTACTTCGCCTCTCTTACTGGATCACTTTGGGAGCACAAATTTCACTTTTTTTGTTGAAACGTATGAACATGGGGTCTAGCTTTAAATATCTCGATACGTGGATGTCACGATGAAAACAATTTGTAATTTGAATGCGCAATTCATGAGATATTTCATTTCAAAAAATCAAATCTATGAAAAAAAGAGTCTCAATATATATCTGATGTCATATTTTTATCGTTCAAAATTTGGACGCTCTCAAGTACGTATGATCCAGACCGAATACATGGCAATTACTCGCTGCAATTATTGTGATAATTGTTTACTACATGAAAATTTTCACTTTAGAACATGGCAAATTCTTATGCAACATCATGGCAGTTTTTTTCTGTTTTAGCATGACAAATCTAGGCGTTCGATGAGAAACGCAAAAAAATCTTACGTCGGATTTTCAACATTTATAGAAAAAGCGCAAACAATTAACTTCTCATCCCTTGCGTGCGGGGGAGTAAACTCATCAAACTTTCTTATTGCGACAAGGGGCGCACATGCATTGCGCCACTTGTCACCACTAGAGAAGTTTGGGGGTAATCTTTACAAGGGATAACCCTTAACTAGTGATTTTGCAATGCTTTTTTATTTCTTGTTAGAGCATCTGGAGCTTAACTTTTGGGCTTTATTTTCTTGATATGATAGCTTTGCCCTCTCATGGCATCAAGTGCGGCACCGTGTTATAGTTTCAGTTCCACCCGACCGCAATCCAAAGCTCTAAAGAAAACACCTGCAATCCAAATCACTCGTTTTGTCAAGTTTTTCCCTTTTTTATGTCATATACCAAAATAGCACCAGGAGCTCCTATGTGGTGCCTCCAGTACCACTTGGGGAACCGGCGCCAGAAGCACCCCTCCTCATGGGCCGGCCCATATAGAGTATGGTTGGCCATTAGAAAACCAAAGAAACTGAAAAATACGGGAAAACTGGAAAAGGAAAACAAATCGAAAAAGGTCGTCAATTCAGAATTGTTTATAGATTTTGAAAAAAGTTCATAAAATTAAAAAAATTACGAATTTTAAAAAAAGGTTCAACAATTCTGGAAAAAAATTCATCAAATTTGGAAAAAAAAGTTCACTAAAATTTGAAAAAAAATCATTGATTTTGAAAAAAGTTCATCGATTTTAAAAAATGTTTTAAGCTTTTGGAAAAAGGTTCATCGTAATTGAAGAAAAGTCCATTGAATTTGAAAAAAAGTTAATCAAAATTCAAAAAAAGTTGAAGTATTTTGGAAAAAAAGTTCATCAATTTTTAAAAAATAAGAGTTCACGTATTTGCAAAAAAAATCCATTGGGCTAGGAAAAACAGAAAAACTAGAAAACAAAAAAGGAATAAAAAGGAAAATGCAAAAAAGGAAAGGAAAAGGAAAAAAGAACGAATAAAAGACAAATAGGTTAAAAGGATAGCACATTTGCGTTGGTTGGCGGGGTGGTAACACTAGCCAACCTTCAACGAGGAGGTCGTAGTTAGAATCCTTCAATACAGCGCTAAATAAGAATCACCAATCACCGGGTTCCCTATGTAGCTCGTAGGGTGCCGCTGAAGGACCTGGCGCGCACCCCCCTCGCCCGTTGGGCGTTTGTATGGGCCCGCCAATATCCCATTAATTTTTTTGGTTTCTTCTTTTTCGTTTTTCCTTTTTTGTTTCCATTTTTTCTTTTTTCTTTTCTTTCTAAATTCACAAACTTTTTTGTAACAAATTCAAAAAGTGTTCATCAATGTGTAAAAATGCTCAGCGATTCAAAAAATGTTCATAAAATTCACCTTTTGTATTCACCGGATTCAAAAAAAAATCATCAAAACTCAAAATTTGTTCATCAAATTTTAAAACTTTTCGTCAAATTTGATATTTGTTCATCGATTTCAAAACTTATTCACCAATTCAAAATTTGTTCATCGATTTTAAAAATTGTTCATCAATGGATAAAAATGCTCAACAATTCAAAAACTGTTCATAAAGTTCATTTTGTTATTCATCGGATTGAAAAAATGTTCATCAAATTCAAAAAATGTACATCAAATTTGATATTCGTTCATCATTTACAAAAATTCAAATTCAAAATTTGTTCAATGATTTCAAAAATTGTCCATCAATTTCAAAAATAGTTAATCCATTTTTTCAAAAAGAATTATCGAATACAAAATTTATTCATCAAGTTTAAATAATGTTCATCTTATTCAAATTTTGTTCAGTAACTATAAAAATGTTAAATATTTTTAAAAGTACTCATGTAAATTTTTTCATCAAAATAAAAAATTGTTCATTAAAATTCCAAAAATGTTTATTATTTTGAAATCACGAACATTTTTTTACAAAATTTTCTTTTCTAAATTTGAGACTTTTCTAAATTTAGAATTATTTTGAAGAAGAAAAATAAATAAAATTAGAAAAGAAAAACGAAAAGCAAAAATAGTAAGAAAAACGAATTAAAAAAGCTGGGGCGTTCAGCCCCGCTCATGAGCCGGCCCACTAGGGGCGCACGGTAGCGGAGGGGCGCGCGCTGGCATGTTTGCCAGCGCGTCACGCGCCATATAGGAGGTCTCGCCAATCACACACACCATGGTGAGCGTGGTTATGTCCCACTTGTAGCGAGCCTGTTTTGGGCTGGCCCAGTAGGAAATGAAATTCTTCATATCCCGCATGTTAGCTCATTAGTTAATTTATTTATTTCCCTATTTTGAATTTAGTTTATATTTCAAGTTACTCTAAACATATATATTTGGAAAATTAATTTATATAAATTTTTCAAATGGACATCATGCATTAAAAAATGTTCGTTAATGACGAAAAAATCAGAAAATTTAATAAATAGTTTTGCAATTTAAAAACTATTCACAATTATAAAATTTTGACCATGATATTTTTTTCAAAAACTATAATAAATTATTTGTGTAATTTGTAAACAAATGTCTATACATATCAAAAAACTGCTCATGGCACTTCAAAATGTTTGCACATTTAAAAATATATTTCACCACATTTTAAAAATTATGCAGTTTAGGTCAAAGCCCATAACATACAAAAATGTTCATACCATTTAAAAAATTCTAACATTTATTAGTTGTTTGCACACTGTAATAAAGAAATCATGACATTAAAGAAAATGTTCAATGTGTATTAAAAGATGCTCATTATGTATTTAAAACATGTTGAATGTGCATGTTTCAAATGGTCAACACGTATTCCAATACATTGCTCAACATGTATTTGAAAAAAACATGTGTCTAAAAATGTTTAACATGTATATGGAAATGTTCAACGTGTATTAAATAAAAAGTGAACATGTATTTGAAAATGAATAAAATAAAAATGAATGAAAAACATGAATAAGAAAACCACTAAAAACCAGTAGAGAAAAGCACTGAAAAGAAAAATAATAATAGAAAAATTGCATGAAATCTTCCTAAAACCCAGCGAAGCTAGTTGGAAGGTTCCGCCAATTGTTGGTTAGAAGCTTCACAAAACCGCTCCTCGGCCAGCCCACTAAAGTCTATTGTTGGCAACGCTTGAGTAGTGCTCATAATTAGGGAAGTATAGCACGAGCGAACTGAACCAATGTCGATCATGCAAGCCCTTGTTTTCCAAAACGCAAGACGGACGTTGGTAATATACCCATTCATATTGACGTTCTTATCTCTGCCTAATATTAATGGGAGGATTGCTTTTCCAAAAAAAATCGTTTACGTGGGATCAAAAATAATTTTTCGTCCGTCGGCACGATTTCTCGTTCGAGAGTTATCTTTTTTTTGACGGGTAACTAGGGACTTTATTAAGCAGTAATCAACATCGGAATACAAATAATGTCTGGTAATGTCCCTAACCAAATGTGGCGACCTACAGCGAGAGAAGTTGCCGCTTTCGCCAGTGCATGTGCTTTGAAGTTATTCTCCCTGTGTTCAAACTTGAATTTTACATGGTGGAACTCCCTCCTCCTCTCCAATATTTCATGCAGAACTGGTGCATAGTGGGTTGCAGCTCCTGTGTCTATCTTGTTCACGACTTCCAGGCAATCAGACGCGATAAGCAGGCGAGTGAGATTAAGGTCCATAACAAGTGCTAATGGCTCGTTGCACGCGTGCGCCTCCAGTGCAGCAGCATTGTTCAAACCCTCGAAGACCACTGCCGACGCCCCCAAGAAAATGCCTTCCTTGTCCCTGAAAATCACAGCTGCTGCACCAAAATGACCATGCCTCGATATGCCTCCATCGACATTGAACATTGATGCATCTTCCTCCGGCGGTAGCCACGCTTTGGCACGTGGCCGGGTACCAGCAGCCATCGCAGCACTTGGATTCCCCCTCTTCTCTGCAATCTCTAGATCCTGAAGATACCGTGTGATGAAACAGAAAGTAGACAATGGACTCTGGTATTCGTTGTCATGGATAGCTTTCCTTTGCGCCCACCATATCGCCCACATAGTGATCAACACTTTTGCAAGCTCCGTTTCATTGAGTGTCTCAAACAGACTCGATTGGATATGACATGCTCTAGAACCTCTTCTTCGCCTAGTGCCCATACGCATCGTGCCATGCGGCAGTCAAACAAGGAGTGACACCAGGTATCTTCCTGTGCCTCGCATAAGGGGCAAGCCGCTGTGTCTGCCATCTTCCGGTGGTGACGGATCGATCCAGTTGGCAGGAGGTATGGGCAAGGCGCCAGGTAAACAACCGAAAAAACCTTCGACGGCACCCTCGTCTTCCAAATACTAGACCACTTCCGTTTGGTGGAGGCTTGATCAGATGTGCTTGTGCCGTGCTCAATCCAGTCCTCCCTATGGTATTTTATGCCCGTCAACATCCTATACGCCGACTTAACCGAGAAAACACCCCGGTTATCATAGTGCCACGCATAGAAGTCGTTATGCAGCCTTGAGCTCAATGGGATGTTCAAGATAGCATCCACATCTGGCCCAGCAAAGTGTTCGACAAGAACTTGTTTGTCCCACATTCTCGTGACTGAATTGATCAACTTTGAGACCTGTTGTGGTGGATCAGCCCTCAAAGCACATAATGGTCGTAGTTTGTAATCACGTGGTATCCAATTCTCACTCCAGATGCTCGTGTCTTCACCTGTCCCCACTCTTTTAATGATTCCGAGTGCTAGGATCTCCTTACCCTCCATAATAGAGCGCCAAACTTGAGATGGATGATTACCCAATGAAGCCTCTAGGATATTGCAATGTGGGTAGTAACGTGCCTTAAGCACCCTCGCGCTTAGAGAATCGGGGTCCTGAAGAAGGCGCCATGCTTGTCGAGCTAGCAAGGCTAGGTTAAAGAGCTCAATATCTCTAAACCCCGTTCCTCCCATAAACTTGGGTTTGCACATAGTGTTCCAGGACACCCAGGCCGTTTTCCTTTCTCCTCGTTTGCTACCCCACCAAAACTTCCTAAGTAGACCATTTATGTGCTCACACAAACCTCTTGGCAATTTGAAACAAGACATAGAATATGTTGGTATGGACTGTGCAACCGATTTTATAAGAACTTCCTTCCCTCCAGCAGATAAACACTTCTCCATCCAACCCTGTACATGCTTCCAAATTCTGTCTTTTAGGTACCGAAAGCACCCTTCTTTTGAGCTGCCAACATCTGTGGGTAGCCCAAGATATTTCTCTAAAAGAGATTCATTGTGCACATCAAGCAGCCCTTTTACCTCATTCCTCAATATATCTAGGACCCCCTTGCTGAAGTAAATGGATGATTTGTCTGTTTTGATATGTTGGCCTGAAGCATCACAATATTTCTTCAACATTTCTCGGACTTTTGCTGCACTCTCTGTGTTTGCCTCAAAGAAAAGCAGATTGTCATCTGCAAAGAGGAGGTGATTTACCTCCGGCGCTGTGGCCGTAAGCAAAACTCGTCGAATCCCACTCTCTTGAGCTTTCAGCAAGCAAGAGAGACCTTCAGCCGCCAGCAAAAACAAATAAGGGGAAATAGGGTCCCCTTGCCGCAATCCCCGTGATGGCATGAAAGCATCTAGAATTCCACCATTAAAAAGTACTGAGAAAGAAACCGAAGATACACACCTCATTATAGTTGTAAACCTCGGGCTCACCCAATTTCAGCATCACTGCTTTGAGATACGACCACTCAAGCCTGTCATAGGCCTTCATCATGTCCAGCTTCAGAGCACAGTAACGATTGCCCTTCACCCTTCTTGTTTTCATGTAATGCAGGCATTCATATGCTGTGATAAAATTGTCCGTAATAAGGCGTCCAGGAACAATAGCTGACTGCTCCTCAGAGATCACATCAGGAAGGATAATCTTCAGCCTATTAGCTAAGACCTTGGAAGCAATCTTGTAGATCACATTGCAAAGGCTTATCGGCCGAAATTGTCCTAATATTTTTGGACTAGCAATCTTGGGAATCAAAACGATGAACGTATTGTTGATATCCTCGGGAGTTATCTCGTTCTCCTGATTTGTTTCTGTCAAAAAAAATCGTAGGACGCACAAAGCCATCATGGGCCGGCCCATTAGCATACCAACTACTCGCGCCAATGAATATGTCCAAGGAAAAAATACTACGCCACAAGGAATCGAACCGGCGATCACGCTAGAACCCTAGGAATGCTACCCACCGGACTAAACAAGACTTGGTGTTTAATTGGCAGCGCAAGGTTTTAAATTAAGCTAATAGTCATGCCCGTAACTGAGAGCAAAATATTTTTTTTAGAAAAAGTCAATATATTTTTGAACGCGGATATTTTGTAGATCTTTCAATAAAAAATTGAAACTCAAACATTTTTTTAGAAAAAAGAACAATATTTCATTTTTTTTATCCTCTTGAAACCTGAATATTATTTAACACAAACAATTTCTGAAAAGTAGGAGGTAATGTACTGATTTTTTTTGAATTGCGAACATTTTTCTAAAACACAAATATTTTCTGAACTTTCAATTTGAAAGGGAAAAATTTTACAAAACACGTTTTTTTTGGAAAACTGGGAGGTACTATAGCTAACATTTTTCTAAATCTATACCTATTGAAAACTATGTGAATTTTTGAAATATGCCTACGGATGCATTGTTTTAGTTCAATTCATTAAACTAGGGATATGAAAGGAATTTTTTTCTCCGTCGTGTCTTCACAGAGGACCAGCCTCGCTCTGCCCAGTGACACCCGTCAAAATGGATGAAGAGTCCAACTAAGGTTTTATGATCTATCTGACACAAACAACTCAACTAATATGATAATAACACATGCATATGTTATGTGCAGTGCTTTTCCCTATTATGTTAGCCGGATGATAAAAAAAAGTCTTTGTTCAACGTTCTTGATCTCACCGGACATGAAGGAGGCTCAACGATCCAGCTATTGGATCTCGCTAACCTTGGTTAGTGACAACTGGTACTGCAACCACTGACGACAAGGACGACAAAGTGGACGAGCAGAAACATGGGCCTGGTGTTATACTAAAATAGAGGATGTGTACCCGAGGATGAGGTATTAGTTATGTTTATTATATTAGGGGCATGAGAGTGAGGTCTTTAGCCATGCTCAGTGGTAAGGGCATGTGAGGGTTGGTGTTCTCCCGTTGCAATGCACGGGCATGTTTGCTAGTCATCCTAAAAATATTGGCTGTGTTTGGTTGCAAAATATTAGTGTTCCAAGAATACCACAATATTTTGAAAAACTATGGTATTAAATAATTTGTGGTGTTTGGCTCTAGTTAGAACTATATAGTATTATAAGGAGAAAAGTATGTTTTTGGACCCTCAAGTTCCTCAAAAGTATAGACTTGGTCCCTTAAGATTTTTTGGTAGACATTTGGTCCTTCAATTCTCGGATAAGTTTGGTCCAAAACCAGATTTTGAGCACGTTGACGGATTTGACCAGGTTTGATCGATGAACAGTAAATTAAAGAAAAAAGAAACACATTCAAAATTCAAAAAAAAATCTATTTTTTTTTGTGATAACCAAGATGCTTGGGTGCGCTAGGTGCAGTAAATGTTTGTGGTCAAATCACATCCGAGGCTTTTTTTGTGAGCCAAAATTTGTATTTTTTGCCACAAGCTCCTCAAATGTCGAAACACCACACAAATTATATGCACCTAGCTCACCCAAGCATCTTGGTTACCACAAAATTTCTGTTTTTTAGTTCTGTAACTATTTTTCAAATTTACTACTCATCGGTCATAACCGGTCAACGTGGTCAAAATCTGGTTTTGAACGGAACTTATCCGGTTTTCAGACTTCAAGGACCAAATGTCTACCAAAAAAATTAAGAGACCAAGTCTATACTTTTGAGGAACTTGAGGGATCGGAAACATACTTTTCTCTATTAGAAACCATGATATCCATAAAACCATAGCATTTTTGCAGTATTGAAAAAAGAGGTCTAGACCTCTTTTAAAAAACTGAGAAAGAGAAAAGGAGAAAGTTGGTTGATGTGGTCAGCTATTACAGGTAGGGTCAAGGGCTCATCATCTGGGACCCACGGGGGCCATCACCGTCATAGGTAGGTCTCTGGACCATGTAAGCATTCGTATGATACATCAGGAGGATCAGTCGGACGACTCTACAACACTCGGACAAACCACACGTCACTTGACGGATGAACTACCACTCAGACATACTGAACAGGGAGGCATCGTGGGAGCTGCAACAGTCGAAGAATCCTAAGTCATCCACTAATAGAGTTATAGCTACTGTTACCTGTAACTCCTGTAGTAGAGGCTCATTACACTAGTAACTGTCTCATTCAATGGCATTAATTGCCCAGGCGGCATGGGAGACATGGGGCTGCAGCGCACTCTATATAAGTCGCTCCCCTCTCCATAGCCGGGCACGTTCAACCCTTGTAACCATATCCACCAAATCAAAGCAAGCCTCAAGGCACAAGACGTAGGGCTTTTACCTCCACCGAGGGGCCTGAACTCGTTAAACACCGAGTGTTACACCTAAGCCGTAGCTAGTCTCTGCCCCTTATTCGTACCCCCAGTACTCATTGTAAGGATCATAACCCCGATAGTTGGCGCCCACCGTGGGGCTAGGCGTCTAGCAAAATTTCACGGTGTAGGTGGATTTCTTCATCATCATCATCATCATGTCAGTCAGTGGCGAAATCCGCTTCGGGACGATCTCCTTCATCCCTGATGACTCTGCGTGGGAACGCGAGGCCCCGCAGGACGTGGAGGCGTTGCCCGTCCGTGGGGCGACGCACTTTCGTGCTTCCTCTTACGGAGTCCTTCTCCGACAGCCCTTAGCTCCATTCCAAGTGGTTGCCCATCCTGCCATTGTGCACTGTCGTAAGCGCTCCGGGCGTTCGCGGCTGTAACGCTGGATCAAGCACGCTGCCGCCACTCAGGCGGCGACAAAACAAGTGGCAGCTATTGAGTTCGATGAGCCCGCCCTCAACCTCTCCGACGGATCACTCGGTAATTCCTTACAGGAGTCCGAGTCCGAAAGCATCGAGTCAACCGCCGAGATTCTCATGGCGGATAACTCTGAGCACCGCATAGCCACAACGCCCAAAGATGGCCGTGCGGGTATGTCCCACGTCAACACTGATGGTGTCTTCTCGGGCCACGAGCCGTATGTACCTAGGCTCTCACTCGGGAGCAGCGGGATGAGCTCCGTCGCAGGAACGACCAGCTCCTGAACACTCCCATCATCGAGACGACTCCCGAGGCACTAGCCATGGGGTCGAATCGCTTGGCCACCTTGGGCGAGCGTGATCGCCTCGAATAGCTTCAGAGGAAGTGATGACCCACAAGTATAGGGGATCTATCGTAGTCCTTTCGATAAGTAAGAGTGTCGAAAACAACGAGGAGCAGTAGGAAATGACAAGCGGTTTTCAGTAAGGTATTCTCTGCAAGCACTGAAATTATAGGTAACAGATAGTTTTGTGATAAGATAATTTGTAACAAGTAACAAGCAATGAAGGTAAATAAAGTGCATCAAGGTGGCCCAATCATTTTTGTAGCAAAGGACAAGCCTGGACAATTTCTTATAATGAGAAAAGCGCTCCTGAGGACACATTATCGTCAAGTTAGTTTTCATCACACTCATATGATTCGCGTTCGGTACTTTGATAATTTCATATGTGGGTGGACCGGTGCTTGGGTACTGCCCTTACTTGGACAAGCATCCCACTTATGAGTAACCCCTATTGTAAGCATCCGCGACTACAAAAGAAGTATTAAGGTAAACCTAACCATAGCATGAAACTAAAGGATCCAAATCAGCCCCTTACGAAGCAACGCATAAACTAGGGTTTAAGCTTCGGTCACTCTAGCAACCCATCATCTACTTATTACTTCCCAATGCTTTCCTCTAGGCCCAAATAATGGTGAAGTGTCATGTAGTCGACGTTCACATAACACCACTAGAGGAAAGACAACATACATCTCATCAAAATATCGAACGAATACCAAATTCACATGCCTACTAATAGCAAGACTTCACCCATGTCCTCAGGAACAAACGTAACTACTCACAAAGCATATTCATGTTCATAATCAGAGGAGTATTAATATGCATTAAGGATCTGAACATATGATCTTCCACCAAGTAAACAATTTAGCATCAACTACAAGGAGTAATCAACACTACTAGCAACTCACAGGAACCAATTTTTGGTTTTGATACAAGATTGGATACAAGAGATGAACTAGGGTATTGAGAGGAGATGGTGCTGGTGAAGATGTTGATGGATATTGACTCCCTCCCAATGAGAGGATCGTTGGTGATGACGATGGTGATGATTTCCCCCTCCCGGAGGGAAGTTTCCCCGGTAGAACAGCTCCGCCGGAGCCCTAGATTGGTTCCGCCAAGGTTCCGCCTCGTGGCGGCGGAGTTTCATCCTGTAAGCTTGCTTATAATTTTTTCCTGGGTAAAAGCCTTCATACAGCAGAAGATGGGCACCGGAGGGCCACCAGGGGGCCCAGGAGACAGGGGCGTGCCCAGTAGGGGTCGGCGCGCCCCCCACCCTCCTGGCCAGGGTGTGGGCCCCCTCTGGTGTTTTCTTCGCTCAATAATTCTTATTAATTCCAAAAATAACTTCCGTGGAGTTTCAGGATTTTTGGAGCTGTGCAGAATAGGTTTCCAATATTTGCTCCTTTTCCAGCCAGAATTCCAGTTGCCGGCATTCCCCCTCTTCATGGTAAACCTTGTAAAATAAGAGAGAATAGCCATATGTATTGATACATAATGTGTAATAACAGGCCATAATGCAATAAATATTGATATAAAAGCATGATGCAAAATGGACGTATCAACTCCCCCAAGGTTAGACCTCGCTTGTCCTCAAGCGGAAGCCGAAATCGAAAAATATGTCCACATGTTTAGAGACAGAGGTATCGATAAAAATAAAATACGGACATGAGGGCATCATGATCATTCTTATAACAGCAACATATATAGATTTTGTCATATGATTTCTTATGTTCAAGTAACAATCAATTCATAAAGTCAAGTATGGTTCAGAAACTTCATTGAGGACTAACAAGCTATAATCTCAATCACTGAAGCAATTGCAATTTATCATAACATCGGAAAGAGTCAAGAATAGAGCTTTGCAGCAAGTCCACATACTCAACTATTATATTGTCTTCTACCATTGCTAAGACTCACGCAATACTTGTGGTTATGGAGTTTTAATCGGACACTGTGAAAGATAGGGGCTTATTGTTTCGCCTCCCAACGTATTCACCTTTGGGTGATGTCAACAATAATAGTTCATGCTAACCTACATCCAATTGGATATATATATTAAGATCTTACCAACACGAGGTGCTTTCCAAAGGATAAAATGAAAAAGGGAAAGGTGAAAATCACCTTGACTCTTGCAAAAAGTAAAAGACATAAAGTAAAAGGTAGGCCCTTCGCAGAGGGAAGCAGAGGTTGTCATGTGCTTTTAGGGTTGGATGCATAAAATCTTAATGCAAAAGAACGTCACTTTATATTGCCACTTGTGATATGAACGTTTATTATGCAGTCCGTCGCATTTATTACTTCCATATCACACGATCGTATAAAGCTTATTTTCTCCGCACTAATAAGTCATACATGTTTAGAGAGCAATTTTTATTGCTTGCAACATGAAAACTTACTTGAAGGATCTTACTCAATCCATAGGTAGGTATGGTGGACTCTCATGGCAAAACTGGGTTTAAGGATATTTGGAAGCACAAGTAGTATCTCTACTTGGTGCAAGGAATTTTTGGCTAGCATGAGGGGGAAAGGCAAGCTCAACATGTTGGGAAGATCAATGATAATATACTTTAACTGAGATGTGAGAAAACATAAACCATTACGTTGTCTCCCTTGTCCAACATCAACTCTTTAGCATGTCATACTTAATGAGTGCTCAGAATCATAAAAGGTGTCCAAGATAGTATATTTGTATGTGAGAACCTCTCTTTCTTTATTACTTCCTATTAATTGCAACGATGACCAAAACTATGTTTGTCAACTCTCAACAACTTTTATGCCTCATACTTTTTATACGTGAAGTCATTACTTTCTCAAGATCATAGCAAGATAGCAAAGCCCTTGACTCAACACTAATCTTTATTATAGATAGCTCTCGGACTCGATTACATAAAGAGATCACAAAGCAAAACTCAAAACTACTTGATACCAAAACTTCAATCTACTAGATCAAGATATTACTAAAAGGATCGAGCTAAGTAAAACGGTAAAGATATGAGTGTGATGGTGATACGATATCGGGGCACCTCCCCCAAGCTTGGCAGTTGCCAAGGGGAGTGCCCATACCCATGTAATTATGTCCTCGGAGGTGATGGAGGTGGTGATGATGATGGTGGATAATTGCACATCGAGCGTAAAAGCTCCTCCAACTTGCGTATGATGCCCTTGAGTCCGACAATATGATCCTTCAAAAAAATATTTTCCTGCATGAGATACTTGTTTTGTATGCGAGCTAACTCAATCATCTTGAAAGCTTCAATCTCAGCTGGAGTAAAGAGGTTAGGTAGAGGTTGAGGGATGTCTTCTTCTTCCACCGCCGGAGGTTGATCCTCCATGGCCTCCTTGATCCCTTCATCCTTGTTGATCTCCTCCGGTTCTTCTCTTTTCAGCTCTATCTTCAATAGCCAAGCGTCCTTGTCTTCATTGTTGAAGGAGGGCGACGTCATGGTGCTCTAGATCTGTCAGAAAAATAGCTCGAAACGAAAACAGAGGAGTTTTGCGTGATACGGTGGTCAAAACCTTCGGGAGATTATATAATGAATTTTTACCGACCAAAATACGTAACGTGCAAGAAAACGGAGTCCGGGAGGCACACGAGGTGCCCACGAGATAGGGGGCGCGCCCAGTAATGGTGGGCGCGCCCTCCACCCTCGTGGAGGCCTCGTGTCCTTCCCGGATTACTTCTTGCTTCCTAAAATTCTGAAATATTCCAAAATTGAGGAAAATTGCCATTAGAATTGTTTTTGAGTCGGTTTACTTACCGTACCACATAGCTATTCCTTTTCCGAGTCTAAAACGTTCTGGAAAGTGTTCCTTATGTATTCCTCCGGGGTTACGGTCTCAATAATACTAGTTTCAACATTGATAGGATTACTTGAGATATAATGTTTGATTCTTTGATCGTTCACCACCCTCGGACTTGTGCCTTCGAAGTTGTTGATTTTTATGGCACCGGACGATAGACCTCCTCGATAACGTAAGGACCTTCCCATTTAGAGAGAAGTTTTCCTGCAAAAAATCTTAAACGAGAGTTGAATAGCAACACATAATCACCTACGTTAAATTCACGCTTTTGTATCCTTTTGTCATGCCAACGTTTAACTTTTTCTTTGAATAGCTTGGCATTCTCGTAGGCCTGGGTTCTCCATTCATCAAGTGAGCTAATGTCAAACAACCTCTTCTCACCGGCAAGTTTGAAGTCATAATTGAGCTCTTTAATAGCCCAATATGCTTTATGTTCAAGTTCAAGAGGTACATGCTTTTCCATAAACCATCTTATACGGAGACATACCCATAGGATTTTTATATGCAGTTCTATAGGCCCATAATGCATCATCAAGTTTCTTGGACCAATTCTTTCTAGATCTATTCACAGTCTTTTGCAAAATTAATTTGAGCTCTCTATTGCTCAGCTCTACTTGCACTAGACTGCGGGTGATAAGGAGATGCAATTCTATGATTAACATCATACTTAGCAAGCATCTTACGGAAAGCACCATGAATAGAATGTGAACCACCATCGGTCATAAGATATCTAGGGACTCCAAACCTTGGAAAAGTAACTTCTTTAAGCATCTTAATAGAGGTGTTATGATCAGCACTACTAGCTGGAATAGCTTCTACCCACTTAGTAACATAATCAACAGCAACTAAAATATGTGTGTAACCATTAGAGGCAGGAAAAGGTCCCATATAATCAAAGCCCCAAACATCAAATGGTTCAATAACAAGAGAATAATTCATAGGCATTTCTTGACGTCTACTAATATTACCAATTCTTTGACATTCATCACAAGACAAGACAAACTTATGAGCATTTTTAAAGAGAGTAGGCCAATAAAAACCAGATTGCAATACCTTATGTGCAGTTCTATCTCCAGCGTGGTGTCCTCCATATGATTCAGAGTGACACTTGCATAGGATCTCTTCCTGGTCATGCTCAGGTACACAATGTCTAATAACACCATCTACTCCTTCTTTATAAAGGTGTGGGTCATCCCAGAAGTAATGTCTTAAATCATAAAAGAACTTTTTCTTTTGCTGGTATGTGAAACTAGGTGGTATAAATTTAGCAACAATGTAATTATCATAATCAGCATACCATGGAGCAGTACGAGAAGCATTAATGACCGCTAATTGTTCATCTGGAAAGCTACCATCAATAGGTAGTGGGTCATCAAGAACATTCTCTAACCTAGACAAAGTTATGCAGAACGGGTTCTCAGCTCCTTTCTATCAATAATATGCAAATCAAATTCTTGGAGCAAGAGAACCCATCTAATGAGTCTAGGCTTAGCATCTTTATTTTCCATAAGATATTTAATAGCAGCATGATCAGTGTGAATAGTAACTTTGGAATCAACAATGTAAGGTCTGAACTTATCACAAGCAAATACAACTGCGAAGAACTCTTTTTCAGTAGTAGCATAATTTCTTTGGGCAGTATCAAGATTTTTACTAGCATACTGGATAACATTCAATTTCTTATCAACTCTTTGCCATAGAACAGCACCTACAGCATAACCACTAGCATCACACATAATTTCAAAGGGTAAATTCCAATCAGGTGGCTGAACAATAGGTGCAGTGATCAAAGCTTTCTTAAGTACTCCATATGCTTCTACACAATCATCATCAAAGACAAAAGGAATATCTTTTTGCAATAAATTAGTCAGAGGCCTAGAGATTTTTGAAAAGTCCTTAATGAACCTCCTATAAAAACCGGCATGACCAAGGAAACTTCTTATACCTTTTATGTCCTTGGGACATGGCATCTTTTCAATAGCATCAACTTTAGCTTTATCAACTTCAATACCTCTCTTGGAAATCTTATGCCCGAAGACAATGCCTTCATTAATCGTAAAGTGGCACTATTCCCAATTCAAGACAAGACTAGTGTCTTCACATCTCTGCAAAACTCTATCAAGGTTGCTCAAGCAATCATCAAAAGAGGATCCATAAACAGAGAAATCATCCATGAATACCTCACAAATCTTTTCACAAAAGTCAGAGAATATAGCCATCATGCATCTTTGAAAGGTAGCAAGTGCATTACATAAACCACAAGGCATACGTCTATAAGCAAAAGTACCAAAAGGGCAAGTAAAAGTAGTTTTTGATTGATCCTCCGCTGACACATGTATTTGAGAGAAACCAGAATAACCATCTAGAAAGCAAAAATGTGTATGTTTGGATAGCCTTTCTAGCATTTGATCAATAAAAGTTAAAGGGTAATGATCTTTCTTAGTAGCCTTATTTAATTTACGGAAATCAATTACCATCCTATAACCTGTAATAATTCTTTGCGGGATCAATTCATCTTTATCATTAGGAACGACAGTAATACCTCCCTTTTTAGGAACGCAATGGACAGGACTTACCCATTCACTATCAGCAACGAGATAAATTATACCTGCCTCAAGGAGCTTTAGTATCTCCTTTCTTACCACTTCTTTCATCTTAGGATTTAACCGTCATTGAGGATCTCTAACTGGTTTGGCATCTTTCTCCACTTTAATTTTGTGTTGGCATAGAGTGGGACTAATGCCCTTAAGATCATCCAGAGTATATCCGATAGCAAAGACGGTGCTTCTTCGAGTTTTCAATAATCTTTCTTCTTCTTGCTCAAAGGTTAGCACTAATAATAACAGGATATATTTTATTTTCATCAAGATAAGCATACTTAAGATTATCAGGTAATGGTTTGAGCTCAAACACGGGATCACCCTTGGGTGGAGGGGGATCCCCTAGGATTTCAACAGGCAAGTTGTGTTTCAGAATAGGACCCTGTCGAAGCAACACTTCATCTATTTCCCTTCTTTCATTCATAAACATATCATTTTCATGGTCTAGCAAATATTGTTCTAACGGATCAGTAGGAGGCACGACAATAGAAGTAAGAAAAATAATCTCATCCTTACTAGGTGATTCTTTATAACGGGCTTGTCTACGAAACTTAGCAAAATTAAACTCATGAGACATATCCCCTAAGCCAATTGTAACAACATCCTTTTTACAATCAATCCTAGCATTAACAGTATTCAAGAAGGGTCTACCAAAAATAATGGGACAAAAGTCATCTTGTGGGGAACCAAGAACAAGAAAATCAGAAGGATATTTAACCTTCCCACACAAGACTTCAACATCTCTAACAATCCCAACTGGCTTAATGGTGTCCCTATTGGCAAGCTTAATAGTAACATCAATATCTTCTACTTCAGCAGGTGCAATATCATGCATAATTTTTGTGTATAAGTCAAATGGTATTGCACTAGCACTAGCACCCATATCACATAAACCATGATAACAATGATATCCTATTTATCAGAAATAATAGGCATGCCCACAACAGGTCTATGTATCTTAGCATCTGATCTAGCAATATTAGCAGCCTGTTCACAGAAGTAAATAACATGCCCATCTAAATTATCATCCAAGAGATCTTTAACCATAGCAATACTAGGTTAAACTTTAATTTGCTCAGGGGGTGTATAAGTTCTAGTATTACTCTTACGAACAATAGTCAAAGTTTTAGCATGATCCTTCATCCTAACAGGAAAAGGTGGTTTCTCAACATAACTAGTAGGGACAATAGGATCATTATAAGTGATAGTCTTTTCTTCAACTGTAATAGGTGCAACTACTTTTACTTCAATGGGAGGATTATATTTAAACCACTTCTCCTTAGGGAGATCAACATGAGTAGCAAAAGATTCACAAAAAGCAGCTACTATTTTAGAGTCAAGTCCATATTGAGCGCTAAATCCACGAAAATCATCGGTATCCATAAAAGATTTAACACAATCAAACTTAGGTGTTATACCTGACTCCTTACCATCGTCGGAACCCCAATCTCCAGAGTTGCGTTTAATTCATTCCAATAAATCCCACTTGAATTCAGTAGTCTTCAGCATATAAGAACCAGCACAGGAAGTATCAAGCATGGTGCGATCATTGAGAGAAAGCCGAGCATAAAAGTTTTGAATAATCATTTCTCTTGAGAGCTCATGATTGGGGCATGAATATAACATTAACTTAAGCCTCCCCCAAGATTGAGCGATGCTTTCTCCTTCGCGAGGCCAGAAATTATATATGTAATTATGATCACGATGAACAAGATGCATAGGATAGAACTTCTGGTGAAATTCCAACTTCAATCGTTTATAATTCCAAGATCCCGTATCATCACATAGCCTATGCCATGTCAATGCATATCACTTCAAAGATAAAGGGAAGACCTTCCTTTTGACAACATCATCGGGAATACATGCAAGCTTAAATAATCCACAAACTTCATCCACAAAGATAAGGTGTAAATCGGGATGCAATGTTCCATCTCCTGCAAAGGGATTAGCTAGCAGTTTCTCTATCATACCCAAGGAATCTCAAAGTAAACATTTTCAGTAGGTTCAGTAGGTTGAGGAGCAACTCTTTGCTCTACTGGTCGGGGTGAAGATACCCCAAACAAGCCCCTCAAAGGATTAGTTTCCATAGTAACAAGTGACAGAAATTTCAGCACACTATATAAATGTTTCCTTACCAAGTTCCACTCACCAAAGGCGCTTCACTCCCTGGCAACGGTGCCAGAAAAGAGTCTTGATGACCCACAAGTATAGGGGATCTATCGTAGTCCTTTCGATAAGTAAGAGTGTCGAACCCAACGAGAAGCAGAAGGAAATGACAAGCGGTTTTTAGTAAGGTATTCTCTGCAAGCACTGAAATTGTAGGTAACAGATTGTTTTGTGATAAGATAATTTGTAACGGGTAACAAGCAATGAAAGTAAATAAAGTGCAGCAAGGTGGCCCAGACAAGCCTGGACAATTTCTTATATTGAGAAAAGCGCTCTCGAGGACACATGGGAATTATCATCAAGCTAGTTTTCATCACGCTCATATGATTCACATTCGGTACTTTGATAATTTGATATGTGGGTGGACCGGTGCTTGGGTACTGCCCTTACTTGGACAAGAATCCCACTTATGATTAACCCCTATTATAAGCCTCCGCAACTACAAAAGAAGTATTAAGGTAAACCTAACCATAGCATGAAACTAATGGATCCAAATCAGCCCCTTACGAAGCAACACATAAACTAGGGTTTAAGCTTCTGTCACTCTAGCAACCAACCATCTACTTATTACTTCCCAATGACTTCCTCTAGGCCCAAATAATGGTGAAGTGTCATGTAGTCGACGTTCACATAACACCACTAGAGGAAAGACAACATACATCTCGTCAAAATATCGAACGAATACCAAATTCACATGACTAATAATAGCAAGACTTCACCCATGTCCTCAGGAACAAACGTAACTACTCACAATGCATATTCATGTTCATAATCAGAGGAGTATTAATATGCATTAAGGATCTGAACATATGATCTTCCACCAAGTAAACCAATTAGCATCAACTACAAGGAGTAATCAACACTACTAGCAACCCACAGGTACCAATTTGTGGTTTTGATACAAGATTGGATACAAGAGATGAACTAGGGTTTTGAGAGGAGATGGTGCTGGTGAAGATGTTGATGGAGATTGACCCCCTCCCGATTAGAGGATCATTGGTGATGACGATGGTGATGATTTCCCCCTCCCGAGGGAAGTTTCCCAGCAGAACAACTCATGGAGCCCTAGATTGGTTCCGCCAAGGTTCTGCCTCGTGGCGGCGGAGTTTCGTCCCGTAAGCTTGCTTATTATTTTTTCTAGGGTAAAAGCCTTCATATAGCAGAAGATGGGCACCGAAGGGCCACCAGGGGGCCCAGGAGACAAGGGCGCGCCCAGTAGGGGTGGGCGCGCCCCCCACCCTCCTGGCCAGGGTGTGGGACCCCTTTGGTGTTTTCTTCGCTCAATAATTCTTATTAATTCCAAAAATAACTTCCGTGAAGTTTCAAGATTTTTGGAGCTGTGCAGAATAGGTTTCCAATATTTTCTCCTTTTCCAACCAGAATTCCAGCTGCCGGCATTCCCCCTCTTCATGGTAAACCTTGTAAAATAAGAGAGAATAGCCATAAGTATTGAGACATAATGTGTAATAATAGCCCATAATGCAATAAATATTGATATAAAAGCATGATGCAAAATGGACGTATCAGGGAGATGGACGAGCGTGAGCGCCATCAACCCAGTTCCAGTCGGCATAAACGTCAGCTCTATTTGAGTGACAACCTCGTAAGTATGAAGTCCTTAGTACTCCATTGCAAAATCTAACAACCGCCACTCGGATCGTGGATTCCATCCTGCCCTCTGGCTCTTCAGTCGAAGAAGGGATTCGTCGGATCTAGGCGCTCGTCAAGACAACACTGTCACAGAATGCGGTGGTGTCCCAGTCCAGAGACCGGATCCATAGCGCATCCGTGCGTGCGGAGACCGTCCAGTCGGCTCATAGCCCACTCAGCTCGGGTAGGCGCCGAGCCACTTCGTCCTCCAGAGATCATCACGAAGATCGGAGACGCGATCGAGTCCCGTCGCCCTGGTGTAATGACAACTATGACCGTACCATTAGGTCCCGAGTGTTTCATCCGTTAAATACGAGCGGCTGAGATACCCAGCAACTTCAGGTTGGCCACGGGAATAAGCAAGTTCACCGGCGAATCCAAGCCCGAAATTTGGCTAGAAGATTACCGAGTGGCAGTCCATATTGGCTGCAGCAACGATAATGTGGCCATGAAACATTTGCTGTTGATGCTAGAAGGCTCTGCTCGGGCTTGGCTAACAAAGCTCCCGCCGGGTAGCATTTTCTGTTGGGATGATCTGTCGAAGGTGTTCGTCAAAACCTTTGAAGGCACATACAAGAGAGCAGGAGGTTTGACCGAGTTGCAGCACTGTGTGCAGAATAGAATGAGATTCTCCGAGAGTATATCCAGCAGTGGACTACTCTGCACAATACGGTGGAGAATGTCACCGAGCACCAAGAAATCTGCGCCTTCAAGGCACCGGGAGCTGAACATGAAGTTCGGCCAAACTGAGACCCTGACTCTTAGTCGAGCTATGGAGATAGCCAACAGGTATGCCAATGGTGAAGAGGAAGACCGACTGAGAAGCGGCAAGAGCTGAGCCAGTGACTGATACTTCTCCAACGTCTATAGTTTTTGATTGTTCCATGTTGTTATATTATCATCGTCGGTGTCAAAACCGGTGGATCTCAGGTAGGGGGTCCCGAACTGTGCGTCTAGGCGGATGGTAACAGGAGACAAGGGACACGATGTTTTTACCTGTGTTCGGCCCTCTCGATGGAGGTAAAACCCTACTCCTGCTTGATTGATATTGATGATATGGGTAGTACAAGAGTGGATCTACCACGAGATCAAGGAGGCTAAACCCTAGAAGCTAGCCTATGGTATGATTGTTGTTGTGATTGTTGTCCTACGGACTAAAACCCTCCGGTTTATATAGACACGGAGAGGGCTAGGGTTACACAGTCGGTTACAATGGTAGGAGATCTACATATCCGTATCGCCAAGCTTGCCTTCCACGCCAAGGAAAGTCCTATCCGGACACGGGACGAAGTCTTCAATCTTGTATCTTCATAGTCTTGGAGTCCGGCCGACGATGATAGTTCGGCCATCCGGACACCCCTAGTCTAGGATTCCCTCAGTAGCCCCCGAACCAGGCTTCAATGACGATGAGTCCGGTGCGTATATTGTCTTTGGCGTTGCAAGGCGGGTTCTTCTCCAAATTCCATGTGCTTGCCGAATAGTGTCCGGCTTCCTTATAAATGTTGCTTTCCTTGGCTTCCACGCCCAATAATGGCCCTCTTCCACGTGTCATACGAATGCGAAAGGCCAGGGTATTTTTACATTTACCCCCTAGCTGCGCGAATAAGCTACCTATAAGAGAGGCTAGAATCCAGATCCAAATCACACCATCCTCCTCCCGTGAGTACTCATCGGAGCACTTCTGACAAAAATCCACTCCATCATGGACCGTCGATGCGGCTCCTCCTCTTGCGCTCCTAGCCCTCAGCCAGGAGATTGGGGGAGATGTTCAGTCCCGCACAGCGAGCTGGTGACGCTCCAAGCGGAGGGATACCTTCCTCCGGCCTTTATGGTCCCGGTTCGAGCCGGGCTGGCCACCTACAAAGGTGGAAAGAAGGCGGAGACCACCCCCAGTCCCTCCAAAGGAGAGCGGGTGTGCTTCGTCCCTTATCTAATAAGGGGGCTCGGATTTCCCATACATCTGTTTCTCTGGGGGCTTCTGGAGTTCTACGGACTCCAACTTCATCACCTCACGCCCGCCTCCATTCTGCACATTGCGGGTTTCGTAGCTCTTTGTGAGCTGTTCTTGGGCATCGAGCCCCATTTCGCGTTGTGGAAGAGATTGTTTTTCCTTGTACCCCGTTCTCACGAGGGGTCGATATATCAAGTGGGCGGAGCCGAAATATGGCACATCGCCAGGACCGGATATCTATCCGGAACCCCAAAGAAGGCGTCCGAAGACTGGCCTTTAGAATGGTTTTATGTGGAAGATGCTCCACTGCCGGACCTAGTTCGGATCGGCCTCCCGGAGTTCAGCAACGCTCCTCTGAAAAAACGCCTGAGTTGGCGCCCGCGGAGCCCTCAACGGGAGGATGACAGGAGCGTCCATTATCTGATAGGCCGGATAAGGCTGCTAGCTCATTCCGGACCGACCATGATCGGAGTCATGGCCACGTGCATTATGCGAGGGGTGCAGCCGCTCCAATATAGGGGCCACCCCATGTGGGATTTCGACGGGGAGAATGACGCCACCCGTCATGGCCACAAGGGGCCGGGATCGGCAGCAGATCTGGTGAAGATCCTATCCGGCTTGTACAAGGGGGAGAAGGAGGACTTCCTCCAAACGAGTCCATTGAATGGATTCTCCATGAATAACCCTCGGAGCTGGGTAAGTGAACGTTTATCTATCCGATCCGTGCTTTCAAAGTTAAGTGTCTTACTTTATGATTTCGACGCCGGATCTGCGTCGGGATGTGGAGGGCATACACAGTCCGGCTCCACAACCCGAGGATCCGGGAAGATCCCTTGATCCGACCTCCAAAGAAGATCCGAACATAAAGGTGGAGCTGATTGACGAGGTGTTCCATCAACTTAGCATGGACAATGCTCTAGTCGCCATTATAGCTTAGTACCCCGGTTTATCTCCGGCTTCCCAGGTAACTATGACCGGAGCCCTGACACCATTACTTCGTCCGTGCTTATTTCTGACCACCGCATACCAACGGTGTCTCGCAGGAGGTGCCTTCAAGGCGGGAAGTTGATCCAGCAAAGTGACCAACCAGGGTCGATTCCGCCCAAGAAAGTAAAGAGGGTGCGGTGCGAATTGAAACGTCGCCGCAACGGTATGGCACGCCACCGTTTTTAAGGAAAAGACCCCTGTGAAGTATATTGATGCTCATGACTTTTCCAGGAGAAAGAGCGCTCGCCGGACTGTGCCTGGAGAGGTTGACAACCAAGCCTCCGCCAGCCAGGCTCCATGTAGGATCGAAAGTATGTCTAGAGGGGGGGTGATTAGACTACTTGACAATATAAAAATTCTGCCTTTTGACAAAGAACAGTATTTGGCAGAGTCACAATTATGATCAAGTCAAGCATCACCCTACACATGCAATTCTAGAGTATAGGCAGCGGAAAGTAAATTGCACATGTAGTAAAGAGAGGTGGAGAAGAGCAAACGCAATTTTGGAGACGCGGTGATTTTTCTCGTGGTTCCGATAGGTGGAGCTATCGTACTTCCACGTTGATGGAGACTTCAACCCACGGAGGGTAACGGCTGCGAGAGTCCACGGAGGGCTCCACCCACGAAGGGTCCATGAAGAAGCAACCTTGTCTATTCCATCATGGCCTACGCCCACGGAGGGCTAGCCTTACTCGGGGTAGATCTTCACGAAGTAGGCGATCTCCTTGCCCTTACAAACTTCTTGGTTCAACTCCACATCTCGATGACGGAGGCTCCCAAGCGACACCTAACCAATCTAGGAGGCACCACCCTCCAAAAGGTAATAGATGTTGTAGATGATGATGAACTCCTTGCTCTTGTGCTTCAAATGATAATCTCCCCAACACTCAACTCTCCTCACTGATTTGGCTATGGTGGAAGAAAGGATTGAGTGGAAAGCAACTTGGGAAGGCTAGAGATCAAGCTTCATATGGTAGGAGTGGAGCAACTTGATCTCAACACAAGGGTAGGTAGTTCTCTTTTCGTAAATGTAAGGTAGGAGTGGTAGTTCTTTCGATGGCTCTCTCCACAAATGAAGAGGGGTGGAGGGTATAAATAGCCTCCACACAAAATCCAACCGTTACACACATTTGAGCAATCTCGGTGGGACCGGTGGACAACTCGGTGAGACCGATAGTTCAAATAATGTGAACGTTGGGATTTTCGTGGGACCGAAAATACAATCTCGGTTAGTCCGATTCGTGCAATGACAAGAGCATGCCATTTGGTGGGACCGACTTCATCATCTCGGTGACACCGATTTGATGATGAAGGTTCTGAAATCTTGGCAACTCATGTTTCGGTGAGACCGAGTTCAGAGTCGAAAAATCCGAGTTTTCTAGGGTTTGGCTTATGGCTGAGGTGGTTCATCTTGGTGTGACTGAGTTTGGAATATCGGTGGGACCGATACTACTTATGAGTGTATATGGCAGTGAAAGTTGCTGATAGTTTAGGAGATGTATCACTAAGCACTTGAGCAACCAGATCATCACCATAACCTCATCCCCTTTTAATAGTATTGGCTTTTCCTATGGACTCAATGTGATCTTGGATCACTAAACCAAAAATGGAGTCTTGAGCTTTTGCCAATGCTTGCCTTAGCATTTTGGGGGTCCACTTCTTCATCCTTGCCATACCCATATCATTGAACTCTCTGAAATGATTCTCAAGTAACTATTAGTTCAATGATATATATGTTGTTATTAATTACCAAAACCACCCGGGATTAGTTGCACTTTCAATCTCCCCTTTTGGTAATTGATGACAACATATAGATCAAAGCTTCGACAAAGGATATAATCAATGAATAATATCGTCGCTTTGAGAAGTATGTGATAAGCAAGAGCTCCCCTAAATTTGTGCATTATTTAAGATTTGCGCTTGAATGCAAATGCACAATCGATTAGGATCATGGGTCACTCTTCCATGTCACATACATCTTGGTGGAGCGCACAAAATGATAAGAATGAACAGCATGCACCCAATCACCAAGACATGAGTAAATGGTCATACGAGATAGGAATGGCATATGATAAGCATTAAGCACACATTAAAGCATAGTACGACCAAGCACTCATTAAGGTAGAATCAAATGGAGTATCAAACACATTTGAATGTCTCGAAAACCAAAAGTATCTCAAAGAAACCGCAAAAGAACGAAAGAGCAAAAGCGCAAAGACAACAACACTCTCTCTCTCGAAGTCCTATGATCTATACAATTTCTCCCCCTTTGGCAACAAGTTACCAAAAGTTCAAAAAGCATAGAGCTAAGCGTCACTGTGGACTCTGTTGGCGGCTCCGTGCTGGTTGATGTTGGAGTGGATATGACAAAGATCGGCAAAGACTTCAGGTGATGTCTGTCTTTGGAGGAGTGGTCACTTTGCTGGAGTTGGAGTAATCTTGAACTGTGGAGGTCTTTGAAGCTGTAGTCCCGTGTCGATCCACTAGAATAGCAACTGATCGGGGTCCTTTGGGAACCGGAGCGATCTGTTGTCGAGAATCTGGACTAAGTCATCCTGCAACTCACGATAAGCTCTTCCTTCTCCTTCTTTGCTTCCTCAATGTCGCCTCGAGCTTGTTGACGGTCACTTGTACTTGATCAACTTCACGTCCGGCGTGGATCTTGTCCTCAACAATCCTCTCTAAGCTCTCCGAGACTGTTCAATGCTGGCGAGCGTTGTTCAATCCTTTGAGTAGCTTCAAGAATTTGCTCTCCAAAACTCTTTGGTTTAGCTGCTGCTTTGCTTTGCTTCCTTGTCGCCTTTGGCTTTCTTAGCAGCTTCGATCTTGGCTTGACCTTCAACAGATGTCGGATCCTCCTCATCCATCACAACAACATTGTCTTCATGCTCGGCTACAACGGTAAATGTTCTCTATCCAACAAGAATGTGCCCGTGCCAAACTTGGCATTGATAAGCATCTGAATCATGGGCAAATCCACATGACCTTTTACGGTCACCGCAGTCCTCTTAATGGTCTCTACCATCAAGTCCATCACCTTGAAAGGTGCTCTCTCATCAAGTATGTGCAACATGTTGATAGAGTATCCTCGATCATGCGATCATCTCCAGATTTGGGCATCAAGGTATGCCTCAAAATGGTATTAGTGGTAGGTAAGCCTGCTCGAGATAGTAGATCGAGCCGAGCTTCCAGATTCCCAAATCCTCTGCTGGAATCTCTTTGTACATGTTCTTCATGGATTCATGATTCTTCTTTGGAATCCCATATACATCAATATCATCTTCTCGTTGCCTTTGGAGCATTCAGAATTTCTGCCCATTCTTCAACAGAAGAAGAAAACCTTTGACCTTCACCATCCACATAATCTTTCCATCGGGGTAGAAGTGAGTGTGGCATAAAATTGCATTATCATCTCATCGTTCCAACTGGTCAATTTCGACCTACAAAATCTGCAACTCCACATGCAAAGTGAAACTTTCATGCACATGTGGAAAGAAATCTCTGTGCTCTTCATTGTCAATGTACTTCCAATAACATATCGGGTGTCTGCGACTATGGGCTTCTTGTCCATCAAGACGGTCTCATAGAAGTCCTGCTGCTGCTCTCGGTGTGAAATCTGGGATCTACAAAGCAGTTCTTCTCCTCACGGCATATGGGTCAGTTTGTCTCCATAGCCCGAGACCTCTATCTTTCCTTGCCTTCATATCCTCGGCTTGAGGATGAGCATCATCATGGAGTGGCAGTTTTGGACGAAGTTTCAGAAAACTGGTCCTTCATCGTCTGACTCACTGGTGGCACATCATCCTTGTTCTTTTCGAGACTGGAATGTTTCTGACGGTCTTCTTGGGCTTGGTAGCAGGCTTTGCTGGAGCTGCCTTAGCTGGAGCAGATTTCTTGGGCTTTGATGTGGCTCCAGCCTTAATGGCATCACCCATGAGCTTCGGCTTCTGAGGAGGCTGGGGTGCTTCCTCATCCTCATCCTCTCACTGCATCATGCACTATCCTCTTTCTCTTGGTGGTTTCTTCACTTTGCTTGCAGCTGCCTCTCCCAAATTCAGCTTCTTAGCAACAGTTGATGCTTGACTTTGTTTGGTGCCCTTCTTAGATTGTTGACCTTGTTGCTCTTTGGCAACAACTTTTCTTTTAGGCTTTGAGGTCACCTCTTCCTCAACAACAAAATCTGAATCCTCATCATCTGAATTCCTCTTCTTTCTAGCTCTGGTGGCTGCAGGAGGCATGCCATAGGTGTACTCCTCTCACCATCATCGATGAGCTACTAGGATCGGGACTAGTGCCCGCCTCGGAATGTCTCGCAATGGGTGTCTCGACCTGTTACATTGCCACTGGCATCGACATGGTGACAACCCGTGAATAGATAAGGTGTAGGCAGAGAAGAAGAGTCATCACAAACTGCAGAAGTTTTTGCAAAAAATGAGTTCAAATTCTAGTATTAAGTTTTCACGAAGACATTTCGGTCGACCGAGTTTAAGGTTCGTGAATCCAAGTGTTAAACAGAGCTTGGCACACCACTTTCGGTTTGACGAAGTGGGTTTCGATCTGCCGAAAACACTAGGGTTTCACAGAATCTTCATTTCGGTCACACCGATTTTGCACAACTTCGGTTGGACCGAAGGTGCAAAGATCTGATGGCCATAGGCCAAATCGGTCATACCAAAATTATAAAATCGGTCTCACCGAGATGTGTTCCGCGGAAACCTAACCCTAAAACTTTTACTCGAATCTAGTTCAAACGAACTAATCTGGTGTACAGGAGGATTTCAATCGTGGCAAGATACTAGGCAATCCAAACGTGCATTGAATCGGAGATGGGAGCACGAGTGGGATCAAAACTCACCCTAACTTGGTGGAGTTTTTCTACGGCGGCAACGGCGCGGAGGAGATGTCCGTTGACGGCGACGGAGACCTGCGGCGAGGGCGCACAGGCGACGACGGCGACGATCCGGAGACCAAGGCGACGGCAGCAAGGGGTGTGGGGGCGAAACGTTTGAAGGAGGAATCAACGCGTGCGGCCCTTGGAATATATACCCCTTTGCTGTCGGTGGGACCGAGTTGTAAAACTCGGTGGCACCGAGATGGATAACTGCTAGGCAGTTATGCACTTCGGTCACGCCAAAAATCACAACTCGGTTTCACCGAGATGAAAACCTAGATCAGTCTAAATGCTTTTGGTTCGACCGAGTTTGAGTGAGTTGGTCTGACCGAAATCAATTAGAAGGTTTTGGAAGTTAGCCCTTGACGGATCGGTGGCTCGAG
Organism: Aegilops speltoides; assembly: GCA_021437245.1. NCBI lineage: Eukaryota > Viridiplantae > Streptophyta > Magnoliopsida > Poales > Poaceae > Aegilops > Aegilops speltoides. The sequence continues at coordinate 227,201,687 of CM038147.1, forward strand.
TGCTCCTCACCCGAGGGTCCAAAATGACTTGTTCAAAATTTGTGATGTAAGCATGAATAGAATTTGAGACAAGAAAGCATAGATAGCTAGGGGAGGTACTTAGGCATTCTTGTCCATCCATTTGGTCGAAAAATCAAAACGACCAAAACAACAAATGGATGTCCTCGAATGGATAAAATCATGCATCCAACATGCTCACACAATAAGATAGCAAATGAAATATGTGTCAAACATGCACAACCAAAACTCTAGCAACTAACACACAATTTGTCGATGACTAGGTCATCTTTATATGAGTATATTGACTTAGGAGCCAAATGAGAACATTTGATCATAGGTCATACTCATCGTTTAAGCACAAGTGGGGTTACCACTTTTACATAAAGCATTGATGTGTTCACATCATTTGAAGATGCTTTAGCTCAATTTTTAGAGCAAAGCTCCCCTAGATGTGAGAACCCCTTTAAAGGGTCAAACTAACCTTGGGTTGTCGTAGAAGACTTCATGTAGATGTTGAAGATGTGGATGCTCAATGTTGATGGAGATCATCAAGAGTTGGGAGCTATCCTTTGGATTCGGCACTTTCAATACCTACATGGGTTAGTCCCACAAGGAACAAACAAGGATATCCATGGACTTAGATTGAAGTTCACAATAGATGATGTCCATGAAAGCAATGATTACCTTGTCCCTTGACTTACCAACAAGAGGGTTTGTGACTCCATGAACTAGTGCACAATGTGGAAGTTGATTGCACAAGTTTTTGCCAAAATGAATGTGAGTGAAGTATGTTGGCGGAGTCACCCTCAAGAACTTTCTAGTTCTTCTTCTTCGGGATCCACATCATCTTGATGGGAATCCTTGGGGTTGTAGTTGAGCTTGACGAAGTAGAACTTGACGTTTCCTTGGGAACCCACTTGACCATGGCTTGAGGTGCTTCAACAAATGCATCAATCTCCTCTTGAAGCTTGTCCTTGCCTTTTAGCTTGTGGTCTTGTGGTGGAAGGTCATCTTGAGCTTGTTCCACATTGGAAGAAGTAGGATCATACTTCTCCTTTTGAGGAACAAACTGTGGAGTAGGATATTGACCTTCTTCCCACTCAACACCTTCGGCGTTGAACTTTCGCTCAAAACCAATTCCTTGATTCTTCCGGTGCCTTCCTTGCTTGCGAACAATTTCCTCAAAGTTCTTGCTTCCGGCAAGGCACTTGTAGACACCTTTCTCTATGATCCCTTTCAATAAACTATTTTCTTGCTCAAGTGTAACTTGGCTTGAAACATTGTTAGTGGAATCAAGAGAACTACTAGAAGTAACAACATTGGATTTAGCATGGTTATTGTTACTGCTAGAGGAAGAATTTTTCTTATGCTTGTCATGCTTAGTCTTAATGGGTGGCAAGAAATTAGACAAGAGAAGTCGTTTGGCAAGATATGAAGAACTCTTCTTTCGAAGATCGTCATTGATTGCTTTTAGAAACTCATGTTCTTGCTCTAGAGTGAGCTTCTCGAAGCGTAGCTTCTCATGAGATCTTAGGAGCTCTCTATGATCTTCTTGAGTTGTTTCATGAGCTAACTTAGGAGTGTTTAGTTCTTTAGTTAGACGCTCAATCTCCTTTATAGCATTGTCATTTGACTCTTCTCGACTATAAAGACTACTAGCATGTTCATCGTTACTAGGCTCACTGGATTTATCAAGCAAGAGCTCATCTTCACCAAGCAAGTCATCCTCATCACTATTGAAGTCAATGAATTCAGGGTGTGATACCTTGGGGCCTTTAGCCATGAAGCATCTTCCAATTCCCTCATTTGGTGAATCAAATAAGTCGTAGGAGTTGGAGTTGGAGGATACGAGAGCAAGACCGCAACACCTTCATCTTGATGTAGTCGGAGTTGGAGTGATAGCTTCCTTCGGATTGATTGTCGAGTCGGGCCGGAGACCCATTCACCTACATGAGCTTGATGTTTTCTTCTTGTGTAGATCCTTGATGATTTGTCTTTCCTCTCCGAATCCTTGCTTCTCCGAGAGGGTCTTCGTTCATAACGATCATCTCTGCTCCTTCTCTCTTTCGAGGTGACTCATCTCTTGAGCTTCTTCTTCTTGGAGATTCTTCTCTTCTCTTGTGGGGAGCAGTACACTCATTTGAGTAGTGTCCGGTCTTCCACAATTGTAGCAGATTCGATCACGACTAGAAGATCTCTTTTCATCATATGATCTAGACTTTGAGCTTCTCTCTTTGCCTCTATTCTTGTAGAATTTGTTGAAGTTCTTGACCATTAGGCTTATCTCTTCATTGGAAACTAACTTGTCACTTGAGGTTGTGGGAGCATCACTTGTAGCTTTGTAAGCACCACTTGACTTGTTGTGAAGCTCTTCCTTATCCTTAAGTGTCATCTCATGAGCAACAATTCTTCCAATGACTTGGTTGGCTTGAGATTCTTGTAGTTTGGCATCATTTGGATCAAAGTGCACACGGTGTCATACTTTCCATCCAAAGCTCGAGAATCTTCTTGATGATGAATCGGTCGGTCATTTCTTCGCTTCCTAAGCCGGCAATCTCATTTGTGATGAGAGCAAGCCTAGAGTACATTTCAGCGACTCCTTCACCATCCTTCATCTTGAACTTGTCAAGTTGACCTTGAAGAATATCTAGCTTTGATTCCTTCACGGACTCGGTACCTTCGTGCATTTCAACCAAAGTATCCCAAATCTCTTTTGCATTCTCAAGACGGCTGATTTTGTTGAACTCCTCGGGACACAAGGTATTGAAGAGAATGTCACAAGCTTGAGAATTGTTTTGCAACATCCGTAATTCTTCCGTTGTAGCTTCGCGATCCGGAACTTTTCCTTCCTCGAAGAATTCACCTTGCATACCAACACAAATAATGCCCCATGCGGCTGGGTTATGACCAAGAATATGCATTTTCATTTTATGCTTCCAACTAGCAAAATTTGTACCATCAAAGTAAGGACCTCTCTTAAAATTACCCTCACTAGACGCCATACTCTCCTAGGTTGTGAAACCAAGCTTATGGAGTCCAATGCAATGGAAACCAATACAATGGAGACCAAAGCTCTGATACCACTTGTAGGATCGAAAGTATGTCTAGAGGGGGGGTGATTAGACTACTTGACAATATAAAAATTCTGCCTTTTGACAAAGAACAGTTTTTGGTAGAGTCACAATTATGATCAAGTCAAGCATCAACCTACACATGCAATTCTAGAGTATAGGCAGCGGAAAGTAAATTGCACATGTAGTAAAGAGAGGTGGAGAAGAGCAAACACAATTTTGGAGACACGGTGATTTTTCTCGTGGTTCCGATAGGTGGTGCTATCGTACTTCCACGTTGATGGAGACTTCAACCCACGGAGGGTAACGGCTGCGAGAGTCCACGGAGGGCTCCACCCACGAAGGGTCCACGAAGAAGCAACCTTGTCTATTCCATCATGGCCTATGCCCACGGAGGGCTAGCCTTACTCGGGGTAGATCTTCACGAAGTAGGCGATCTCCTTGCCCTTACAAACTTCTTGGTTCAACTCCACATCTCGATGACGGAGGCTCCCAAGCGACACCTAACCAATCTAGGAGGCACCACCCTCCAAAAGGTAATAGATGTTGTAGATGATGATGAACTCCTTGCTCTTGTGCTTCAAATGATAATCTCCCCAACACTCAACTCTCCTCACCGATTTGGCTGTGGTGGAAGAAAGGATTGAGTGGAAAGCAACTTGGGAAGGCTAGAGATCAAGCTTCATATGGTAGGAGTGGAGCAACTTGATCTCAACACAAGGGTAGGTAGTTCTCTTTTCGAAATGTAAGGTAGGAGTGGTAGTTCTTTCGATGGCTCTCTCCACGAATGAAGAGGGGTGGAGGGTATAAATAGCCTCCACACAAAATCCAACCATTACACACATTTGAGCAATCTCGGTGGGACCGGTGGACAACTCGGTGAGACCGATAGTTCAAATAATGTGAACGTTGGGATTTTCGGTGGGACCGAAAATACAATCTCGGTTAGTCCGATTCGTGCAATGACAAGAGCATGCCAGTTTCGATGGGACCGACTTCATCATCTCGGTGACACCGATTTGATGACAGAAGGTTACAGAAGCTTGGCAACTCATGTTTCGGTGAGACCGAGTTCAGAATCGGAAAATCCGAGTTTTCTAGGGTTTGGCTTATGGCTGAGGTGGTTCATCTCGGTGACTGAAGTTTGGAATATCGGTGGGACCGAGACTACTTATGAGTGTATATGGCAGTGAAAGTTGCTGATAGTTTAGGAGATGTATCACTAAGCACTTGAGCAACCAGATCATCATCATAACCTCATCCCCTTTTAATAGTATTGGCTTTTCCTATGGACTCAATGTGATCTTGGATCACTAAACCAAAAATGGAGTCTTGAGCTTTTGCCAATGCTTGCCTTAGCATTTTGGGGGGTCCACTTCTTCAGTCCTTGCCATACCCATATCACTGAACTCTCTGAAATGATTCTCAAGTAACTATTAGCTCAATGATATATATGTTGTTATTAATTACCAAAACCACCCGGGGATTAGTTGCACTTTCACTCCAACACCTGGTCCAGAGGGGGAGGTGAGCGCAAGGCGCGAGCCGGATGCTCCTCCAACGGAGGATGCCAACAGGCTGTCCACCACCAGGTCTGAGGTGGAGAGCGCCATGAATCACAGGTGCCGCCAGACAGTTCTTCGTGACGCGTGTTTCTCCCCGGAGGCGTTGAATGCCTTTAACGCGGGAGACACGCACCTTCGTGCCGCTCAAGATGGTTTAACCAGAGCCACGGAGCAGTATGTGAAAGACATACGGGTAAGGTATTTTAATAGTTGTATATGCCAGTAGCCCCCGAGACTTAAAGTAGTTAAAATAACTGATTTAAGGATCATTTGATATGCAGGATCTTACGGAGAAGAATACCCAATTGTCCCAAGAGCTACAAGAGTGCAAGGCTCAACTTGAGGCCGCACTAGCCGCTGCAGGAGGAGACACAGAGACCCCCTCCGGTAACACATATTTCAAAAAGATAAGTGGTGTGCGGCGTGCGTATAAGTCTGATAATAATATTGCAGATGTTGCCGGACTGGATCCGGACAAGCAACAGCTACTGCGCCAGCTGAAGGCCGGCGAGAGGGTGCTTATGAAGGTGCAGCAGGAGAGGAACAAACTCCAAGATGCCCACACCTAGCTTGGAGAAGAGCTAAAAGGTGTTCGGGCCCAGCTGTCTGGCTCTGTGAAGGAGAATCAGCGGCTTCGTCGCGGCATCTACAGTAAGTGCTTGAGCAAACTCTTTTGAAAAGAAGAGTTCAGCGAGGAAGTCGATCGACAAATGTGTCTCAGGTGTGCTCACAGTGTCGCCTCATGGAGGAAATGCCCGGTTCAACGGGTGATCAGCTTCCCGAGCTGCTGCAACTGCACGAACGTGTTCGGCAGGCGATGAGTGGCGTCGCCCAGGCCTTATGGCCGTCCGTCTCCCTACCCGAGGGTCTTGGAGGGCTTGCGGAGAAGCTTCAGGGAGCACGGCAGCGCTTCCGTCTATGGAAGATATCGGCCTGTCGTCAAGGCGCCAGGGAGGCCTGGGACATGGTGAAGACGTGGTACAAGAAGGCGGATCCGAACCACATGGCCGAGGTCGGACCTGTGGGGCCCGATGGGAAGGAGATCCCTGTGAGCTTAGTGTACGGCCAAGTAGAGTTGGCCGCTAAGTATTCCCAACGGGACTGTAAATTAGACAGCCTGTTAGATTGGATTGAAGAGGAGTACCATCAGTCAATGTGACGATGTATTGTTAAAATGACATGTATAATGCCTTCTAGCCGGATTGTAGATCATTTGTCTTTGCGGACCTTTTCGCTTCAACCTCGGGACCCAACAGTCCGGAGTGTGTCTGAATACCCTCGTGGTTATGCAAAAAACCGGGGCATGCATGGAGACTAGGTGTAGGGGTCATTAGTACTTTATCAGACAAGTGCCCAACTAGTTATGTTATATTACATGGTTAGTAAGAAACATCTTCCAGGGAGAATAGTTTCGTTAGGGGTTCCTTTCCCTGGGAGGCATGCCCTAAAGTGCATGTCCGGACTGCGAAAAGAGCAGGAAAACATCTGGGGACAGATAAATAAATAAATGAGAAATCATCTTTCAAGTCACCGACCGAATATTCCCTTAAGAACGCTAGCTTTCGGCTTCACCCAGTCTGAGGTACACATCCGGCTGACCCGGCAGTAACAATCGCAGAGGTGCTCCCTTTACCTCCTAGCCAAACAATCGGGAGCGTGGGGTAAGCACAGAGCCGAACAACCCAGCTTGGCCAAAACTTAAGTCATATCTATGCATATAATGGTGAATAAAAGGTACATGCGGAAGTTTGGCGCATGTGTTGGGCATGAAGCCCAGATAAATAAGCTTCATTAAAGAAGCCCCGTGTATAATGAGTGCGAGTGGCACGTCAAGTGTGTCTTGAACAATGCGGATCAGCCCTCAAAGGCTTTATGAAAAGGTGGGGAGAAAAGAGAGAAACAAAAGACAACTGAAGTATAAAATGTGGATGGAGGAAGGAGACGAACTCTGAGTCCGGCGCTAGGCGTAGAATCTTCGGAGGCGGGCTGCGTTCCATGGGTTCGGCTCGAGTCGATTGTCCGATGCGTTTCATAGACGGTATGCTCCGCCAGTCAGGACTTGGTCGATGATGAAGGGACCTTCCCATTTGGGTTTGAGTTTGTCCTTTTTCTTGTCTGGCAGGTGTAGAACTAGTTCGCCAACATTGTAAGTTTTGGCCCGTACTTCTCTGCTTTGATATCTTCGAGCATGCTGCTGATAGAATGCGGAATGAGCCTTTGCCATATCGCGCTCCTCCTCCAATGCGTCCAAGCTGTCCTGCCGATCCAACTCGGCTTCTCTTTCTTCGTACATGCGCACTCGAGGTGAGTCATGAATTATATCGCAGGGCAAAACTGCCTCTGCGTCGTACCATAAAGAATGGCGTGAATCCGGTAGTACGATTTGGCGTGGTCCGCAGCCCCAAGAGTACGGAGTCGAGCTCCTCTACCCAATGCGTGTTAGATTCCGTGAGGGACCGCACTAGCCTGGGTTTGATGCCGCTCATGATCAGACCATTTGCTTGTTTGACCTGACCGTTAGTTTGAGGGTGATAGACTGAGGCGTAGTCGAGCTTGATGCCCATATTTTTGCACCAGAGTTTAACCTCGTCGGCCGTGAAGTTCGTGCCGTTATCGGTGATGATGCTGTGGGGGACACCATAACGGTGTACTACCCAGGATATGAAGTCTATCACAGGTCCGGATTCGGTCGTTTTAACTAGCTTGGCCTCTATCCATTTGGTGAAATTGTCCACCATGACCAATAGGTATTTTTGCTTGTGGGTTCCCCCTTTAAGGGGTCCAACCATGTCAAGTCCCCAGACCGCGAACGACCAGGTGATGGGTATAGTTTTGAGGGCGGTGGGTGGCATGTGGCTCTGATTAGCAAAGAGCTGACAACCGACGCATCGTTGGACTAAGTCCTGAGCATCTGCCCAGGCCGTCGGCCAATAAAATCATGTACGGAAGGCCTTGCCTACAAGGGCCCGAGCTACAGCGTGGTGTCCACCTAGTCCGGCGTGAATTTGAGCTAGAAGATTTCGCCCTTCCTCTTCGGAGATGCACCTTTGAAGGACTCCGGTTGTGCTTTTCTTATAAAGTTCTCCCTCATGGACCTTGTAGGCTTTAGATCGCCAAACTATGCAGTGGGCCTCATTTTGGTCTTCGGGAAGTTCCTGCCTAATATAAGTAGGCTAGGAATGGTTCCGTCCACGGGGCAATGACAGCCATTATTTCATGGGCTGAAGGTGTTATGCCATTGGCTGAGCCACCGGTTGTGTCAGAATGTTCGGTGTTGGGCGGTGCGGTTGGTTCCGGATTGTTGTTTCCGGACTCCTCTTCCCATACTACGGATGGCTTAAAGAGCCGCTCCAGGAAGATGTTTGGAGGACTGCGTCGCTTTGCGCGATCTTGCGCCAACACGCCGGCCGCTTTGGTTATTATCCTGGGCTACATGGTGGAATTCGAGTCCTTCAAACCGAGCTGACATTTTTAAGACGGCGTTACGGTAGGCTGCCATTTTCGGATCTTTGGCATCAAAGTCTCCATTTACTTGGGATATTGCGAGGTTTGAATCCCTGCGGACCTCGAGGCGTTGAATGCCCATGGAGATTGCCATCCGGAGACCGTGTAGAAGGGCCTCATATTCGGCTGCGTTGTTGGAGACCGTGTACATTATTTGAAGTATGTATTGGACTGTGTCTCCGGTTGGGGACGTCAAGACGACGCCAGCCCCCAAGCCGGCCAACATTTTAGAGCCGTCGAAATGCATGATCCAATTGGAGTATGCGCCATACTCTTTAGGGAGTTCGGCTTCAGTCCATTCAGCGATGAAGTCAGCCAAGACTTGCGACTTTATAGCTCGCCGTGGTTTGTAGGTTATGTCGAATGGTAAGAGCTCGATTGCCCATTTTGCAATCCTGCCCATCGTATCGCGGTTGTTTATGATGTTGTTGAGGGGTACTTTGGAGGCCACTGTTATCGAACACTCTTGAAAGTAGTGTCGCAGCTTCCGGGATGCCATGAACACCGCGTACGCTATCTTTTGATAATGCGGGTACCGAGACTTGCATGGAGTTAAGACAGTGGATACGTAGTACACTGGTTTTTGAAGAGGGAATTTGTGCCCTTCTGTTTCTCGTTCGACGACGAGCACCGCGCTTACAACTTGATGTGTTGCCGCGATATATAACAACATTGGTTCGCCCAAATTAGGCGCGGCCAGGACCGGATTTGTTGCCAATATGGCCTTTATTTCTTCGAGTCTGACCGTGGCAGCATCCGTCCATTCAAAGTGTTCGGTGCGCCTGAGGAGGCGATAGAGGGGCAATGCCTTTTCTCCCAAACGGGAGATGAAGCGGCTTAGAGCCGCCACGCATCCAGTCAATTTTTGTATTTGTTTGAGGTCTTTTTGGATATCGAGCTGTGACAGAGCTCGGATATTGGCTGGGTTTGCTTCAATTCCTCTACCGGATACAATGAAGCCTAGGATCTTTCCGGCTGGTACGCCGAAAAGGCATTTTTCTGGGTTGAGCTTAATGTCATATGCTCGGAGGTTGTCGAATGTGAGTCTCAAGTCGTCTACTAGAGTTTCGACGTGTTTGGTCTTGACGACCACGTCGTCTACGTATGCCTCCACTGTATTGCCGATCTGGGTAGCCAGACATGTCTGAATCATGCGCTGATATGTTGCGCCGGCTTTTTTGAGTCCGAAGGGCATTGTGTTGAAGCAGAATGGTCCGTATGGAGTAATGAATGTCGTTGCGGCTTGGTCTGCCTCCGCCATCATGATTTGATGGTAGCCGGAGTATGCGTCGAGGAAGCACAATGAATCGTGTCCTGCGATAGCATCGATGATTTGATCGATGCGGGGAAAGGGGAAAGGATCCTTTGGACAAGCCTTGTTAAGGTCTTTAAAATCGACACACATGCGCCAGGATTTGTCCTTTTTTGGTACCATTACCAGGTTCGCTAGCTAGTCCGGATGTTTGATGTCTCTGATGAATCCGGCTTCCAATACTTTGGCTAGCTCCTCTCCCATTGCCTGTCTTTTGGGTTCGGAAAATCGCCGAAGAGCCTGTTTGACTGGCTTGAATCCTTTTAGGATGTTTAGGCTGTGTTCTGCCAATCTGCGTGGGATTCCTGGCATATCTGAAGGGTGCCAGGCAAAGATGTCCCAATTCTCCCGAAGGAATTCTCGTAGTGCGGCGTCTACATCAGGGCTTAACTGTGCCCCAATGGAGGCCGTCTTTGTGGGGTCCGTTGGATGGACCTGGAATTTGACTATGTCGTCCGCTGGTTTAAAAGAGGTGGACTTGGATCTCTTATCGAGTATCACATCGTCCCTGTTCACCGTAGAGCGCAGCGAAGTGAGTTCCTCTGTCGCTAGGGCTTCAGATAGTGCCTCTAGGGCTAGTGCGGCTGTCTTGTTTTCGGCGCGGAGTGCTATGTCCGGATCACTGACAAGAGTGATGGTTCCATTGGGCTCGGGCATTTTAAGCTTCATGTACCCGTAATGGGGTATGGCTTGGAAAATCACGAATGCCTCTCGTCCTAATAAAGCGTGATATCCGCTACTGAATGGGGCCACTTGGAACGTGACCTCCTCGGACCTGTAATTGTCCGACAAGCGAACACCACATCAAGTGTAATTTTTCCCATGCAGCGTGCTTCCGGCTAGGGATTATTCCTCTAAAGGTTGTGCTGCTTCGCTCAATGCGGCTCGATCTATTTCCATTTTTGAAGGGTTTCCTCATAAATGAGGTTTAATCACTGCCGCCATCCATGAGTACCTTGGTAAGACGCAAAGCCGTCCACTATTGGACCGAGGACCAATGCGGCCGGTGCTCGGGCTGTTCGAATTTAGGTTAAATCGCTGGCGTTGAAGGTGATAGCCGTGTCGCTCCATGGATTTGTTGTTGCTACTTGGTAGACTTCGGCGAGGCTGCGGATTGTTCGTTTCCGCATATTATTTGATGCGGAAGTCTCGAAGACTATTAATACCGTACTGGTACTGTTGGGGTGGTTCTCCGGGGCTAGAAGCTCTTCGCCACTTTTGGCCACCTGCCGCAGTATCCAACATGCTCGAAGGCTATGAGTTGGAGTGGCGCCCTCTGTACTATGAATTTCACAGGGTCCGCTGAGCCATCCCTCCAGTACGGTTCCATGCCCTTTATGGGGTTTTGCTTTTTGGTTTTGTCCTCGGTGCCTCGGCATGATGCACCCTTTTGTTTCGGACTAGGGTTGTGTTGGGCGGATTGTCCCAAAACTTAGTTTGGTTTTCGGACACTCTCCATCGCACAATACTTTCGTACTATGGGCCTTGGTCGGTGAAGCGTGTAATTTCGCTGACGACTTATGGCGTTCAAGATTCCTGTCCGTGCAATTGTTGTAGAAAATTGAAATGCGTTTTCCTCACGGCAGTCCTTTATCCTGTCCATAACCGGGAGAATCGCCCAATAATGATGTCTTCGTTTCAGCGAGCTCTTGCCGGATTTGAGATAGATCGCTTATGTTTGGGTGGGCGGGTGGAATTAAGTCCGGAACCCTGCCCAACTTGAGGCTCAAGGGCCAAAAAGGTTCCGAATTTGGAAGCTTGGATTGCTGGATGTCGTCCAACGAATCTGGTCCGCTGCCTGACTTTAGGTTCAGTACTTGATTGACGTCCGTCCCTCCGCGGGAATCCGGCATGGAGGGGTCAGGAGTCCGGACATAAATGGTTTTTAATTACAGAGGAAGAATCGCCGTGTTGTTCTTCTACCACAGCAACATGATGGGTAACCTAGGGAGAGTCAATCTCTCTCAGATCGGTTTTAAGCACAATCTGATTGTAGTCTGTAGCGACTAGTAGGGCGGCGAAGCGATCCAAGAGCTTGTTTATGGAAGAGAGCTCCATCGGATCTAGTTGCTCGGTAAATTCTGAGTTGACATGGAGATCGCTTTTGATGACCCGAGAGGTCATCGTCGGAGCGGCGGCCGAACAGGCGGCCATAAGAAAACCACCTAGCCAGATAGTTTGGTCGGCGGCCAAAGCTCCTTTGGCAATGGTACCGTCTTTAAAGACGGGAAGAGGCATCCTTCCTGATCGTGACGGCACAGAGGAACTCTCAATGAAAGCACCAATGTCGGTGTCAAAACCGGCGGATCTCGGGTAGGGGGTCCCGAACTGTGCGTCTAGGCGGATGGTAACAGGAGACAAGGGACACGATGTTTTTACCCAGGTTCGGGCCCTCTCGATGGAGGTAAAACCCTACTCCTGCTTGATTGATATTGATGATATGGGTAGTAAAAGAGTGGATCTACCACGAGATCAAGGAGGCTAAACTCTAGAAGCTAGCCTATGGTATGATTGTTGTTGTGATTGTTGTCCTACGGACGAAAACCCTCCGGTTTATATAGACACCGGAGAGGGCTAGGGTTACACAGAGTCGGTTACAATGGTAGGAGATCTACATATCCGTACCGCCAAGATTGCCTTCCACGCCAAGGAAAGTCCTATTCGGACACGGGACGAAGTCTTCAATCTTGTATCTTCATAATCTTGGAGTCCGGCCGATGATGATAGTTCGGCCATCCGGACACCCCCTAGTCCAGGACTCCCTCAATCATTCTTGGATGTTTTACAATCATTTTATAATGATTTTATATCATTTTTTGGTACTAACCTATTGACATAGTGTCCAGTGCCAATTGCTATTTTCTGCTTGTTTTTTACATTGCAGGAAATCAATATCAAACGAAGTCCAAACGCAATGAAACTTTTTGTGGATTTTTTGGACCAGAAGACATCCAGTGGGCCGAAGAAGTACCAGAGAGGGAGCCCGAGGGGGCACAAGACACCAGGGCGCGCCTGGGCCCCCCAGGTGCACCCAGGTGGGTTGTGCCCACCTCGGTGGCCTTCCACACTGCCTCTTTTCTCTATAAATACCGCAATATTCCTGAAACCCTAGGGGAGTCGACGAAAATCAATTCCAACCACCGCAAGTTCCAGAACACGAGATCCAATCTAGACACCATGACTTAGGGGGTTCATCATGTCCATTGGTGCCTCTCCGATGATGCGTGAGTAGTTCTTTGTAGACCTACGAGTCCGTCGTTAGTAGCTAGATGGCTTCCTCTCTTTCTCTCTCTCTTGATTCTCAATACAATGGTCTCTTGGAGATCCACATGATGTAAGTCTTTTTGCGGTGTGTTTGTTGGGATCCGATGAACTTTGAGTTTATGATCAGATCTATGTTTTTATCCATGAAAGTTATTTGAGTCTTCCTTGATCTCTTATATGCATGATTGATTATAACCTCGTATTTCTTGTCCGATATTTGGGTCTTTGTCGGTGTCAAAACCGGCGGATCTCGGGTAGGGGGTCCCGAACTGTGCGTCTAGGCGGATGGTAACAGGAGACAAGGGACACGATGTTTTTACCCAGGTTCGGGCCCTCTTGATGGAGGTAAAACCCTACTCCTGCTTGGTTGATATTGATGATATGGGTAGTACAAGAGTGGATCTACCACGAGATCAAGGAGGCTAAACCCTAGAAGCTAGCCTATGGTATGATTGTTGTAATGTTTGTGTTGTCCTACGGACTAAAACCCTCCGGTTTATATAGACACCGGAGAGGGCTAGGGTTACACAGAGTCGGTTACAATGGTAGGAGATCTACATATCCGTATCGCCAAGCTTGCCTTCCACGCCAAGGAAAGTCCCATCCGGACATGGGACGAAGTCTTCAATCTTGTATCTTCATAGTCTTGGAGTCCGGCTGATGATGATAGTCCGGCTATCCGAACACCCCCTAATCCAGGACTCCCTCAGTAGCCCCTGAACCAGGCTTCAATGACGATGAGTCTGGCACGCATATTGTTCAGCATTGCAAGGCGGGTTCCTCCTACGAATAATTCATAGAAGATTGTGAACACCAGGATAGTGTCCGGCTCTGCAAAATAGTTTCCACATTCCACCATAGAGAGAATAATATGCACACAAGTTCAATCTGCTGACGTATTTTGTGGCATGACGTCACGCCACTGCCAAGCCCTTACTTGAATCGTTTTTTATTATACCACCTCGGTAGCGTTTAGCGGCAGCTTTCCTTGGCACGTCTTGTCGAAGCAGAGATCGTGTTCCCCTTATTCCGGGATTCCCATCAATACGGACGTGGGTAACCCAACCGCGCCTGTCGCCACGCCTCCTCCATCGAAGGCGGGCTAAAAACAGTCACGGAGTTGGCTCTTGGTATTCTCCCTCTTTATAATGGGACCAGGGCTTGTTTCTTTTCTTCAATCCTCAATCGAATCTACTCCTTGCCTCGAGTTCCAACACCCAGAGCCCCAGACTCGAGCGCTTCGGACCTTCAACAATGTCCGGCTCCGACCTACAGGGCCGGTGGATGCCCTCCTCCGTTACGGAAGAAGACATGCTAAAGCTGCGAGAGGCCAAGTACCTGTCTTAGGAGATTTCGCACAGGTTGCCCGCCGAAGGACAAGTCATCCCCACCCCCGAGCCCGGCGAGTATGTCGTATTTGTATCCCACCTCCGTCGGGGTTTAGGCTTCCCGATGGATCCTTTTGTGAGAGGGCTCATGTTTTATTATGGGCTGGAATTCCACGACTTGGCTCTGGAGTCCATCCTCCATATTTCCGCATTTATTGTCGTCTGCGAAGCCTTCCTCCGCGTCACCCCTCACTTCGGCTTGTGGCTTAAGACCTTTGACGTGAAGCCGAAGATGATTGAGGGGCGTCAAGAAGAGTGCGGCGGGGCGGTTGTGAGTAGAAGGCCGACGCTCCATGGCCCGAGGGCTCTTTCCAGGAGGAGCTCGGCTTGTGGCAGCAGGAGTGGTTCTACATAACCGCTCCTGTGGGCAGCAGTGAAGCCGCCCCCATCTTCCGCTTCGGGCCCTCCACAGCGGGTGATGTCATGGGTCAGCCAGGGGCTCAACTGGGGGCCGCCAAAGGACGTGCCCCTATTGCAGGGCCGGATTCGAGACCTCCAAGCGAGGGAGATCGATCTGGTCGTGGTGATGCAGGTCATGATGATTAGGCGTCTCCTGCCCTGCAAACGCCGCCCTCTCTGGCTGTGGGAGTTTAATCCGGAGGGACCACGGATTCTCCAACACTTCATGGGTATGACACCCATGGAGATGTACAAATTATTCTTCGGATCACGAGAGGCGTGTCCGGAATTGACCGAGGACGCCGGCCTAAGCTGCAATAGCCCGGATACACAAGTAAGTAGCTCCGCGTCCGGACATACCGTTTGTTTTCCTTTCTATGGTTAGCCTTTGACCAATTTCATACGAGCAGGAGTGGATAGCGCAGCAAAACGATCACGGTGTCCGCCCCCCGAGAGACCGTGCGGATTCCGTCTTTGGTCGATGATCTTTGGAGGTTGCGTCTTGAGAGGAAGGCGAAGGGGAGAACAAAGGAACTACCGCCTCAACCAAGGAGGCTTTTGAGGAAGGGGGGATCGAGAATCCCTCCTTCCAGGGGGATAAGAGGACCGCCTCCGAAAACCCGGAGGCCAAAGCCCCGAAGCGGGGGAAGAGATCTTCACTAGAGGGTCTTGCGTCTAAAGAGGCTCCGGCCGCACAATCTCCCCTAAAGAATCAGCCCTCCAGCGAGCCGTAAGTAGACGAAAGGGAGTTTTATCATGAGGGACATCCCGATTTGTACTTCTGAGGATAAGTTAGGTTTTTACCTTGTAGTTCGGATCTCCGCCCTTCTCAGATGAGCTCGCCTTCGGGGGAACTCCGTCCGGAGATGATGGAGAGCGAGATGCCTCCATCTGCCGCACCATCGGATAGGGCAGACGAGCCTGAAGTGTCATCACGGAGGGTATCCCCGAGTCCGGCAGGGCCGGATAATTCGGCACCAACTGGTATACGGCCGGGAGAGCTGAAGGATCTGCTTGAGAGGGCGTCTATCTCAGAAGGTCACCGTACACTGATGAGTACGGTGATTGGAAGAATCTCATCCGCCGAAGGCAGATTGCGTGATGCCGTCAGGAGTTTGCTGGCGGGGTTTGAGGTACGTAAAAATGACATACCCTTTGACAGTTTTACACATAAAGTGCGCCCTGTATAGATAATAGCCCCTGAGACTCGATGGGGTGTCGAGAACGACAGCGTGCCGAGGATCAAAACCCCAGGTATTGGTGTTCGCCTTTCCTAAGCAGGCGGCAAATAGTTCGGTGTCTAGCCGGACTAATGGAGTTGCCGAACTAAAGCGGCAACTCGATGTTGCGGACGCGGACATCGCGCTAGTCAACAGGCGACTTGACGAGTCGCAAGGTAGGTTTCTTCTCCGTGGTCACCTAGTAAGGGAGCCGAAGCCCACCCCTTACCATATGTGTGCTTGACGCAGATGGTGCCGCTGCTGTGGAGAGCCTTGGGCGTAACTTGCTCAAGCCAAGGAGCAAGCGAGAAGGAGTGATGCGGCTGCCTCGAGGGCGGCCGAAGAGCTAGAAGCCGAGAGGGTTGCACACTGCCGAAGCAGGGATGAGATGGCCGAAATGGCCGTGAAGTTAAAAGATGCTACCGACCGCAATGAGGTTCTTGAAAAGGAGTGCCTAGCGGCGCAGGAAGACCTGGGGAAGGCCACCGCCGAATCCAAGGATGCCCGGTCTGCAATGCGGGCTATAAAGGAGGAGCTGCGCCAGGCCGGAGACATTGTGGCTGGCAAGCCCTTTCTGCTGCGCCAACGGTTCACGGATCCAAAGTATGCTCAGCTTGGCCAGTTGTGGGGTCCGGAGGATCCTTATATGGACTTAGCGGCGAGTGCGGCGGATGCCGTTGTGCACTTCCGAAGTCAGAAGAATCACAAGACGGAAGAGCTGTTTTGGTCTCAATTCCATAGTCCGGAGCGTTCACTTCCGCTGACCGATCGGTTGGCCGAGTGGGCTGAGCTTAATAGATTGTCCGGACTTGCCATGATGGACATCGTGACTCATGTATGGCCGGATAGGCCCAAGCCAAAAAGTTATTTTGGCTTATTGCAGCAATTTCTTGGGGCGGTGCCGTATATCAAGGCGATGAAGCGGTCGGCCTGCATAGAGGGTGCACGGATGGCCCTCGCCCGTGTGAAGACACATTGGACAGAGATGGATGCCACCGCTGTTGCGACCCAGGGTTCGGATGAGAGCCGGTTACCCGCCGAGCACTATTTTGGGGAAGTTCTGCGTGGTGCTCGTGTAATAGAGTCGCAGTGCTCGAAAAATGTCACGTTCAAATGAACGTTTTGGTTTGTAAAACGATGTTTATGATGTAAGCGCTTTTTGGTACTTGTGCGTTCAAGTATTAAAATATCTCCTGTGCGGCCGTTTAATGTATACTTGTGTATAACCTGAAAGATGGCAGTCTTCGGCTTCAGCCCCCACGCACATGGTGCGGGGGTGCTTGCAAAATAGCGTGTTTTCACACTTAATCCAACGTCTTGGTCCTGTAAAGGAGGTGGTAGCATAGCAAACGAGGCAACCGGACTATAATGCTTTATCACTTTCACTTAGCCATAGGAGTTCGAGGGTGGGGCTACGATATAGCCCCTAGGGGCACCGTGCTCTCCAGATTCGGGGCGCGTGTGTGCCTGACCGGGAAACGGTCCTTTGTCAAAGCGGAGGAATTCTAAACATTCCGGTAGTCGATCGAGTGGTTGACCAGTCTCACAGTATCATGATGATCAGTTTTTGGCTTTCTCTCTCGAGGTGCTCGCCACCCGACCGGGCACAATCGCAGATAGTTCTCCGGTGCGCGTTAGCCGATGATACGGAATGTAAGGCAGCAAAACACGAGCCGAGCAAACCCAACATTTGACCAAAGACATGATTCGGAGCTGATGCATATAAGGCCTAACTCGAGACGCCGAACACTCCCTAAGGTATTCGGTCTTTGTGATAGCGGGCAGAACCGTGCCCTAAGCCCCTAGTGTCCAGGTACACGCAAGGTCCTTTGACGCGGCCGATGCCAAAACGTCAGCCTCCTCTCTGGTTATAATGAGAAACCAGGGGATGTATAGCAACAAGAGATAGTAAAAAAGGTTTACGCAGGGTCTTAATCTGAAAAGAATCCTTGCAACGGGTCCCTCTTGCACGCTGCGCTACCGTGTCTCTGTTGTCTTTGTATCACGGACGGGTGTAACACGCTGTTCATCTGTAAAAAGAGAGGAACTTAGTTTGAAAGGAAATCGTGCAAAAAATGTGTTAAAAAATGAAATGTTAATGAATGAATAAGGCTGAGCTTATATTAGCTCATACGTACAGCCCCTTGTAAAGGGGTGTGCAGCTAGGAAGCCCCTAGCTTATTTATGCCGGACTCGTCTACCATGTCCAGGGTCTTTGAACGACCTTTTAATGAGATGATGCCGCGTGGACCGGGCATTTTAAGTGTAAGAGACGCGTAGTGTGGTATTGCATGAAAGCGGACGAAAGCTTCACGTCCCAATAGTGCTTGATGGCTACTTTTGAATGGGGCTATATGAAAGATTAGCTTTTCGCGTCGGAAGTTGTCGGGTGACCCGAACATAACTTCTAGTAGTAAGGAGCCCGTGCACTTGGCGTAAGGGCCTGGCGTCACTCCTTTAAAGGAAGTGTGGCTATGTCGAATGTTGGTAAGGTCTATCCCCAACTTGCGGATTGTGTCCGGATAGAGCAGGTTTAAATCACTGCCGCCGTCCATCAGGACTTGTGTAAATTGTAGTCCGTCGATTATAGGATCCAGTATCAGAGCAGTCCATCCTGTGTTTCGAATACTTCTGGAATAGTCCAGGTGATCGAACGTAACTGGTTTTGACATCCAACCTCGAGGTTCCGCTGGGGTGGACCGTGCGATACCTACTTTGGCGGGTGCCGCACTGTTGTTCCGCACTATCACATGAAGTAAGTTTACTGTTTTGACTTCTTGCGGGAAAGTCTTTTGTTTTCCGGCGCTCTGCTGGTGGGGTTCGTCATCATCCTCGCTTAGCGCGTCGAGCCCCTTGTGTTCGGCGTTGAGACGGCCGGACTGTTTAAAGACCCAACAATCTCGGTGGGTGTGGTTTGCAGGCCTTCCGGAGGTGCTGTGGATTTGACATATCCGATCCAAAATTTTGTTTAAGTTCGATAGCTAATCACTGTTGTCCTTAAGAGGCAGTGCTTTGTTGTTCGCCGCAAGCTTTTGAATCCGGCGTTGACCGCCGTGTTCTTTGGGCTTTTTTCTTTATTTCGGCGCTGATCCTTTCTGCGTCGTGATTTCCCGTTTCCATCTCTCATCTCGGATGTACTCGGGTCGCTGGTGCTGCATCTTGCTAGCCACCTATCTTCCCCGCGCAAAAGCGGGTCATGAGGCTTGTTAGCGCGGCCATAGTTCTCGGCTTCTCTTGGCCGTGGTGTCTGGCGAGCCATTCGTCTTGGACATTATGTTTAAAAGCTGCTAAGGCTTCGGCGTCCGGACAGTCGACTATTTGGTTCTTTTTGGTAAGAAACCTGATCCAGAATTTGCGCGCTGACTCTCCGGGCTGTTGGGTTATGTGACTTAAATCGTATGCATCCGGAGGTCGGACACAAGTCCATTGAAAATTTGCTCTAAACGCGTCCTCGAGCTCTTCCCAACTTCCAACAGTATTTTCTGGGAGGCTTTTGAGCCAATGCCGAGCTGGCCTTTGAGCTTGAGGGGTAGATATTTTATGGCGTGGAGATCGTCTCCTCTGGCCATGTGTATGTGGAGGATGTAATCCTCAATCCAGACTCCAGGGTCTGTTGTTCCGTCGTATGCCTCTATGTGTTACGGGTTTGAACCCCGCTGGAAACCCATGATCCAGCACCTCATCGGTGAAACATAGTGGGTGTGCCGCGCCCCTGTATTTGGGTGTGCCGTTGTCTTCGAATATTCGACGTGTTGCGTTGCTTCCTGGGCCCCTCTTTTTTGGCTCGTAAATGGACCTAACCGGGCCGTCTGCTTTATGAGGATCATGTGTCGTCTTGTGTGTGGTGCCGTTTGTCGCTTTTGGCCTGTCATCTGGTTGTCTATCCAGCCAGGCGGCCTCTTTGCTTTTTTACTGTGGGGGCTCTATGGCCTCCTCGTCGAATTCTGGCAGCAGCTTGCGCTTCGGGTAGCTCTTTGTTTGATGGCTATTGCCATATTTGTCCGCGGTCTTGAGTACCTTGCTCCACCTCATTCTGAGTATGTCTTCTGCTGTTTGGAGCTTCCGCTTTTCCTTTTTCAGACTTCTTGCAGTGGTGACAAGTCTTTTGTGAAGGTTCTTATGCTCCGGTGGTGTGTCCGGCGTGAGGTCGTCTGGACTGTTGTTTTCGCCGGGCATGGATTGATTATCCAGTTCGTCCTGTTCGGACGGTTGTTTGGTTGCATGTTTGTCCACTAGTTTGCCCTGCTCTATCGCTGGGTCGTTAGGAGTGCTGTTTTTGTCAAGGCGGGACTTAGGGCGGCGTCTGCGTCGCCGTTTTGGTTGTTTGCCGGCGGAATTATCCTTTGCCGCGTCCCGTTGCTCCTCGTTATCGCTTCCTTTTGGGGTGTCCACCATGTATACATTATGGGTTGGGGTGGTCTTCCAGTGCCCTGTAGGCGCTGGTTCTTGATCATCTCCGGCATCGTCGTCCATACCGTCTCTGTCTTCGGAGTCATAGTCTAGCATGTCGGTTAAATCATCGACAGTGGCTACAAAGTGGGTGGTGGGTGGGTTTCGAATTTCTTCGTCGTCGCATCAAACCATCGACCGCATCCGCCAGGTTCTCCGATAACGAGAGATGCTTCAAATAATTTAGGATGTCGCCAAAGGGTGAGTGCTGAAAGATGTCCGCGGCGGTGAACTCCATGATCGGCGCCCGATCGGATTCGATTGGCAGGGGTGCAGGAGGTTCGGAGTCCGGCAAGGAGTCCGGCGCCTCAGAGTCGCGAGCTTTATAAGGGACAAGGTCAGTATTCGGCTCCATCACCGTGGAAGTTGCAGCTCTCGAGGCGGTGTCCAGCCACCTGTCCTCGATCTGCGCGGTCGGCTCCGGACTATGGGTCAGAGCGGACCCGTGTGCGGCCTCGTGGCACTATCCGTGGCGAGCTAAATCATGCCCATCGTGACAGCCAAGCGATGCGCTCGGTGTGGCTGGAATCCATCGAAGATCAAGTCTCCGCGGATGTCGGCCATGAAGTTTAGGCTTCCAAACCTGACACGATGGCGGGGCGTAGCTTCGATCTGCTCGGATGGCCAAGTGAATTGGCCCGCAGCAAAGCCGCCCGAACACGAAGATCTGTCCGGGAGAAAAGTCTCACCACGACGGCGTTGTTGTTGATTGAAGAAGCCATCAAGCCTATCGGTGACGACATAGAGGAACTCTCAATCAAAGCACCAATGTCGGTGTCAAAACCGGCGGATCTCGGGTAGGGGGTCCCGAACTGTGCGTCTAGGCGGATGGTAACAGGAGACAAGGGACACGATGTTTTACCTGTGTTGGGTCCTCTCGATGGAGGTAAAACCCTACTCCTGCTTGATTGATATTGATGATATGGGTAGTACAAGAGTGGATCTACCATGAGATCAAGGAGGCTAAACCCTAGAAGCTAGCCTATGGTATGATTGTTGTAATGGTTGTGTTGTCCTACGGACTAAAACCCTCCGGTTTATATAGACACCGGAGAGGGCTAGGGTTACACAGAGTCGGTTACAATGGTAGGAGATCTACATATCCGTATCGCCAAGCTTGCCTTCCACGCCAAGGAAAGTCCCATCCGGACAGGGGACGAAGTCTTCAATCTTGTATCTTCATAGTCTTGGAGTCCGGCTGATGATGATAGTCCGGCTATCCGGACACCCCCTAATCCAGGACTCCCTCAGTCTTGTTTGGCCAACTTGATCTATTTATCTTGCAATGTTAAGAGGTTCTTTGTGATGGGTTCGATCTTACGGTGCTTGATCCCAATGACAGAAAGGAAATCGACATGTATGTATCGTTGCTATTAAGGATAACAAGATGGGGTCTATTTCTACATAAATAGTTCTTGTCTACATCATTTCTTCGTTCTTATTGCATTATTCCATTTTTCCATGAACTTAATACATTAGATGCATGCTGGATAGCGGTCAATGTGTGGAGTAATAGTAGTAGATGCAGGCAGGAGTCGGTCTACTAATGTTGGACGTGATGCCTATATAATGATCATTGCATGGATATCGTCATGATTATTTGAAGTTCTATCAATTTCCCAACAGTAATTGTTTTTTCCCACCATTTGCTATTTTTCTCGAGAGAAGCCACTAGTGAAACCTATTGCCCCCGGGTCTCTTCTTTAATATATTTGCCTTCATGATATGTTTTCCTTTGCTTTTTATTTTAAGTTCTATTAAACCAAAAATATAAAATACCTTGCTGCACTTAATTTTATTTGCGCTCAATTTATCCTATCTATTACAAACTTTATCACGTCTCCGCGCCAATTTCTGGCACCGTTACCTGAAAGGGATTGACAACCCCTTTAACACATCCGGTTGCGAGTATTTGTTATTTGTGTGCAGGGGCTGTTTACGTTGTGTTGCGTGGTTCTCCTACTAGTTCGATAACCTTGGTCTCATCACTAAGGGAAATACCTACCGTTGCTGTGCTGCATCATATCTCCCTCTTTGGGAAAATACCGACGTAGTTCTAACAGACATCAAAAGGAATTTCTAGCACCGTTACCGGGGAGGATCATCAACATCAACCAGGTTCCTAATCACAAATCTCAGTGATGTATACTATGCAAATTTATTCTTATAGACTCGTGTTGGGCCTCCAAGCGCAGAGTTTTGTAGGATAGTAGCAATTTTCCCTCAAGTGGATGACCTAATGTTTATCAATCCGTGGGAGGCGTAGGATGAAGATAGTCTCTCTCAAGCAACCCTGCAATCAAATACAAGAAATCTCTTGTGTCCCCAACACACCCAATACAATGGCAAATTGTATAGGTGCACTAGTTCAGCGAAAAGATGGTGATAAAAGTGTAGTATGGATAGTAGATATGAGTTTTTGTAGTGCGAACAATAAAAAACAACAAGGTAGTAAATAGTAAAATGGAGTACAAACGGTATTGCAATGATGGAAAATGAGGCCTAGGGTGCATACTTTCACTAGTGCAATCTCTCAACAATGCAAACATAGTTGGATCATATGATTATCCCTCAAAGTGCAATAAAGAATCACGCCCGTGTTCCTATTAGCGGAGAACAAAAGATAGAAATTGTTTGTAGGGTACGAAACCATCTGAAAGCTATTCTTTCCGATCAATGTATCCTAGAGTTCGTACTAAAATAACAGCAAGCTATTCTTTCCGATCGATCTAATCAAGTGTTCATACTAAAATAACACCATATGATACATATCAACCAACTCTAATGTCACCTAGATACCCCAATGTCACCGCGAGTACCCGTGAGTTAATTATACGATATCTATCAAACAATTTTAGATTCATAATACTCAATCCACACAAAGAACTACAAGGAGACCCCAAAATTTCTGTCGGAGAAAAGATAATAAAAACGTGCATCAACCCCTATGCATAGATTACCCCAAAGTCACCTCAGGAATCCGCAAGTTGAGTGCTATAACATATATCAAGTGAATCAAAATAATACCCCATTGTCACCACGGGTATTCATATGCAACACATATATCATGTGTTCTCAGATCTGAACATTCAATCCGACAAGACAAAACTTCAAAGGGTAAAGACTCAATTCATCACAAAAAGTGTAGAGAGGGGAGAAACATCATATGATCCATCTATGTTAACAAAGCCCATGATACATCAAGATCGTGACATCTCAAGATCGCGCGCGAGAGAGATTAAACACATAGCTACTGGTACAAACCCTCGGCCCCGAGGGTGGACTGCTCCCTCCTCATCGTGGTGGCCGCCGGGATGATGAAGATGGCCATCGGAGATGATTCCTCCCTCCGGCAGGGTGCTAGAACGGAGTCCCGATTGGTTTTCGGTGGCTACAGAGGCTTGCGGCGGTGGAACTTCCGATCGAGGGTCTCCCCGAGGTTTTTTGGAATATTTGGGGATTTATAGGGTGAATAAGGGGTACGGGAGGCCACCATGGTGGCACAACCAACCGGGGCATGCCTGGGGGCCCAGGCGCGCCCTGGTGGGTTGTGCCCCCCTCGAGGCACCTTCAGGTGTTGCTCTGGCCCATTGGTGGTCTTTTCGTCCATAAAAAATCCACAAAAAGTTTCGCTGTGTTTGGAGAACTTTGATTTCTGCACAAAAACAACACCACGGTAGTTCTGCTCAAAACAGTGTCAGTCCGGGTTAGTTCCATGCAAATCATACCAAAACCATATAAAATTATTGTAAACATGGCATGAATACTTCATAAATTATAGATACGTTGGAGACATATCAACAAAGTGATAAAGGAAATAATTGATGAAGTGTGAATGCTAGCAAAGTGCACAAGTTTGATCAATGCCAATTTCAGTTACTTTTCCTAGCATCATAACAACAATTCTTTCTTATAAAACTTCTCATGATAAAGTGGCAACCAATTCACACGTTAAGGTTCAAACAATGAATTATCTTGAAACTCAACAAACTATGGTCTCAGTCACCAAGCAATTGCGATTCAACGGAGTCTAAGTAAGATCTCCACATACTCAACCATCATATAGTATTCTATGATTGCTAACACTCACCGCATACACATGAGCAAATCGTTTCAACCGAACACATATAAAGATAGGGGCTTATAATTTGCCTCCGACCGTATTCACCCCAAGGGTGATGTCAACAATAATAACTCATGCTACCCATATCCAACTGGATATATGTGCCCAGATCATTCCTCACCACATGATGCTTGCCAAAAGAGAAAAATAAAAAGGAATAGAGAGAAAAACTTTGACTCTTTGCATAAAAGTAAATACTGAAAATGAAAAGATAGGCCCTTCGTAGAGGGAAGCAAAGGTTGCCATGCGCTTATTTGTTTTTATGCTCAACCCCTTAGTGCAAAAGAACGTCACGTTATATTGCCCCTTGTGATAGCAACCTTTATTATGCAGTCTGTCACTTTTATTCTTCGCCATCACAAGTTCGTACAACGCTCAATTTTCTCTTACACTAAATGATCTAACACTTTTAGAAGCAATTTTTATTGCCTTATTGCACCGATGACAACTTACTTCAAGGATCTTGCTCAATCCTTAGCTAGGTATGGTGGACTCTTGAAAATAAGATTTGGGTTTAGGGTTTTTGGATGCACAAGTAGTATCTCTACCTTGGCGGAATTTTTGGCTAGCAAAGATGGGGGCAAGCACCGCATGTTGAAGGATCTATGACAATATAACTTCTATATGAATATGAACAAACATAAATCATTACATTGTCTTCCTTGTCCAACGTCAACAATTTTGGCATATAATATTTTGATGGGGGATCACAATCATAAAAGATTTCCAAGATAGTGTATTTGCATGTGAAAGTTCTCTTCCTTCTACTAATCATTCATGAATTGCTTGTATGACCAATACTGTGATTGTCAAGCTTCAAAAGATTTCACTTTCTAAACCCAATGTGAAGCTACCACTAGACATGATATAATTTCAAATTCATGATATTCAATTCATTCAACAATTTACCCATCGGATATAAGTGAAGAACAAGAGTGAATGACAAGCTACTCCAAAAATATATAAGCGAGTAGTTAAGCAAATGGGTAGCCAATTGTGGGTTCTCTATTATTTAAAAACTTTCAAACCTAAGTATTTTATTAAAAAAGCAAGCAAAACAAAACAAAATTACATTCCAAGGATAGCACAACTCATGTGCAGAAGCAAAACTTAGGCACAACCGATACTAATCGATAATTGTTGAAGAAGAAAGGTGGGATGCCTACCGGGGCATCCCCAAGCTTAGATGCTTGAGACTTCTTGGAATATTAACTTGGGATGACTTGGGCTTCCCCAAGCTTGAGCTTTTGTGTCTACTTAATTCCTCTTATATCACGGTTTCCCTAAATCTCAAAAACTACATCCACACAAAACTCAACAAGAACTCGTGAGATAACTTAGTATAAATCAATGCAAAACCTTATCATTCTCTACTGCAGAAAATCACTAAAATTATGATTCAACATTGCATACTAAATGCCTCTGCATATTTAATACTCCTATCCTCAAATAGAATCATTAAACAAGCAAACATATGCAAACAATGCAAACATAACAGCAATCTGCCAAAACAGTATAGTCTGTAAAGAATGCAATATTCATCATAATTCCCTAACTCCAAAAATTCCGAAAAAATTACCACACTTTAGAAAATTTATCAAATCTTAATTTTCAAAAAGTTTCAGCATTCTATCGCATTCTGACTTTTCTAGGGAATTTTCGCAACAACGATAAAGTTTCTATTTTGAAACAGCAACAAGTAGACTTTTAATATAAGCATGGGAAAGGATATACTTGACATTTTTATAGAAATAAAAGATGCAAAACATTATTCTAAATAACAGCAAGCAAATCCTAACAAAATAAAATGATGCTCCAAGTAAAACTCATATCATGTGACGAATGAAAACATAGCTCCAAGTGAGGTTACCGACACTATTGAAGAATTCTTCCGATTAATCCGTTAATGGCCCAGTTAATCGCTACTCGTAGGGTGACCGAATCGAATAACACCTATTCATCGTGTTAACTTGTCAGGCTGATTAATTGGCCAGTTAGACCGATTAATCGATTGTTAGGCCGATTAATCGTGGCTGATCCATTAACTTGTGCACAAACAAAACCTGAAATTTTTCCCAGTAACCCCTCCCATCCCTCTCTCGCTTCTCAATAGCTAGGGTTCGACCAAACAGTAGCATATTTTGGTATATTACATATATGAGAGCATGAGAGTATGGTATAATACATGAAAAACTAGATAAGCGTTGACAATTCTTGTTTAATCTACCAATGAATGGTCGACCGATTAATGCAGTTAATAGGCCGATTCACCGATTAATCACTACTCCCAAGCCGACCGAGCAACTACCAGTTACCTATTTCCTGAACAATGGTTACCGATAATGTTGAAGACGAAAGAGGGGATGCCTTCCGGGGCATCCCCAAGCTTAGATTCTTGGATCTTCCTTGAATATTACCTTGGGGTGCCTTGGGAATTCCCAAGCTTAGGATATTGTCACTCATTATTCTCCTCATATCGACATCTCATCCAAAACTTGAAAACTTCAATCACACAAAACTTAACGGCACTTCGTGAGATAGGTTAGTATGGTAAAGAGCAAACCATTTCACTTTTGGTACTGTCAAAGACAAGACTCATAATTGTTTCCACACAATGCCTACTGTATCATATCATTTCTACAATTTATATTGAGCAATATAAGCCATAGAAACTAGGAAACAAGCAAACTATGCATTGAAAACAGCATCTGTCAAAAACAGAACAGTCTGTAGTAATCTGTACTCAAACCATACTTATGCTACTCCAAAAATTATGAACAAATTAGTACCACGTGAGAAATTTGTATATTAATCTTATTAAAAAAGAATCAACTTAAAACTACTCTTTTGTTAAAAATGAGGGTTATTTTCGTGAGCGCAAAAAGTTTCTGTTTTTCAGCAAGATCAAATCAACTATCACCCAACATGATCCCAAAGGCTTTACTTGGCACTTTATTCAAAAGAAGACAATAAAACATGATTAGCAAAGTATCCTAATCATGTGAAAACACAAAAACAGTAGGTAAAAGTGTTGGGTTGTCTCCCAACAAGCGCTTTTCTTTAATGCCTTTTAGCTGGCATGATGATTTCAATGATGATCGCATAAAAGATAAAAGTTGAAACATAACAAGAGCATCATAAATCATAAGTTCCTCTGTCATAATAATTTACAGTAGCATCATGAATAGATTCATCCATATAAACATCACATAAAGTATTCTTTTCATGATCCAAAAGCATAGAAGATTTGTCACTCTTTATGGCATACATGTCATCATAATAATCATTATAAACAGCAACTTTGTTCTCATCATAGTCAATTGAAACCTCTTCCAAAATAGTGGATGTATCACTAAATAAAGTCATGACCTCTCCAAATCCACTTTCATCAATATTGTAATAAGATTCAGCACCCTCCAAAATAGTGGGATCACTAGTACCTAGAGTTGACCTCTTCCAAACCCACTTTCATCATTGTAATCATCATAAATAGGAGGCATGCTATCATCATAATAAATTTTCTTATAAAAAGTAGAAGGAATCAAAGGATCATATTCATTATCCAAAGAATCCCCAAGCTTGGGACAAGCATTATTTTCAGCAAATAAATCTTCAAACATTTCATACTCATCAAACATAGCATCCCCAAGCTTGTGGTTTTGCATATCATCATAATCATTCTTATCAATAGCATGAATTGCACCAATAGTATAGCAAACATTATTATCATATTGTTACAAGAAAGTGCCAAAAATATCTTCAAGGTCATAAGAGACATCATTGTCTTCCCAATCATAATCATCACAACAAGTAGCAAGCATCACAAAATCATACTCAATATCATCATCCTCCATCAACATATTTGATTCACTTTAATGAGGCACAATGGTGATACGAGCAACATTACTTGGGAGAGTTACCTTTTTACCTCTACTTTTTCTTCTTTTCTTTTTCTTCTACACCACCTCACATGTGGGTTTAATCGATTTTTTCGAGCTTCTTGTTGAAGAGATTGATTGGATAGGAAGCTCCTCCTCGTTACTGATTCATCATAATAAACACTAGGAGGATATTGGGAAATGTTTTCCCGTTCATTAGTACTCTCTTCATACTCTATTTGTTTTCTTGTCTTTAGATAGTTGGCAATATAAGGATTCTCAATGCAATTTTCTGCGCAAAACATATAAATTTCCTCTAGATCAAAATCAAGAAATCTATTGGGATTAAATTTTGGAATACCCTTAGTTATATGTTTCATTTCTTCATACCCTAAAAGAAGACTAAGCTCTTTATGATGCTCAAGCGTAATGAAGTTATCACAATTTTTGGACACGATTTGATCATGAAACAAATAGTATTGGACATTTAAATGACCACGTTCATTGAAAAGTTCACAAGGATGGTGAAAACTATTAAATCTTTCAGCACAATCATCTAGCCTCGCTTGCAACCATTTCTTTTCTAAATATTTATGCTTCTTACAAAATCTGTCTTCCCTTTTTGGTGTGCGTGTGCACTCCCAATTTACTCCGCGAAAATTGACATTCTTATAGGAGACATCATTATCATGGCTAGTGCAATCATCATTAGCATTTTTGATATTCAAAGAATTCATACTAACAACATTGCAATCATGCTCATCATTCAAATAATTTGTGCCAAACTTATTGACTTCTTCTTCTAACAATTGAGCACAATTTTTTGAACCATCATTTTCAAGAAAGATATCATAAAGATGATCAATAATATGATGTAACCTCAATTCCATTTTTTGTAGTTTTATTTTATGAACCAAACTAGTGATGAAACAAGAAACTAAAAGATTCAATTGCAAGATCTAAAGATATACCTTCAAGCACTCACCTCCCCGGCAATGGCGCCAGAAAACAGCTTGATGTCTACTATGCAACTTTATTCTTGTAGACTCGTGTTGGGCCTCCAAGCGCAGAGTTTTGTAGGACAATAGCAATTTTCGCTCAAGTGGACGACCTAAGGTTTATCAATCCGTGGGAGGCGTAGGATGAAGATAGTATCTCTCAATCAACCCTGCAATCAAATACAAGAAATCTCTTGTGTCCCCAACACACCCAATATAATGACAAATTGTATAGGTGCACTAGTTCGGCGAAGAGATGGTGATAAAAGTGGAGTATGGATAGTAGATATGAGTTTTTGTAGTGCGAACAATAAAACACAACAAGGTCGTAAATAGTAAAACGGAGCACAAACGGTATTGCAATGATGGAAAATGAGGCCTAGGGTGCATACTTTCACTCGTGCAATCTCCCAACAATGCTAACATAGTTGGATCATATGATTATCCCTCAATGTGCAATAAAGAATCACTCCCGAGTTCCTATTAGCGGAGAACAAAAGATATAAATTGTTTGTAGGTACGAAACCACCTCAAAGCTATTCTTTCCGATCAATCTATCCTAGAGTTCGTACTAAAATAACAGCAAGCTATTCTTTCCGATCAAACTAATCAAGATTTTGTACTAAAATAGCACCATATGATGCATATCAACCAACTCTAATGTCACCTAGATGCCCCAATATCACCGCGAGTACCCATGAGTTAATTATACGATATGTATCAAACAATTTCAGATTCATAATACTCAATCCACACAAAGAACTACAACGAGACCCCAAAGTTTCCATCAGAGAAAAGATAATAAAAACATGCATCAACCCCTATGCATTGATTACCCCAAAGTCACCTCAGGAATCTGCAAGTTGAGTGCCATAACATATATCAAGTGAATCAAAATAATACCCCATTGTCACCACGGGTATTCATATGCAAGACATATCATGTGTTCTCAGATCTGAACATTCAGTCCGACAAGACAAAACTTCAAAGAGTAAAGACTCAATTCATCACAACAAGTGTAGAGAGGGGAGAAACATCATATGATCCATCTATGTTAACAAAGCCCATGATACATCAAGATCGTGACATCTCAAGATCGCGAGGGAGAGAGATTAAACACATAGCTACTGGTACAAACCCTCAGTCCCGAGGGTGGACTACTCCCTCCTCACCGTGGTGGCCGCCGGGATGATGAAGATGGCCACCGGAGATGATTGCCCCCTCCGGCAGGGTGCCGAAACGGAGTCTCGATTGGTTTTCAGTGGCTACGGAGGCTTGCGGCGGCGGAACTTCAGATCTAGGTTCTCCCCGAGGGTTTTTTGGAATATTTGGGAATTTATAGGGAGAAAAGGGGTGCAGGAGGCTACCGAGGTTGGCACAACCCACCGGGGCGTGCCTGGGGGCCCAGGCGTGCCCTGGTGGGTTGTGCCCCCCTCAGGGCACCCCCAGGTGCTGCTCTGGACCATTGGTGGTCTTTTGGTCCATAAAAAATCCACAAAAAGTTTTGCGGTGTTTGGAGAACTTTGAATTTTGCACAAAAAATAACACCACGGTAGTTCTACTGAAAATATCGTCAACCCGAGTGTGACGCCCCCGATTCAATCGTACACTAATCATGCACACAAACGTGTACGATCAAGATCAGGGGCTCACGAGAAGATATCACAACACAACTCTAAAAGTAAAATAAGTCATACAAGCATCATATTTCAAGCCAGGGGCCTCAAGGGCTCGAATACAAGTGCTCGAACATAAAAAAGTCAGCGGAAGCAACAATATATGAGAACATACATAAGTTAAACAAGTTGCCATAAGATGGCTAGCACAAACTGGAATACAGATCAAAAGAGGCGCATGCCTCCTGCCTGGGATCCTCCTAAACTACTCCTAGTCGTCGGCGGCCTAAACATAGTAGTAGGCACCCTCGGTGTAGTACGGGTCATCATCAACAGTGGCGTCTAGCTCCTAGGCTCCAGCATCTGGTTGCGACATCCGAGAAGAATGGAAAGGGGGAAAAGAGGGAGCAAAGCAACCGTGAGTACTCATCCAAAGTACTCGCAAGCAAGGATCTACACTACATATGCATGGGTATCTGCGTAAAGGGGCAATATCGATGGACTGAACTGCAGAATGCTAGAATAAAAGGGGGATAGCTAGTCCTGTCGAAGGCTACGCTTCTAGCAGCCTCCATCTTGAAGCATGTAGAAGAGAGTAGATGGTAAGTTCACCAAGTATCATCGCATAGCATAATCCTACCCGGTGATCCTCCTCTCGTTGCCCTGTGGGAAAGTGATCACTGAGTTGTCTCTTGAACTTGTCTGGGTGTGTTTTATTAAGTATCTGGTTCTAGTTGTCATAAGGTCGAGGTACAACACTAGGTCGTCCTTTTACCGAGGGACACGGCTATTCGAATAGATAAACTTCCCTGCAGGGGTGCACCACATTTCCCTACACGCTCGATCCCTCTGGTCGGACACACTTTCCTGGGTCATGCCTAGCCTTAGAAGATCAACACGTCGCAGCCCTACCTAGGCACAATAGAGAGGTCAGCACGTCGGTCTAAATCCTATGCGCGCAGGGGTCTGGGCCCATCGCCCATTGCACACCTGCATGTTGCGTACGTGGCCGGTGAGCAGACCTAGCAACCTCCATTACAAAGGAAGTTGCGTTACGCGGTCTAACCTGGCGTGTGCCGCTCAGTCACTAACGTCAAGAAGGCTTTGGCTGATACCATGACGTCTAACTGTTCCCGCGTAGTTGGTTAGGGCGTATATGCCAGTGGCCAAACTCAGATCAAATACCAAGATCTCGTTAAGCGTGTTACTATGAAGTAACCGCTGACACCGACCAGGGCCAGGTCCACCTCTCACCTAGGTGGTTTCAACCTGCCTTGTCGCTTCGCCACAAAGATCCACACAGAGGGCCATCGGGACAATTGTCCTTTCAGCCCCCAATCCGTTAATCACTCGCAGGTACTCTACGAGCCGACCCGACTTTAGTCACGACCTAAATAGTATGTATGTATGTATGTATGTATGTATAGTATAGTATATACCCGTGATCACCTCCCGAGTGATCACGGCCCAATAGTATAGCATGGTAGACGGACAAGAATGTAGGGCTACAGATGATAGACTAGCATCCTATACTAAGCATTTAGGATTGCAGCTAAGGTATCAACAACTGTAGCAACAATGACAGGCTATGCAGCAGAATAGGATGAACCAAAACAGTAACATGCTACACTACTCTAATGCAAGCAGTAGAGGGAAGGAATAGGCGATATTTGGTGATTAGGGGGGGCTTGCCTGGTTGCTCTGGCAAGGAGGGGCCGTCAACACCGTAGTCGAACTGGGGGTCACCGGCAGTCTCGGGGTCTACCGGAAAGGAGTAATGGAGGGGGAACACAATAAATAACAGAGCAATCAAAGCATCACAAAGCGTAACATGG
Organism: Aegilops speltoides; assembly: GCA_021437245.1. Classification (NCBI taxonomy): domain Eukaryota; kingdom Viridiplantae; phylum Streptophyta; class Magnoliopsida; order Poales; family Poaceae; genus Aegilops; species Aegilops speltoides. The sequence continues at coordinate 227,234,309 of CM038147.1, forward strand.
CAATATGCGGTGCTAGAGGTGACCTAATGTGGTAGTAGGTGATACCGGTGAAGGGGGAGAACATCCGGGAAAGTATTCCCGGTGTTTTGCGTTTTCGGACAGATGAACCGGAGGTGGAATGGTGCACGTTCGTTATGCTAGGGACGTGTGGTGAACGCACGGACTGCGTATTCGGATTCATCTTGTTGTTCTGAGCAACTTTCATGTACAAAACCTTTTCATCCAAGTTATGCATTATTTTCTATTAATTTTCAAATATTTAAACATCTTCTGGATTTACACTTAATTCAAAATTAATTGTTAAAACACTAGGGGTACCCAGGTCTGTTTACACAGAAGTGTACACAGAGGATGTCAAGTTGGCCAGGGGGTCCACGTTGACTAGTCAACGTTTGACTGGTCAACAGGGGGGTGGGGCCTCCTGTCATTGACTGTTTTAACTAACTAATAGATTTAATCAACTGACTGGGTAATTAGGATAATTATGCAGGTTAAGTAACTTAATTAATTATATTACTAATTAATTAATTAATAACTTTTATTATTATTATTATTATTAAACGTTTCAAGGGCCTGGGGCCCTGGTGTCATTGACCGTCGAGCGGAACCGGGCAACGGCCATGGCCACGGCATGCCTCACCGGCCGGCCACGACAGGCGGAGGCGAGCGCACGGCGCGCGGGCGGCGGGAGCAAGGTGAGGTGGGGCAGCGGCGGCCGGAATTGATGGGGCAGAAGCGGGGCGAGCTGTGCGGCGGAGTGCTGCCGTTGAATAGCAGCAGCAGTGCGGGAGCAACAACAACAATAGGAGGGGCGAGCGGCGGCAACCGTGGGCGAGTGTCATGGCGGCGCAAGCACGATGAAGCGGCCTTAGGGTAGGGGCTGTGCAGGGGGCGCAGTCGAGCGGGCGCGACCAGGGCCGTGGTGGCCGCGAGCGGGAGCTCGGGCGGCGGCAGCTACGTAGCGGCGCAACAGCAGGCGGCAAAGGCGAGGCACGCGACTAGTGCACGCCCAACCGGCGCAGAGCACGGCTGCTATGTCTTGAGCTTGCGTTGGTTTTCCTTAAAGAGGAAGGGTGATGCAACAATGTAGCGTAAGTATTTCCCTCTGTTTTTGAGAACCAAAGTATCAATCCAGTAGGAGGCTCCTCAAAAGTCCCACGCACCTACACAAACAAACAAGAACCTCGCAACCAATGCAATAAAGGGGTTGTCAATCCCTTCACGGCCACTTGCGAAAGTGAGATCTGATAGAGATAATATGATAAGATAATATTTTTGGTATCTTTATGATATAGATTGGAAAAGTAAAGATGCAAATAAAAGTAGATTGAAAACTTATATGATAAAAGATAGACCCGGGGGCCATAGGTTTTACTAGTGGCTTCTCTCAAGATAGCATAAGTATTACGGTGGGTGAACAAATTACTGTCGAGCAATTGATAGAAAAGCGCATAGTTATGAGATTATAAAGGCATGATCACGTATATAGGCATCACGTTCATGACAAGTAGATCGACTCCTGCCTGCATCTACTACTATTACTCCACACATCGACCGACTCCTGCCTACATCTAGAGTATTAAGTTCATAAAGAACAGAGTAACGCATTAAGAAAGATGACATGATGTAGAAGGATAAACTCATGCAATATGATATAAACCTTATCTTTTTATCCTCGATGGCAGCAATACAATACGTGCCTTGCTGCCCCTACTGTCAATGGGAAAGGACAGCGCAAGATTGAACCCAAAGCTAAGCACTTCTCCCATTGTAAGAAAGACCAATGTAGTAGGCCAAACCAAACTGATAATTCAAAGAGACTTGCAAAGATAACTTAATCACACGTAAAAGAATTCAGAGGAGATTCAAATATTTCTCATAGATAAACTTGATCATAAACCCACAACTCATCGGATCTCAACAAACACACCACAAAAAGAGTTACATCGAATAGATCTCCAAGAAGATCGAGGAGAACTTTGTATTGAGAATCAAAGAGAGAGAAGAAGCAATCTAGCTAATAACTATGGACCTGAAGGTCTGTGGTAAACTATTGACAACTCATCGGAAGGGCCTTGGAGATGATGTAGAGGCCCTCCATGGTGAATTCCCCCTCCCACGGAGCGCCGGCGAAGACTCCAAGATGGGATCTCGCGGATACAGAAGGTTGCGGCGGTGGAATTAGGTTTTCATGGTCTATTTTGATGTTCTCGGGGTACGTGTGTATATATAGGAGGAAGAAGTAGGTTGGTGGATGAGGGAGTCCTGGATTAGGGGGTATCCGGACAGCCGGACTATATACTTTGGACAGACTGTTGGACTATGAAGATACAAGACTCAAGACTTCGTCCCGTGTCCGGATGGGACTCTCCTTTGCGTGGAAGACAAGCTTGGCGATTCGGATGTTAGATCTCCTTATTTGTAACCGACTCTGTGTAACCCTAGCCCCCTCTGGTGTCTATATAAACCGGAGGGTTTAGTCCGTAGTGGGAGGACAATCATAATCATCGTAGGCTAGCTCCTAGGGTTTAGCCTCTACGATCTCGTGGTAGATCAACTCTTGTAATACTCATATCATCAAGATCAATCAAGCAGGAAGTAGGGTATTACCTCCATCGAGAGGGCCCGAACCTAGGTAAAACATCGTGTCCCCAGCCTCCTGTTACCATTAGCCTTAGACGCACAGTTCGGGACCCCCTACCTGAGATCCGCCGGTTTTGACATCGACATTGGTGCTTTCATTGAGAGATCCTCTGTGTCGTTGCAACAAGGCTCGATGGCTCCTTCAATCATCAACAACAACGCGGTCCAGGGTGAGACTTTTGTCCTCGGACATATCTTCATGTTCGGCGGCCGCACTACGGGCCAACTCGCTGGCCATCTGGAGCAGATCGATAGCTACGCCCCGAGCCATCAGGTCAGGTTCGGAAACTTGAACTACACGGCCGATATCCGTGGAGAATTGATCTTCAACGGATTCAGACCTACGCCAGGAGTGCCGAACAGTCATGACGAGCATGGCTTAGATATGCTGTCAGACAATATTTTGGATATCGCACCTGCAGTAGCTCCGGACCTAAATCTGGGGCAGATCGCGTCGTCCGAGGACGGGTGGATGGACCCCGCCCTGGAGGCCGCATACTCATCGGTGGTAGAGCCGAACACAGACTCCACCTCCAAGGAAATCTGTGTCACCGGACCCCCGGACTTGTGTCCGGTTGTAGGTTCTGGACCGTACGCACCCGGGCCCGTCAAATCCGATTGGGCTCCGGTAATGGAGTTCACCGCTGCGTATATCTTTCAGCACTCGCCCTTCGGCGACATGCTGAATTCATTAAGGTCTCTCTCTTTGTCAGGAGACTCTTGGCCGAACTATGTCCGGCTCGAGTGGGAAGCAGGCGACGAGGAAATTCCTTACCCACCCACCGCCCATTTCATTGCCACTGTCGATGATTTGACCGACGTGCTTGACTTCGACTCCGAAGACATCGACGGTGTGGACGACAATGCAGGAGAAGAATAGGAACCACCGCCCACGGGGCGCTGGACAGCCACCTCCTCGTATGATATATATATGGTGGACACTCCCATAGAAACCAATGGCGATGAGGCAATAGAGGATAACCCCTTAAGGAAGAAATCAAAGCATGGGCGTCATCGGCGCCGCTCTAAGGCCCGCCATAGAAATACCGACACAGGAGACGAAAACAATCCGGATGGTGCCAAAGATGAATACAATCCCGATCAGCCTGCCTTCGAGCAGGCCGGACAGGAAGACGAGCAGGTTATCCCAGATGAACAGGCGACGGATAGATACTTGGAGGAGGACAACTACATGCCCCCCACCGAAGACGAGGTGAGCCTCGGCGAAGATGAATTCGGCGTGCCTGAGGATCCCGTAGAGCAGGAGTGCTTCAAGCGCCGGCCTATGGCCACTGCAAGAAGCCTGAAAAAGAAGCAGCAGCAGCTCCAAGCTGATCAAGATCTGCTCACAGACAGATGGACTGAGGTCCTGACAGCCGAGGAATACGGACTCGAGCGCCACACCAAAGGTTACCCAAAGCACAAGTTGCCACCTCAACTCGAGGAGGAGATCCTGAAGCCCACACTACCAGCACAGGACGAGGCTGACCGGCCACCTCATGGCCGGGATAAAGCGGTGTATCAGCCCGAATATTAGCCCGCACCCCCTTGCCAATACACTATGGCCCGTGGTAATAGGCAGGACCCACGAGACATACTTCAAAACAAAGCAGGACAACCAAGATTGATCTACGGATCGCGGGGGCGCGCCCCAACACATGATGATGATCATCATGCCGGTTACACTATCAACAAGCCCGGCCGGGCCGAACATAGCCGACCAGACTTATTCGAACTGCGTAGTAACATAGCCCGGCATAGAGGCGCCGCACACCCCCTCTGCTTCACTGACGAAGTAATGGATCACGAATTCCCAGAAGGGTTAAACCCATAAACATCGAATCATACGATGGCACAACAGACCCCGCGGTATGGATCGAAGATTTCCTTCTCCACATTCACATGGCCCGCGGTGACGATCTACATGCCATCAAGTATCTTCCCCTTAAACTCAAAGGACCGGCCCGACATTGGCTGGATAGCCTGTCGGCAAATTCCATTGGTAGTTGGGAAAACCTGGAGGACACGTTCCTCGACAACTTCCAAGGCACTTACGTGCGACCACCGGATGCTGATGACTTGAGTCACATTACCCAACAGCCCGGAGAGTCAGCCAGGAAATTTTGGACTCGTTTCCTAACTAAAAAGAACCAAATTGTCGACTGTCCGAACGCCGAATCCTTGGCGGCCTTTAAGCATACTATCCGCGACGAGTGGCTCGCCCGACACCTCGGCCAAGAAAAACCGAAGTCCATGGCAGCCCTTACAACACTCATGACCCGCTATTGCGCGGGCGAGGACAGCTGGTTGGCTCGTAGTAGCACCACGCCAAGAAACTCCGGCACTTCAGATGTCCGCGACAGTAACGGTAAGCCACGGCGCAACAGATATAAGTGTCGGAACAATGGCGACAACACCGAAGACATGGCAGTCAACGCCGGATTCAGTGGCTCAAAATCCGGTCAGCGGAAAAATCCATTCAAAAGAAACAATCCCGGATCATCCAGTCTGGACCGCATACTTGATTGCTCATGCCAAATTCACGGCACCCCTGATAAGCCAGCCAACCACACTAACAGAGATTGCTGGGTGTTCAAACAGGCTGGCAAGATAAATGCCGAAAACAAGGACAAGGGGCTGCACAACAATGATGACGAGGATCCCCAACGTCCAAACACTGGGGGACAGAAGAAATTTCCTCCCCAGGTGAAATCGGTAAACATGATCTATGACACCCACATTCCCAAACGAGAACGAAAGCGAGCACTAATGGACGTCTATGCGATGGAGCCAGTCGCCCCAAAGTTCAACCCATGGTCAGCCTGTCCGATCACTTTTGATCGTAGGGACCACCCTACCAGCATCCGTCATGGTGGTTCAGCCGCATTGGTCCTTGACCCAATCATCGATGGATTCCACCTCACACGAGTCCTTATGGACGGTGACAGTAGCCTGAACCTACTTTATCAGGACACAGTGTGCAAAATGGGCATCGACCCTTCAAGGATCAAACCCACCAAAACCACCTTTAAAGGTGTAATTCCAGGAGTAGAGGCCCGTTGTACGCGCTCCATAACACTGGAAGTGGTCTTCGGATCCCCGGATAACTTCCGAAGCAAGGAGTTAATCTTTGATATAGTCCCTTTCCATAGTGGCTATCATGCACTGCTTGGACGAACCGCATTCGCCCGATTCAATGCGGTACCACACTATGCATACCTCAAGCTCAAGATGCCAGGACCTCGCGGAGTTATAACAGTCAATGGAAACACAGACCGCTCTCTTCGTACAGAAGAGCACACTGCGGCCCTCGCGGCAGAAGTACAAAACAACCTTCTCCGGCAGACCGCCAATTCGGCGATAACAACCCCAAACACCGTCAAGCGAGTCCGGAGTACTCTACAACAGGATCGCCAGGCACGCCAAGAGTGCGACTAGCAGTCTGGCCTCCGCCCCAGCCCCATTCAGGCAACATTTGTGCCGCGCGTACACAATTACGCACTCAAAATACCATGGGCATAGGCAGAGGCGCAACGGTGATGTGGTGCACAGTGCGGTTCAACCGCCACAAGACCCGCATACTTTAATAAACTTCTTTCTCTTTCAGGACCCTACTTTCGGGCAGCCCCTTCAGAGAACCGGATCATCGGACTTATCACAGGAGGGAAAACCTATGAGGCAACAAGCTTTGCGCACAAAGGGAATACTCAGCTGGTATCTGCCAATGATCGTTATACCTGTTTTACATACCCGCATGCGGCCCGCCCTTGGATAGGACATGTCAAATAGTCCTATTTGCTTCTGCTTAACGCATTAATTGTATGCATACGTTTGGATGTATTATTTAAATAACAACGGGAAATAATATATAGCGCCAGCTTATTATTCCTATCTTCACATTTTCCCTAAAAATGTTTATTTAATATTGCATCCGTACACTTTGGTACGTTCAGTTTGCCAGGGGCTTCTTATGGTGCCCCATAATACGGCAAGACAGGTCCGAACACTTTCGACAGTGCGGCACCCCGAACTTATAGCATTATATGCATCAACTCCGAATCATGTCTTGGGTCAATAGTTGGGTTTGCCCGGCTCCCTTGTTTTGGTACCTTACGTTCCGTTATATCGGCAAAGGTAGCGCAGGGAGAACTATTGCAATTGTGTCCCGGTTCTTCCGGACGAGCACCTCAGTAGAGAAAGCCGAAAACTGACTGCCATGATGTGGCGAGAGCTGGTCGCTGTTCGAGAGGTCTTAAATCCTTAAAGATTTTTTCCGCTTCAGGCGAGGAATCGACCTCGTCCGATTTAGGCGTGTATAGCGCCCCAATTTGGCTTTCCGAATTCTAGAGGCTTCGCCGAAATTTAAATTGTATACTTCTATGGCTAAGTGAGAGTTATAAAGCCGCATAGTCCGATTGCCTTGTTCGCTACGCCAAACACCTCCTTAAAGGACCAAGTTTTTTGGATAAAGAGTGTTTGGGTTTTCCACGAACACCCTAGTACTAGTTACATGGGGGCGGAAGCCAACGACTGGCCTACTTTCAGAATTTTATAAACAGCCGCACAGAAGGTAATATTTTAAATCAACAAAGCGCCATATAGCGCAAACAAACTCGTTTTCATATTACAAAGACGACATGAGTACATTCACTCAAAGATTATGTCCTTGGTACATTCATCGGCCATGAGGCGAGCGCCTTTCATAACGCCATCATAATATTTCTCGGGGTAGCGATGCGCCTTGCCCTCCGGCGGTCCATCCTTCACCAGCTTCTCTACATCCAGCTCGGCCCAATGCATCTTCGCACGGGCAAAGGCCCGGCAGGCACCCTCAATACAAACAGATTGCTTGATAACTTCAAGCCGCGGATAGGCATTTACCATCTGCTTTATATGGCCGAAGTAGCTGTCGGGCAAGGGCTCACCAGGCCACATCCGGACTATGAAGTCCTTCATGGCCACTTTGGCATACTGTGGAGTTCAACCAATTGCTTGATTGGTCACTCGGAGGCATTGGATGTTCGGCTCGATATCTTGGGACGAACAGCTTCTCTGTCGAGCTCCCCTCTTCGGCACGGTAGAACTCTGTGGCATCCGATATGCTGCGTGGCAGATCTGCGAATGCCCCTGGAGAGCTCCGAATTCGGGTAAGTAAAAGAAATGTCTCCTCCACATGCTTGCTTTGCATAATGAATGCCTTACCCGCCGCTATTTTCTTGGCCGCCTGGATTTCCTGTTGGGCCTTTTGGGCTTCGGCCATGGCATCTTTCGTGCTCTGAAGGGCCTTTGCAAGCACAGACTCTTGCGTCTTTAAGTCACGCTACAAGGACTCGAACTTCTTGCCGAGCTCCTAGAGCTCTTGCTGTACCTCGCCCACCCTAGCAGTTTGCTTTTCACGCTCAACACGCTCCGTGGCCGCCTTGTCTTCGGCCTCGGATAGTGCTTTCTTTAGGGCCGCCACTTCGGTCGTGGCCCCTATTAAAAAATCATGACGCTTTTTGTTAGCGTCACCAATTTTTTCTCCTATATATGACACATGGACGGGGTATGACTCACCTTTGTTCTCTTCGAGCTGCCTCTTCGTGAGGCTGAGCTCCTCTTCGGCCTGCTTCAGGTCCCATTCGAGTCCAACGACCTCTGTTGTGCGGGCAATAGCGGCAAGCAACACCTCTTGCTTATTCACATAGACACATATTGTTAGACTCCTACGGTTTAGAGTTGACCCTCCCTTTGGCTTTTCTTTCCGAACACCAAACAGAGTTTCAGGGGCTACTGTCTATGAGGTGATAATTTCTCACACTTTTAATTACTTACCTCAAAGCCTGTTAGGAGGCTGGTGCAGCCTTCGGTCAATCCACTTTTGGCGGATCGAACCCTCTGAATCGCCGTACTCATAAGAGTACGGTCTCTTCATCAATGGAAGCGCCGCGAAGCACTTCCAGCAGACTATCCGACGCCTCCGGCGCGACGGAGGTCATCGGCACGGCCGGCTCGCCCTCCCTAGCGAGGGGCTGCCTACCTGAATCTGGAACCTTTGGAGGTTCCGGTGCAGTGTCCGGCTGGGAGCCCAACTTGCTGCGGCTCTTGTCAGCACAATTTATGGGGATCTTACCCCCCATGTGCTCGGCGTCTGGAATTTTGCCTTGGGGTGTCTCCAAAACCGCCTCCCCCCTGCTCTGGTACCCTTAAGGACAACACCTTTGTGTCATCCGCGGGCCGAGGGAAGGTGGCCGTCGGGAGCGAATTCATTGCCGAATCACTTAGAGACCCATCCAAAGAGGATACCTCGGGATGAGACCTGGCCGGACTGCATATGCGTGTTCGGCGTTATAACAAACTGTGAAGTTAAGTCGCACAAAAAGTATTACAGAGTGCGGATACTTACGATCTCGCCAGGGGCTTGCCCGTGGGCAGCCACTCCTCCTTGCTGTAAGCGGCCGTGGTGGAGTGATCCGGAAGGGATGCCTTTCCCTTCTTTGGCATCCTAGCCTCCCCCTATGGGGCGGCTTTTCTTTTCTTCTCCTCCCCAATGCGGGGAGGGGGAATTTCTTCGTGTTTCCCCCCGTCTCTGCGGGAGGAATCTACCTTGCCGTCCTCGGACGACAAGTCTATTATGGCCTTGCGCCGGGGACCCTTCCTGGTCCCCGCGGCCGCCCTCTTAGACCCTTCGGCCTCCCCGGATGGGGCGGCCCTCTTCTTCTTCTCCTCCCCTTCATGGGAGGAGCGCGCCTCATCGCCTTCGGACGAGGCGTTCGGTGCGACCTTGCACCGGAGACCCTTCCTGGTCCCCGTGGCCTTCTTTTCGGCCTTCTTTTCTAGCGCCTTGTAAGGCGCCAGAACTAGTATCTCCGTCAGGAGTGCGGTTGCTGGATCTTCCGGCAGCGGATCTGGACAGTCAATCTGCTCCGCCATCACCACGTAATCCTGATTAGATAAACATGGTGACTTAAAATCCTCCCATGAATATGCTGGGAAAGATACATCTAGTGATGATTAGAAAACTTACCGAATTGGCGAGCCGCGTGGCGCGGAGTCCGCGGTCCTCGGATGTGGAAGGAGGTACTTCGGTGGCCTTGAACAACACCTTCCAGACGTCCTTATGCGTCGTGCCGAAAAGCTCTTGCAGCGTCTGGTGTTCGGCCGGATCGAACTCCCACAGATTAAATGCCTGTCTTTGGCACAGAAGGATACAGCGGAAGAGCATAACCTGGACCATGTTGAAAAGCTTGATCTTCTTGTCCACCATGTTTTTAATGCAGTTCTGAAGTCTCGTTAGTTCCGCAGGTTCGCCCCAGGTCAGGCCCTTCTTTTCCCAGGAGGTGAGCCGCATGGGGATCCCAGATCAGAATTCGGGGGCCGCCGCCCAGTTGGCGTTGCACGGCTCGGTGATATAGAACCACCCCGATTGCCACCCTTTCACGGTCTCCACAAAGGAGCCGTCAAGCCAGGTAACATTGGGCATCCTACCCACCATGGCGCCTTCGCACTCCGCTTGCTGGCCACTCACGATCTTCGTCTTCACGCAGAAGATTTGTAGCCACAGGCCGAAGTGGGGCTTGATGCGGAGGAAGGCCTCGCACACGACGATGAATGCCGAGATGTTGAGGACGAAATTTGGGGCTAGCTGATGGAAGTCCAGCCCATAGTAAAACATGAGCCCGCGGACAAAGGGATGAAGTGGAAATCCTAGTCCGCGGATGAAATGAGGGAGGAACACTACTCTTTCCCGAGACCTTGGAGTGGGGGTGATCTGTCCCTCCACCGAAAGCCTGTGCGCGATGTTTGCGGCCAGGTATCCGGCCGCCCGAAGCTTGGTAATGTCCTCCTCCGTGATGGAGGAGGCCATCCACTTGCCTCCCACTCCCAACATGTTGCGAATGGTCCGACGAAGAAGGTGAGAACTTGGGCGCTGGGGCTCGAGAGTGCGAGAATGGATGATCAAAGGAGGAAGAAGGCATGGGTAAAAATGGGAGATCCTTAGATCCTTATCCCTTTATACAGGTGGCAAAAACGGTGCGCCTCCCCACTTGCCTGATGAAATCGCTTATTTTCCAAACGCCATGTTAATAGCACGGTTGGGTTACCGTACCCGTATTAATGAGGATCCTGTGATAAGGGGACATGATCTCTGCTTCGACAAGACGTGCCGAGGAAACCGCCTCGCAATATGTGCGGTGGCTGGTTGTGGGAAAATGATTCGAATAAAGACCTGGCCATGATGTGATGTCACGTTATCTAAAGTTGTCAGCAGATTATACTTGTGGAATATTGTTCTCTCTACAGTGGTATGTGAAAATCCTCTTGCAGAGCCGGACACAATTTAAGTGTTCGAGATTTACTTTGGAGTATTCGGAGATGGAACCAGCCTTGCAATGCCGAAGACAATCTGCGTGCCGGACTCATTGTCATTCAAGCCTGGTTCAGGGGCTACTAAGGGAGTCCTGGATTTGGGGGTATTCGGACAGCCGGACTATATAATTTGGCCGGACTGTTGGACTATGAAGATACAAGACTCAAGACTTCGTCCCGTGTCCGGATGGGACTCTCCTTTGCGTGGAAGACAAGCTTGGCAATTCGGATGTTAGATCTCCTTCTTTGTAACCGACTCTGTGTAACCCTATCCCCCTCCGGTGTCTATATAAACCGGAGGGTTTAGTCCGTAGGGGGAGGACAATCATAATCATCGTAGGCTAGCTCCTAGGGTTTAGCCTCTACGATCTCGTGGTAGATCAACTCTTGTAATACTCATATCATCAAGGTCAATCAACCAGGAAGTAGGGTATTACCTCCATCCAGAGGGCCCGAACCTGGGTAAAACATCGTGTCCCCAGCCTCCTGTTACCATTAGCCTTAGACGCATGGTTCGGGACCCCCTACTGAGATCCGCTGGTTTTGACACCGACAGTGGACGCCCGAGGGGCCCAGGAGGGTGGGGGGCGCGCCCACCTGTAGGGGGCGCGCCGGGCACCCTCGTGGCTGCGTTGCTTGTTGCTTGACTTCCACTCCAAGTCTCTAGTTTTGCATTTGTTCCAAAAAGATCGCTCCCGAAGGTTTCATCGCGTTTGGACTCCGTTTGATATTCCTTTTCTTCAAAATACTGAAACAGGCAAAAAACAGCAATCCGGGCTAGGCCTCCGGTTAGTAGGTTAGTCCCAAAAATGATATAAAAGTTTAGAGTAAAGCCAATAAACATCCAAAACGGGTAATATAATAGCATGGAACAATCAAAAATTATAGATACGTTGGAGACGTATCAAGCATCCCCAAGCTTAATTCCTGCTCGTCCTCGAGTAGGTAAATGATAAAAACAGAATTTTTGATGTGGAATGCTACCTAGCATAATTCTCAATGTTATTTTCTTTATTGTGGCATGAATGTTCAGATCGAAATGATTCAAAATAAAAGTTCATATTGACATAAGAAATAATAATACTTCAGGCATACTAATTAAGTAATCATGTCTTCTCAAAATAACATGGCTAAAGAAAGTTATCCCTAGAAAATCATATAGTCTGGCTGTTGCTCTATCTTCATCACACAAAGTATTAGATCATGCCCAACCCCGATGACAAGCCAAGCAATTGTTTCATACTTTAGTGATCTTAAACTTTTTCAACTTTCATACAATACATGAGCGTGAGCCATGGACATATCACTATATGTGGAATAGAATGGTGGTTGTGGAGAAGACAAAAAGGGAGAAGATAGTCTCACATCAACTAGGCGTATCAACGGGCTATGGAGATGCCCATTAATAGATATCAATGTGAGTGAGTAGGGATTTCCATGCAACGGATGCACTAGAGCTATAAATGTATGAAAGCTCAACAAAAGAAACTAAGTGGGTGTGCATCCAACTCGCTTGCTTATGAAGACCTAGGGCATTTTGAGGAAGCCCATCATTGGAATATACAAGCCAAGTTCTATAATGAAAAATTCCCACTACTATATGAAAGTGACAACATAGGAGACTCTCTATCATGAAGATCATGGTGCTACTTTGGAGCACAAGTGTGGAAAAAGAGATAGTAGCATTGTCCCTTCTCTCTTTTTCTCTCATTTTTTATTTGGCCTTTTTCTCTTTTTTTGGCCTTTCTCTTTTTTTTTATAAAGTCCTAAGTCTCATCCCAACTTGTGGGGCAATCATAGTCTCCATCATCCTTTCCTCACTGGGAAAATGCTCTAATAATGAAGATCATCACACTTTTATTTACTCACAACTCAAGATTACAACTCGATACTTAGAACAAGATATGACTCTATATGAATGCCTCCGGCGGTGTACCGGGATATGCAATGAATCAAGAGTGACATGTATGATGAAGGTGGCCTTGCCACAAATACGATGTCAACTACATGATCATGCAAAGAGCAATATGACAATGATGATGCATGTCATATAAACGAAACGGTGGAAAGTTGCATGGCAATATATCTCGGAATGGCTATGGAAATGCCATAATAGGTAGGTATGGTGGCTGTTTTGAGGAAGGTATATGGTGGGTGTATGGTACCGGCGAAGGTTGCGCAGTACAAGAGAGGCTAGCAATGGTGGAAGGTGAGAGTGCATATAATCCATGGACTCAACATTAGTCATAAAGAACTCATATACTTATTGCAAAAATCTACAAGTCATTGAAAACAAAGTACTACGCGCATGCTCCTAGGGGGATAGATTGGTAGGAAAAGACCATAGCTCGTCCCCGACCGCCACTCATAAGGAAGACAATCAATAAATAAAATTATGCTCCAACTTCATCACAAAGCGGTTCACCATACGTGCATGCTAGGGAATCACGAACATCAACACAAGTATTCTTTAAATTCATAATCACCCAACTAGCATGACTCTAATATTACCACCTCTATATCTCAAAAGAATTATCAAGTATCAAATTGATCACAGCATCCAATTCATTTTCTATGATAGTTTATATTATACCCAACTTGGATGCCCATCATTCTAGGACCAATTTTATAACCATAGCAAATACCGTGCTGCTCTAAGAGACTCTCAAAATAATATAAGTGAAGAATTAGAGATCAACAATTTCTACAAAATTAAGCCACCGCCATGCTCTAAAAGATATAAGTGAAGCACTAGAGCAAAAACTATCTAGCTAAAAAGATATAAGTGAAGCACATAGAGTATTCTAATAAATTCCAAATCAAGTGGGCTTATCCCAAAAGGTGTGTAAATCAAGGATGATTGTGGTAATCTAAAAAGCAAAGACTAATATCATACAAGACGCTCCAAGCAAAACACATATCATGCGTCGAATAAAAATATAGCTCCAAGTAAAGTTACCGATAGACGAAGACGAAAGAGGGGATGCCTTCTGGGGCATCCCCAAGCTTAGGCTTTTGGTTATCCTTGAATATCTTTTGGTGCCATGGGCATCCCCAAGCTTAGGCTCTTGCCACTCCTTATTCCATAATCCATCAAATCTTTACCCAAAACATGAAAACTTCACAACACAAACCTCAACAGGAAATCTCATAAGCTCAGTTAGTGCAAGAAAGAAACACCAACACATAAGGTACTTTAATGAACTCATTATTTATTTATATTGGTGTTAAACCTACTGTATTCCAACTTCTCCATGGTTCATACCCACCGATACTAGCCATAGATGCATCAAAATAAGCAAACAACACACGAAAAACAGAATCTGTCAAAAACAGAACAGTCTGTAGAAATCTATAACTCTCGAATACTTATGAAACTCTAAAAATCCTACCACAATAGGAAGTCCTGGAAAATTTGCCTATTGATCTATAGCAAAAAGAGTCAACGCAAAATCACGTTTCTGTGAATTACTAAAATTATTTTCGTGCCTGCAAAGTTTCTGTTTTTCAGCAGAATCAAATTAACTATCACCGTAGGTTATCCTATAGGTTCTACTTGGCACAAATACTAACTAAAACATGAAAACACATCTAAACAGAAGCTAGATGAAACATTATTACTAAAAAGAAGCAAGAAAAAACAAAAAAAAATTGGGTTGCCTCCCAACTAGCGCTATCGTTTAACGCCCCTAGCTAGGCATAAAAGCGAGGATAGATCTAAGTACTGCCATCTTTGGCACTCAATTCATAAGTAGCTCGCATGATAGATTCATAAGGTAATTTAACTTTCTTTCTTTGAAAGTGCTCCATGCCTTTCCTTAATGGAAATTGGAATCTAATATTCCCTTCCTTCATATCAATAATTGCACCAATCATTCTAAGGAAAGGTCTACCAAGAATAATAGGACAAGAAAGATTGCAATCTATATAAAAAACGATAAAAATACGGGCACATAGTTCCTATTTGCAACAATAAGAACATCATTGATCCTTCCCATAGGTTTGTCAATGGTAGAATACGCAAGGTGCAAATTTAAAGAGCAATCATCAAAATCATGGAAACCTAGAATATCACATAAAGTTTTCGGAATCGTGGAAACACTAGCACCCAAATCACACAAAGCATAACACTCATGATCTTTAATTTTAATCTTTATAGTGGGTTCCCACTCATCATAAATTTTTCTAGGTATAGAAACTTCCAAGTTAAGTTTTTCATCATAAGATTGCATCAAGGCATCAACGATATGTTTGGTAAAAGCTTTATTTTGACTATAAGCATGAGGAGAATTCAACACGGATTGCAACAAGTAAATACAATATATTAAAGAGCAATTATCATAATTAAATTCCTTGAAATCCAATATAGTGGGTTCAATGCTATTTAAAGTCTTGACCTCTCCAATCCCACTTTTACCAAATTTAGCATCAAGATCTAAGAACTCCGAATCATTGGGACGCCTTTTAACTAATGTTGACTCATCTCCAGTCCCATCATTATTAAGATTCATATTGCAAAACAAGGATTTAATAGGGGAAACATCAATAACTTTTAGATCTTCATCATTATTTTCATGGAAACTAGAAGAACACGCTTTTACAAAGCAATCTTTCTTAGCACACAATCTAGCGGTTCTTTCTTTGCACTCATCAATGGAAATTCTCATAGCTTTGAGAGACTCATTGATATCATGCTAAGGAGGATTAAATCTAAGTTTCAAAGAATCAACATCAAGCGAAAGCCTATCAACGTTCCTAGCCAAATCATCAACTTTAAGAAAATTTTCTTCAAGCAAAGAATTAAAATTCTTTTGAGAGATCATAAATTCTTTAACACTATTCTCAAAATCAGAGGGCATCTTATTAAAATTACCATAAGAATTATTGTAGGAATTTCCATAATTATTAGAGTAATTACTAGGGAACGGTCTAAGATTAAAGTTTCCTCTATAAGCATTGTTACCAAAATTATTCCTACCAACAAAATTCACATCCGTAGATCCAAACCATGAGTAGGGCAATTGCGAATCATTAATTTCATTCTTTCCCAAGATTGGGCAACATGCTCATGATCAAGTTGTTTAAAATTCATAAAATCGTTCCTAAGAGAGATGATCTTAGCGGGAGGAAAATACTTAGAGATAAAAGCATCTTTGCACTTATTCCGTGAATCAATACTATTTTTAGGCAAAGATGAAAACCAAACTTTAGCACGATCTCTAAGTGAAAACGGAAATAACTTCAATTTAACAATATCATTATCCGTATCTTTCTTCTTTTGCATCTCACACAAATCAACAAAGTTGTTCAGATGGGTAGCAGCATCTTCACTAGGAAGGCCGGAGAATTGATCTTTCATAACAAGATTCAGCAAAGCAGCATTGATTTCACAAGACTCGACATCATTAAGAGGAGCAATCGGAGTACTAAGGAAATCATTATTATTGGTATTGGAAAAGTCACACAATTTGGTATTATCTTGCGCCATCGTGACAAGCAATTCAACACACAAGCAAATAAAAAGGCAAGCGAAAGAGAGAGGACAATGGGAAAGGGAGGGCGAATAAAACGGCAAGGGTGAAGTGGGGGAGAGGAAAATGAGAGGCAAATGGCAAAGAATGTAATGAGAGGGAGATGAGTTTGTGATGGGTACTTGACTTGAGCGAAGACCTCCCCGGCAACGGTGCCAGAAATCCTTCTTGCTACGTCTTGAGCTTGCGTTGGTTTTCCCTGAAGAGGAAAGGGTGATTGTCGGTGTCAAAACCGGCGGATCTCGGGTAGGGGGTCCCGAACTGTGTGTCTAGGCGGATGGTAATAGTAGACAAGGGACACGATGTTTTACCTGTGTTCGGCCCTCTTGATGGAGGTAAAACCCTCGTCCCGCTTGATTAATATTGATGATATGGGTAGTACAAGAGTGGATCTACCACGAGATCAAGGAGGCTAAACCCTAAAGCTAGCCTATGGTATGATTGTTGTGATGTATGTTGTGTCCTACGGACTAAAGCCCTCTGGTTTATATAGACACTGGAGGAGGCTAGGGTTACACAGAGTGGGTTACAATGGTAGGAGATCTACATATCCGTATTGCCAAGCTTGCCTTCCACGCCAAGGAAAGTCCCCTCCGAACACGGGACGGAGTCTTCAATCTTGTATCTTCGTAGTCTTGGAGTCCGGCGGACGATGATAGTCCGGCTGTCCGGACACCCCCTAGTCCAGGACACCCTCAGTAGCCCCTGAACCGGGCTTCAATGACGATAAGTCCGGTGCGCGTAATGTTTGGCATTGCAAGGCGGGTTCCTCCCTTGAATAATCCAGAGAAGATAATGAACACCAGGATAGTGTCCGGCTCTGCAAAATAAATTCCACATTCCACCGTAGAGAGAATAATGCACATAAATCCAATCTGGCGGCGTATTTGGCGGCATGACATCACACCGCTACGTGCCTTTACTTGAATCGTTTTTTATTATACCACCTTAGCACGTTTAGCGAAGCGGTTTCCTTGGCACGTCTTGTCGAAGCAGAGATCGTGCTCCCCTTATTCCGGATTCTCATCAATACGAAGCGTGGGTAACCCAACCGTGCCTGTCGCCACGCCTCCTATCGAAGGTGAATCCTGAACGGTCACGGAGACGGCTCTTGGTATTTTCCCCCTTCATAAGGGGACCAAGGCTCGTTTCTTTTTCTCAATCTTCCATCAAATCCTCTCCTTGCTCCAAGTTCCAACACCCAGAGCCCCAGATTCGAGCGCTTCGGATCTTTAACAATGTCTGGCTCCGACCTTCAGGGCCTGTGGATGCCCTCCTCCGTCACGGAGGAGGACGTGTTAAAGCTGCGTGAGGCCAAGTACCTGTCCTACGAGATTTCGCACAGGTTGACCGCCCAAGGGCAGGCCGTACCCACTCCCGAGCCCGGTGAGTACATCGTCTTCGTATCCCACCTCCGTCGGGGTTTAGGCTTCTCGACGGACCCCTTCGTGAGAGGGCTCATGTTCTACTACGGGCTGGATTTTCACGACCTGGCTCCGGAGTCCATCCTCCATATTTCCGCATTCATTATTGTCTGTGAAGCCTTCCTCCGCGTCACCCCCCACTTCGGCCTATGGCTGAAGATCTTCAATGTGGAGCCGAAGATGATCGGGGCGTCTGCCGGAGTCTTGTGGGCGGCCATAAGCAGGAGGGCCGATGCCCCGTGGCCCGAGGGCTCCTTCCAAGAGGAGCTCGGCTTGTGGCAGCAGGAGTGGTTCTATGTCACCGCTCCGAAGGGCAGCAAGCAAAAGCCGCCGCCTTCATTCCGCCCGGGACCTCCACGCCGATTGATGTCGTGGGTCAACCAAGGGCTCAATTGGGGGCCGTCCAAAGACGTGCCCTTATTGCAGGGCCGGATTCGAGACCTCCAAGCGAGGGAGATCAATCTGGTTACGGTGATGCAGTCATGCTAATCAGCGTCTTCTTCGCCTGCAAACGCCGTCCTCTCCGGTTATGGGAGTTCAATCCGGAGGGGCCACGAACTCTCCAACACTTCATGGGTATGACGCCCGTGGAGATATACAAGTTGTCCTTCGAACCGCAGGTGGCGTGTCCGGAATTGACCGAGGACGCAGGCCTAAGCTGCAATCGCCCAGATACACAGGTAAGTAGCTCAGAGTCTGGACGTTCTGTTTGTTTGCTTTTCTGAAATTCGCCTTCTAACCCATTATTCTTCATCAGGAGTGGGTAGCGCGATCAAAGCTGATAAGGTGTCCGGCCCCCCTCCCAGAGACCGCACCGGAGCCCGTGCTGGTCAGAATGTTGGAGGTCGCACCCGTAGAAGGGGCGATCGGGAAAATAGAAGAGCTATCACCTCGCCCAAGGGGGCGCCTGAAGAGGGGGGGGGTCGACAATCCCTCCTTCTAGGGGGAGAAGAGGACCGCCTCCGAAGACCCGGAGGCCAAAGCCCCTAAGCGGGGGAAGAAATCTTTATCGGAGGGCCCTGCGTCCGGGGAAAGTCCGGACGTACAATCGTCTCTAAAGGATCAGCCCTCCAGCGAGCCATGAGTAAAAAAAGGGGGGTTCATTAATGAGAAAATACCCCTATTTGTGCTTCTGTGGATGACCGAAATTTTTACCTTGCAGTTCGGATCTGCGGCCTTCTCAGATGAGCTCGTCTTCGGGGGATCTTCGTCCGGAGATGATGGAGAGCGAAACGCCTCCGTCTGCTGCGCCGTCGGATAGGGCAGACGAGCCTGAAGTATCGTCACGGAGGGTATCCCAGAGTCCGGAGGGGCCGAAGAGTTCGGCGCCCACTAGTGTCCGGCTGGGGGAGCTCAAGAATCTGCTTGAGAGGGCGTCCATCTCAGAAGATCACCGTGCTTTGATGCGTATGGTGATTGGAAGGATTTCGTCCGCCGAAAGCGGATTGCATAATGCCGTCGAGTTTATCGACGGGATTTGAGGTACGCAAGAACGACGCACCTTTTTGATAATTTGGCACATAGAAGTGCGCCCTGTATAGATAGTAGCACCTGAGACTCGGTAGGTTGTCGAAAGCGACAGCGTGCCGAGGATCAAAATCTCAGGTAATGAATGTCGCCGTTCCTATGCAGGTGGAGGATAGTCCAGGGGCTAGCCAGACTAGTGGAGTTGTCGAGCTAATGCGGCAACTCGATGTGGCGGATGCGGACATCGCACTTGTCAACCGGCGACTTGACGAGTTGCAAGGTAAATGAATTCTCCGCAGTCACTTGTTTAAGGGTGTCAAAGCCCGCTTCTGACAATATATATACTGTGATACAGACGGTGCTGCTGCTGTGGAGAGCCTTCGGGCTGAGCTTGCTCAAGCTAAGGAGCAAGCCCGAAGGAGTGATGCGGCTGCCTTGAGGGCGGCCGAGGAGTTGGAAGCGAAAAGGCTGCACACTTGCCTAAGCAGGAAAAGATGGCGAATTGGCCGTGAAATTGAAGGATGCTGCCGACCGCAATGAGGCTCTTGAAAAGGAGCCCTATCGGAGCGGGAAGACCAGGGAAAGGCCACCGCGAAGCCAAGGATGCCCGCTCTGCGATCTGAGCTATGAAGGAGGAGCTGCGCCAGTCGGAGATATTGTGGTTGGCAGGCCTTTTCTGCTGCGTCACCGGTTTACGGATCTAAAGTATGCCCAACTTGGCCAGCTGTGGGGTCTAGAGGATCCATATATGGACTTAGCGGCAAGTGCGGCTGATGCCGCTGTACACTTCCGGAGCCACAAGGATCACAAGACGGAAGAGCTATTTTGGTCTCAATTCCATAGTCCGGACCGTTCACTTCCGTTGACCGATCGGTTGGCCGAATGGGCTGAGCTAAACAGGTTGTCCGGACTTGCCATGACTGATATTGTGGCTCATGTCTAGCCAGAGAGGCCCAAGGCGACGAGCTATTTCGGCTTATTGCAGCAATTTCTTGGAGCGGTGCCGTATATCAAGGAGATGAAGCGGTCGGCCTGCATAGAAGGTGCGCGGATGGCCCTTGCCCGTGTGAAGACACATTGGACAGAGATGGATGCCACCGCTATTGCGGCCCAGGGTTCGGACGAAAACCGATTACCCGCTGAGCACTATTTTGGGGAAGTTATGAGTGGCGCTCGTGTAATAGAGTCGCAGTGCTCAAAAAATGTTACGTTCAAATGAACGTTTTTACCTTGTAAAACAATGATTATGCTGTAACTGCCTTTATACTTGTGCGTTCCAAGTATTAAAATATCTCCTATGCGGCCGTTTATGTATACGTTTGTATAACCTGAAACATTGCAGTCTTCGGCTTCAGCCCCCACGCACAAGGTGCGGGGTGTTCATAAAAATAGCGTTTTCACACTTAATCCAACGTCTCGGTCCTGTTAAGGAGGTGGTAGCGTAGCAAACGAGGCAATCCAGACTATGATGCTTTATCACTTTCACTTAGCCATTGGAGTTCGAGGGTGGGGCTACGACATAGCCCCTTGGGGCACCGCCTTCTCGAATTGTGGCGTGTGTGCTGACCGGAAATGGTCCTTCGTCAAAGCGAAATTCTAAACATTCCGGTAGTCGATCGAGTGGTTGACCGTCTCTCACTGTATCATGACAATAAGTTTTCGGCTTTCTCTCTTGAGGTGCTCGCCAAATTAACCGGGGCACAATCGCAGAGTTCTCCTGGTGCCGCGTTAGTCGATGTTACGGAACGTAAGGCATCAAAACACAGGAGCCGGGCAAACCCAACATTTGACCAAAGACATGATTCGGAGCTGATGCATATAAGGCCTAACTCGAGACGCCGAACACTCCCTAAGGTGTTCGGTCTTTATGGTAATGGGCAGAACAATGCCCTAAGCCCCTAGTGTCCAGGTACGAGCATGGTCCTCTGACGCGGCCGATGCCAAAACGTCATGCTCCACTTTGGTTATAATAAGAAACCAAGGGATTATAACAACAAGAGACAGTAAAAAAGGTTTACGCAGGGTCTTAATCTGAAAAGAATCCTCGCGACGGGTCCCTACTGCACGTCTGCACCTGTGTCTCCGTTGTGCCGTTATCCTGGACGGGTGTGCACGTTGTTCATCTGTAAAAAAAGAGGAACTTAGTTTGAAAGGAATTCGTTCGAAAGGAATATATACGAAAGAAGAAATAAAAATAAAAATAAGTAAACCGGAGTCTGTATGAGCTCGCTGTTCTTGTGCGCGCAGCCCCTTGTGAAGGGGTGCGTGGCTAGGGAGCCCCTAGCTTATTTACGCCGGACTCGTCTAACAGTGCCCGGGGTCTTTGAATGACCCTCGCACTGAAATGATGCCACGTGGACCGGGCATCTTAAGTGTAAGAGACGCGTAATGTGGTATGGCGTTGAAGCGAACAAAAGCTTCTCGTCCCAGGAGTGCTTGATAGCTACTTTTGAATGGGACGATATGAAAGATTTGTTTTTTGCGTCGAAAGTTGTTCGGTGATCCGAACACAACTTCTAGTAATAGGGAGCCTGTGCACTTGGCGTAAGGGCCTGGCGTCACTCCTTTGAAGGAAGTGCGGCTGTGTCGAATTTTAGTAGGGTCTATCCCCAACTTGCGGATTGTGTTTGGATACAGCAGGTTTAGGTCACTGCCTCCGTCCATCAGGACTTGTGTAAATTGCAGTCCGTCGATTACAGGATCCAATATCAGGGCAGTCCATCCTGCGTTTCGAACGCTTCTGGAATAATCCAGGTGGTCGAAAGTGATTGGTTTTGATGTCCAATCTCTATGTTCCGCTGGGTTGGACCGTGTGAGACCCTTTTTAGAGGGTGCCGCACTATTTTTCCGTATTATCACATGAAGTGAGTTTACTGCTTTGACCTCTTGTGGGAAAGTCTTTTGTTTTCCGGTGCTCTGCTGGTGGGGTTTGTCATCATCTTAAGCTTGATGCGCCGAGCCCTTGTGTTCGTGTTTAGCCGGCCGTCTTGTTTGAAAACCCAACAATCTCGGTGGGTGTGGTTTGCGAGCCTTCCGGTACTTGTGGATTTGACATATCCGACCCAAAATCTTGTTTAAATTGGATAGCTCATCGCTGTTATCCTTAAGGGCGGTGTTTTGTTGTTTGGCCATGAGCTTTTGAATCCGGCGTTCTTGCCGTGCCCTTCGGCTTTTCTCTTTATTCCGCGCTGCTCTTTTTCTGCGCCGTGATTTTCCGCTTCCATCTCGATCTCGGATGTACTTGGGTCGCTGGTGCTGCATCTTGCTAGCCAGCTATCCTCTCCGCACAAAAGAGGGTCACGAGGCTTGTTAGCGGACATTGTCCTCGGCTTTTCTTGGCCGAGGTGTCAGCGGCGAGCCATTCGTCTCGGACGTTGTGTTTAAAAGCTGCTAAGGCTTCAAGTCCGGACGATCGACTATTTGGTTCTTTTTGTTGAGGAACCTGTTCCAGAATTTGCGCACCGACTCTCCGGGCAGTTGAGTTATATGACTTAGATCATCTGCATCCGGAGGGCGGACATAAGTTCCTTGAAAATTTGCTCTAAACGCGTGCTCGAGCTCTTCCCAACTTCCAACAGTGTTTTCCGGGAGGCTTTTGAGCCAATGACGGGCTGGCCCTTTGAGCTTGAGGGGTAGGTATTTTATGGCGTGGAGATCATCTCCTCTGTCCATGTGTATGTGTAGTATATAATCTTCTATCCAGACTCCAGGGTCTGTTGTTCCGTCGTAGGCCTCTATGTTTATGGGTTTAAACCCTTTGGGAATTCGTGATCCAAACCTCGTTAGTGAAACATAGTGGGTGTCTGGCGCCTCATGTTTGGGTGCACCGATGTCTTCGGACACTTGGCGACAGTATTGCCTCCTGGGGCCCTCTTCTTTGGCTCAGAAATGGACTGGCTGGGCCATCTATCCTTCCGAGGTCGTTAGTCGGTTTATATGCGGCGCCGCTTTCAGATTTTGGCCTATCATCGGCCGTCTATCCGCCAGCGCCTCTTTGTTTTTTGACCGTGGGGGCTCTATGGCCTCCTCATCAAGTTCTCGCGATAGCTTGCGTTTGGGTAGCTCTTCGATTGATGGCCATTGCCGATTTGTTCTGCGGTTTTGAGCACTTTGCTCCACCTCATTCTGAGTGTATCTTCCGCTGTTTTGAGCTTCCGTTTTTCCTTTTTCAAAATTCTTGCGGTGGCGACGAGTCTTTTCCGGAGGTTTTTATTCTCTGGCGGTGTGTCCGGCGTGAGGTCGTCCGGACTGTTGTTTTCGCCGGGCCCGGGCTGATTATCTGACTCGTCCTGTTCGGACGGTTGCTTGTCTGCATATTCGTCGTCCGCTTGTTTGCCCTGCTGTATTGCGGGGTCATGAGGAGCGCTTTTGTTGTCGAGGCGGGACTTAGGGCGTCATCTGCATCGCCGTTCTGGTTGTTTGTCGGCGGGGTTATCTTCTGCCGTGGCCCGTTGGTCCTCGTTATCGATTCCTTTTGGGGTATCCACCATATATACGTCGTATGACGAGGTGGTCTTCGAAAGGCACCGTAGGCGCTGGTTCTCGTTCGCCTCCGCATCGCCGCCCATAGCATCGATGTCTTGAGTCGTAGTCTAGCATGTCGGTTAGATCGCCGACGATGGCTACAAAGTGGGTGGTGGGTGGGCTCAATTTCTTCGTCGTCTGTGTCCCAACCATCTCGCCATAATCCGCCAGACTCTCCGGATAGCGAGAGATGCTTTAGCAATTTAGGACGCCGCCAAAGGGTGAGTGTTGGAAGATGTCCGCGCGGTGAATTCCATAACCGCGCCCAATCGATTCGACCGGTAGGGGCGTGGGAGGTCCGGAGTCCGCAAGGAGTCCGCACCTCGAATCACGAAGTTTCGCGAGGACAAGGTTAGTGTTCGCCTCCATCGCCGTGGAAGTTGAAGCCCCGAGGTGGTGTCCATCCACCGTCCTCGATCTGGGATCGGCTCCGGACTAAGGGCCAAGCGGATTCGTGTCGCCACCAAGGCACTGCTCGCGGTAGAGCTAGATCATGCCCATCGCAATAAAGGCGGCGCTTTGGCTTTGGCTCGAGCCCGTCGAAGATCAAGTCCCAGCGGATGTCGGCCGTGTAGTTTAGGCTTCGAATCGACTGATGGCTGGGCGAGCTGATCTGCTCCAGATGGCCAAGTGAATTAGCCCGCAGTGCGAAGCCGCCGAATATGTAGATCTGTCCGGGGAGAAAAGTCTCACCCTGGACAGCGTTGTTGATTGAAGATGCCATTGAGCCTATCAGTGACGACACAGAGGAACTCTCAATGAAAGCACCAATGTCGGTGTCAAAACCGGCGGATCTCGGGTAGGGGGTCCCGAACTGTGCATCTAGGCGGATGGTAACAGGAGACAAGGGACACGATGTTTGATTGTTGAGATGTAATGTTCGTCCTACGGACTAAGGCCCTCCGGTTTATATAGACACCGGAGAGGCTAGGGTTACACAGAGTCGGTTACAATGGTAGGAGATCTACATATCTGTATTGCCAAGCTTGCCTTCCACGCCAAGGAAAGTACCTTCCGGACACGAGCCGGAGTCTTCAATCTTCTATCTTCGTAGTATGGGAGTCCGCGGATATTGATAGTCCGCTATTCGACACCCCTAATCCAGACTCCTCAAGAGCCCCGAACCAGGCTTCAATGACGATAAGTCCAGCGTGCTTGTAGTCTTCGGCGTTGCAAGGCGGGTTCTCCCTTCAAATTCCATGTACCAGCCGAATAGTGTCCGGCTTCATCTAGAATACTGTGCTCCTCAGCTTCCACGCCAAATTATGGCCCTCTTCCACGCGTCTCTCCTTGCCTTCCACACCAAGGAAAGTCCCCTCCGGACACGGGACGGAGTCTTCAATCTTGTATATTCGTAGTCTTGGAGTCCGGCGGACGATGATAGTCCGGCTGTCCGGACACCCCCTAGTCCAGGACTCCCTCAGTGATCCAACAAAGTAGCATAAGTATTTCCCTCAGTTTTTGAGAACCAAGGTATCAATCTAGTTGGAGCTCCTCAAAAGTCCCACGCACCTACACAAACAAACAAGAACCTCGCAACCAACACAATAAAGGGGTTGTCAATCCCTTCACGGCCACTTGCAAAAGTGAGATCTGATAGAGATAATATGATAAGATAATATTTTTGGTATTTTTATGATATAGATTGGAAAAGTAAATATGCAAATAAAAGTAGACTGAAAACTTATATGATAAAAGATAGACCCGGGGGCCATAGGTTTCACTAGTGGCTTCTCTCAAGATAGCATAAGTATTACGGTGGGTGAACAAATTACTGTCGAGCAATTGATAGAAAAGCGCATAGTTATGAGATTATCTAGGCATGATCATGTATATAGGCATCACGTCCGTGACAAGTAGATCAACTCCTGCCTGCATCTACTACTATTACTCCACACATCAACCGACTCCTTCCTGCATCTAGAGTATTAAGTTCATAAAGAAGAGAGTAACACATTAAGAAAGATGACATGATGTAGAGGGATAATCTCATGCAATATGATATAAACCCCATCTTTTTATCCTCGATGGCAACAATACAATACGTGCCTTGCTGCCCCTGCTGTCACTGGGAAAGGACACCGCAAGATTGAACCCAAAGCTAAGCACTTCTCTCATTCCAAGAAAGATCAATCTAGTAGGCCAAACCAAGCCGATAATTCAAAGAGACTTGCAAAGATAACTTAATCACACATAAAAGAATTATGAGGAGATTCAAATATTTCTCATAGATAAACTTGATCATAAACCCACAATTCATCGGATCTCGACAAACACACCACAAAAAGAGTTACATCGAATAGATCTCCAAGAAGATCGAGGAGAACTTTGTATTGAGAATCAAAGAGAGAGAACAAGCCATCTATCTAATAACTATGAACCCGAAGGTCTGTGGTAAACTACTCACAACTCATCGGAAGGGCCTTGGAGATGATGTAGAGGCCCTCCGTGGTCGATTCCCCCTCCGGCGGAGCGCCGACGAATGCTCCAAGATGGGATCTCGCAGATACAGAAGGTTGCGGTGGTGGAATTAGGTTTTCATGGTCTGTTCTGATGTTCTCGGGGTACGTGTGTATATATAGGAGGAAGAAGTAGGTCGGTGGACGCCCGAGGGGCCCACAAGGGTGGGGGCGCACCCACCTGTAGGGGGCGCGCCGGGCACCCTCGTGGCTGCCTCGCTTGTTGCTTGACTTACACTCCAAGTCTCCAGGTTTGCATTTGTTCCAAAAAGATCGCTCCCAAAGGTTTCATCGCGTTTGGACTCCGTTTGATATTCCTTTTCTTTGAAACACTGAAATTGGCAAAAAAACAGCAATTTGGGCTGGGCCTCCGGTTAGTAGGTTAGTCCCAAAAATGATATAAAAGTGTAGAGTAAAGCCCATAAACATCCAAAACGGGCAATATAATAGCATGGAACAATAAAAAATTATAGATACGTTGGAGACGTATCAACGGCTAGGAGAAGGCGGGCACGGTGGCGCACGCAGGGGCACGGTCCTGGCGCGTGGTGGTTGCGGCCTACGGCGACAGGAGCAAGGGGAAAGGGAGGGGGAGGAGGATGACGGCAGCGGCGGCAGTGCTCCGAAGAGGGGCGTCGAGGACGTTGACATGCGTTGGGGCGATGGGGTCAGCTGCCCCCGAGTGCCCTGATCCAGAATCGGAGGGGGGCAGGAGAGAGACGTGTGGTCGTGGGGGGAGAAGTGGGTGCGGTTAGGGTTTGGTGGAGGGCAGGGGAGGCCATATAGGTCTGCTTACCTGGGCCGGCTAGCGCAGCGGTCTGCTTGGTCGTGGCCCAATTGGGCCGGGGGGTCCTTTCTTTTATTTTTGTTTTCTATTTTGTTCTTTTATTTTTACTTATTTTTCCTTTACTGTTTTTTATTATTTCCAATATACTTTAGTTTTAGTAAAATACCAAAGTCGTACCTAATTTAGTATATGTAATAACGCCACATTCCAAACATTTTAGTCTTAATATTTGAAAACTTTTATTGTTTACTTGATTTTGAATTTGAATTTGAATCAGTTTCGAACTAACACGAGATTAGCAACAATAATCGAAGTGATGTGGCATCATTAGCCGAGAATTACTGTAGCTTAATTATCTGGGCGTCACAATTCTCCTTCACTACAAGAAATCTCGTCTTGAGATTTTAAGAGGTGGAGTAAGAGGAAAGATCTGGTTACGAAATTCTAATGATTCTTCTCGGTCTTAGTTGCTCTTCTCGAAGAGGTCGATCCATTACATTGATGTCTTCATTTCTCTGCTTCAGGTCATCATGATTAAGTTGTCATCCCTCCTTCGGGAACTCCATCATACTTATGAAAGAATAAAGGGGGTAGTCTGGGAAAATGAACCTCTGCATGGTTGACTATCTTGTCAAAAACAACGGAGAAGGTGGCGGAAAGTAACACTCGAATTGCAACTTAACCAAATATCGGAGCAAAGGAGGTGTCATGGGAAGTTTCGAGCGGGCAAGTAATCTTTCGATGCCTGATACAGGGCGTGGAAGGAGTTCAAAGCAACAGAATAAGTATTATGTCTGATACCAGAATTGATGATATCTCGGACAATGGCTCGCGAATCCCATACGAGGCCACATGCGAGGAATAACTTTGGGAACAGGGGGTGTACAGGAGAGTCATGTTTCGATCATGTGGAACTGTGGGTTATGGGCCCACCATGTGGGTTAAATGTAGAACGAGCGGTGATATTTTGCATAGTCATGATAACAAGGCATGCCAGAGGATAGTCTGTTAGTTATGTCAGCAACAATGACGGTACCAAGGGCGACGGACGAAGAGAACCTTTTTCCTGCTCATTGAACAAGGCGGAACAATAGACAAGGTTCTCGTCCATCGTGGCTACCAGAATATCATCAACAATAGTAACATGGTCTTACTGACAGAGTTGTACACCGAGGTGTTTACATAAGAAGTGAATTATTACTGCTTAGGTCATATAGATCACAAGAAAGATTAAACAAAACAATGGAGAGGAAAAGGTGATCATCAGATTAAACAGAACAATGGAAAGGAACATGTGGGTATATTCTTCCCAAGGGAAAGCAGAGCATGATATCCATGACGGGATATAACATAGAAAACCCTTTAGGAAGGGGAGATAAATTTCATGCCATTACCCATACGATGATGTTTGGATAATTGATAAAGAAAATTTAGCTTTGTGCTTCAAATGTTCTTATTGAGATTCGGAGTACCACAAACATGCTTTGAGACAGCATTGACATGGTCTTCAAGCAAAGGTCAGACTTCGGATACACGAAGGATCCATCAGGAACAACTTGTAGAATAAGTCTTACAGTTTCCTCATGGAAGAATGGTAAACCATGCTAAAAAGGAAGAACTATAACAATAGGTCCTTCGGCCAGGTGTGCTAGGCATGACATCACCTTATCGGGGTCAATGACTAATGTTATAACTCTTGGGAATATGTTCCAACCATCATATCTGACCGAGATTCAGATCTGATTGGTGTGAGGATACCTCAGACTTAGGATGCCTGAGAAGAAAAGGTGCGACACAAATTAACTAGAAGACATCATAAGATTCTTGGGAAATGAACTATGCAAGCGAGTTCCGAAACAAGAGTTCATCAGTAAACCAAGGAGAGGATGAGGAGGTGGCTGATGGACTCAGCGACAATTCATCGAGATTTCCAATGGATGGATTTCCACAATTATGTGAACAAGGTAACATATTGGACATGTCAAAGTATATAACAAAGTATGTTTGAGGAGAACATACTCCAGTGAACATTGATCAAAACGTGCACCTAGAAGATGGACTAAGTAGCACGATCGATGTTAGAATGGTGATTCAATAACCAATAGACTAAGAATCAAGCTATTGACCATTAACTCCAAGTAATAGGGTTGCTATAGATTTTGAAATTACACCTCTCAGTCCATTTGTCAGTAATCCGGTTAGAAACAACACAGAGACCAAGGAAACAATGGTGATGGTGATAAGTATCACTTTGAAAGCACAAGTGCTCCCTGGGTGATTTTGGTAATTAATGTCAACATATCTCTGGTTGGACTAACACTTTTACCTAGTATGTTTCAGATAAGTTCAGCAATGAAGTGGCATGGACTAGAGGATGTGGAACCCCTTCAAGATGCTAAGGACAAAGGATTGTGTCAAGCTCCAAGAACAAGACTCTACATTTTCTATTTTAGTGATCCAAGATCACATTGAGTCTACAGGAAAAGCCAATACTATCAAGGAGGGATGAGGTGTTGCTTAATGAGGTTCTTGCTCAAAATGCTTAGTTATATGCTCCAAAGCCCTCAACTACTTTCTCACATCCACATATGACCTAAACCAAAAGTCAAACTCGGCCCCACCGATTCTTTCTATCCGGCGCCACCAAGTTCAAATGTCATAGCCACTGCCACAAACCCTAGGCAAATCGGTCTCACCGATAGGGATCTTGGTCTCACCGAGATGGGATTGTAATCTCTCTGTATGTATCTATTACCAAAATCAGTCTCACCGAGTTTGTGTAATTGGTCCTACTGAGATTGCAATGTAAACTCTCTGTCTCCTTTTCGTAACATTTCGGTCTCACCGAGATGAGCGAATCGGTCCCACCGAGTTTACCTGACAAACTCTCTGGTTAGCTTATTACCAAAATCGGTCTCACCGAGTTTGTGTAATCGGTCTCACCGAGATTACATTATTCCCTAAACCTAACCATATCGGTCCTACCGAGTTGCATGTCTCCCACCGAAAATCCTAACGGTCGCTAGATTTGCTGAATCGGTCCGACCGAGTTTCTCAATTCGGTCCCACCGAGATTGGCAAGTTGTGTATAACGGTTAGATTTTGTGTGGAGGCTATATATACCCCTCCACCTCCTCTTCATTCGTGGAGAGAGCCATCAGAACGAACCTACACTTCCAACTTACATTTTCTGAGAGAGAACCACCTACACTTGTGTTGAGGCCTAGATATTCCATTCCTACCATATGAATCTTGATCTCTAGCCTTCTCCAAGTTGCTTTCCACTCAGATCTTCTTTCCACCAAATCCAAATCCTGTGAGAGAGAGTTGAGTGTTGGGGAGACTATCATTTGAAGCACAAGAGCAAGGAGTTCATCATCAACACACCATTTGTTACTTCTTGGAGAGTGGTGTCTCCTAGATTGGCTAGGTGTCACTTGGGAGCCTCCGACAAGATTGTGGAGTTGAACCAAGGAGTTTGTAAGGGCAAGGAGATCGCCTACTTCATGAATATCTACCCTGGTGAGGCAAGTCCTTCGTGGGCGACAGCCATGGTGGGATAGACAAGGTTTCTTCTTTGTGGACCCTTCGTGGGTGGAGCCCTCCGAGGACTCGCGCAGCCATTACCCTTCGTGGGTTGAAGTCTCCATCAACGTGGATGTACGATAGCACCACCTATCGGAACCACGACAAAAACATCCGTGTCTCCTATTGCGTTTGCACTCTCCAAACCCTTCCCTTTACATTCTTGCAAGTTGCATGCTTTACTTTCCGCTGCTCATATATTCTTTGCATGCTTGCTTGATATGTATTGTGATTGTTAAACTTGTGCCAAAACTTCACTTAAACCTAAAGAATTTAAAAACTGCAACTTTTGGCACTTAGTGTCTAATCACCCCCCTCTAGACACCTCTTCTCGATCCTTTCAATTGGTATCAGAGCATTGGTCTCCAGTGCTTTGGTTTAAACACCATTGGAGGAAGATGGACGAGTCTACTTTGGGGAGTCTTAGACATAAAGTGCCTATACTTGATGGGGAGTATTTTCATGAGTGGAAAAATGAGATGCTTGTGATTTTCAATCAATATCATTTGAACAAGTACATTGCTAGCCCTTCTGCACCTCACATTGATCCTATGCATCCCACCCTTGATGAGTCAATTGACATGATTAGAAATCTTAGAACTGTTAATCTTATCACTAGAGGCTTGCCTAGAAACTTGATTGGAAACTTGCCTACTCTTGAGTGTGCCTACACTATATGGAAATTTCTTGAGGAACGATTTCCGAATTATTCCTTGAAAAATCTAGATGAAATTCTCCATAAGTCTATTGCCTTGAGTAAGATGAATTCCAATGATCCTATGTTTGGTGATTGTCTATTTGAGCTTACAAATCTTATGCGTGCCAAAGGAAATGTTGGAATCATTAGCGATATTATTTCCGAAGCTACTAGAATTCATAAAAGAGATCATTGTCAAACTCACTCTAACGAATCACCCTCTCTAGGATTTGATCCACCACATGACGATGTTGAACATGGACACTATGATGAGGATGATGATAGTGACTTTGATCTTGATGATGTAATGAGACATTTTGGTCTTATTGCAAATCTTTGGGGATATATGGCAGGAGGAAAGGAATGGGTTCTTGACAGTGGATGTACCGATCACATGACCTGAGATAAAGACATGTTTTGTGAGCTTGCTGAAAATGACGGTTGTCGGTGTCAAAACCGGCGGATCTCGGGTAGGGGGTCCCGAACTGTGCGTCTAGGCGGATGGTAACAGGAGACAGGGGACACGATGTTTTTACCCAGGTTCGGGCCCTCTCGATGGAGGTAAAAACCTACTCCTGCTTGATTGATATTGATGATATGGGTAGTACAAGAGTAGATCTACCACGAGATCAAGGAGGCTAAACCCTAGAAGCTAGCCTATGGTATGATTGTTGTTCGTCCTACGGACTAAAACCCTCCGGTTTATATAGACACCGGAGAGGGCTAGGGTTACACAGAGTCGGTTACAATGGTAGGAGATCTACATATCTGTATCGCAAAGCTTGCCTTCCACACCAAGGAAAGTCCCATCCGGACACAGGACGAAGTCTTCAATCTTGTATCTTCATAGTCTTGGAGTCCTGCCAATGATGATAGTTCGGCTATCCGGACACCCCCTACTCTAGGACTCCTCAAGAGCCCTCTAACCAAGCTTCAATGACGACGAGTCCGGCGCGCATATTGTCTTCGGCATTGCAAGGCGGGTTCCTCCTCCGAATAATTCATAGAAGATTTTGAACACTAGGATAGTGTCCGGCTCTGCAAAATGAATTCCACATACCATCGTCGAGAGAATAATATTTACACAAGTTCAATCTGCTGACGTATTTCGTGGCATGACGTCACACCACGGCCAAGCCTTTACTCGAATCGTTTTTATTGTTCCACCTAAGCGCGTTTTAGCGAAGCAGTTTCCTTGGCACGTCTTGTCACAGCAGAGATCATGTCCCCTTATTCCAGGATCCTCATCAATACGGACGTGGGTAACCAAACTGCGCCAATGATTGCGGCGCTTGGGAGATAAGCGAGTTTTACCGGGCTGGTGGGGACACGTAGTTTCATCCGCCCATATATAAGGGGATAAAGATCCACCTTTTTACCTACGCCTTCTTCCTCCTTAGCTTATCCATATTCACGTACTCGAGCTCTAGTGCCCAAGTCCGCACATCTCACCTCAACCTTCTCCAACCATGTCCGGAGCGGGAGGCAAGTGGATGGCCTCCTCCGTCACGGAGGGGCACATCAAGAAGCTGCACAAGGCCGGATATTTGTCTAGCGATATCGCGCACCGGCTCCCCGACGAGGGGCAGCTCATCCCCACCCCGGGCCCCATGAGAGGGTGGTATTCCTTCCCCATTTCCTCCGCGGACTGGGCTTCCCACTCCACCCCTTTGTCCGGGGGCTCATGTTCTACTATGGCCTGGATTTCCATGATCTGGCCCCGAATTTTATCCTCAACATCTCGGCGTTTATCATCATGTGCGAGGCCTTCCTCTGCATCCAGCCCCACTTCGGCTTATGGCTAAAGACCTTCAATGTCAAGCCGAAGGTAGTGGGCGGCAGCCAAGCGGAGTGCAGAGGCACCATGGTGGGCAAGATGCCCAACATCACCTGGCTCAAGGGCGCCTTCGTGGAAACCATCAAAGGGTGGCAATCGGGGTGGTTCGACATCACCAAGCCGGGTGACCCTGAATGGGCAGCAGCCCCCGAATTCACATCTGGCATCCCCACGCGGCTCACCTCCTGGAAAGAGAAGGGCCTGTTGTGGGGCAATTCGGAGGAGCTGACCGGACTGCAATCCTGTCTCCAAACCCTTGTGAACAAGAAGCTCAAGCTTGTCAACGTGGTCCAGGTCATGCTCATCCGCCGGATTCTCCCGTGCCAACAGCGGGATTTCAACCTGTGGGAGTTCGATCCGGCACAGCACCAGACCTTGAGTAGGCTCTTCGACACTACGTACGAAGAGGCCTGGAGGGTGCTGTTCAAGGGCGCCGAGGCGCCTGCATCCGCTACCAAAGATCGCGGGTTCAGCTCGCAGTGTCCAGCTGGCGAGGTAAGCTATATTATCCTTTGTGGGACACTTGCTTTCCATAGTTTGACTCTATGTGGGCTCTAAACTCCCAATACCTTTAACAGGCCTAGCAGAAGACGTCCGGACAGGTTAACTGTCCGGCTCCCCTTCCGGAAGACCCAGCGGATGCCCATTTGACAGAGCTGCTGGTCCCGGTGCCTTACGTGGTGCCGGAGAAGAAGGCCAAGAAGAAGGCCACGAGAACCCGGAGGAGTTCCCGGCGCCAGGTGTTATCGGACTCATCGTCCGACGACTCCGAGGCGGACTCCTCCCACGGAGATGAGGAGGAGAAGAAAGAGGCCTCTCCCCCAGTGGGGGGAGAGAAGAAGACGAATGCTTCCCCAACGGGCGAGATCGTAAGGATCCGGATTCCAGAATAACTCATGTTTTTACTATCGTCACATAGCATCTTCTAACGCCGAATACAACCATGTAGTCCGCCCAAGGACGATCTCCCCGCTTCGTCGAGCAGGTCCCTGGGTTTGTCGGATGTGAATAGCGCTTCACTTCTGACCGCCTCCTCCCCTCGTGACGCAGACGACGTCGAGGTGGGTTCCCAGAAGGGGACCAGCCAGGAGGAGGAGGCGCCGGAGGTGCCACAGGGCAACCTCCTGGACCTTGGACCGGACTCCGCACCGGAACCTTTAGTGGTTCCGAAGTCCGGCGGGCGGCCCCTTCGTGAGAAGGGCGAGACGGCGACGCCGACGGCCTCCGTCCAACCGGAGGCGCCGGATAACTTGCTGGAGGCGCTCAACAGCGCTTCCATCAACGAGGGACACCGCACTGTCATGAATGCGGTGATTCAGAAGGTTTAGCTTGCCAAGAGTGGGCTGACCGAAGCCTGCACCAACCTTCTAACAGGCTTTGAGGTATGTGATTGGGATGTGTTAAAATAGTACCGCATAGACAATAGCCCCTGATGCTCAGTTCGGTGTTCGGAAAGAAAAGCCGAACTAAGGATCTAAAAAGATATACGCAGGAGTCTAACAAAAATATGTCAATATGGGAATGCAAGCTGTGCTGCTGACCTCTGCTGCACTGACTACGGAGGTCAATTCCTTGAAGCAGAGCCTCGAGCGGTCCGAGATCAAGCTCAGCCGTGCCAAGAAGCAGCTCGAGGACAAGGAAGGTGAGTAACACCTTATTAAAGTTGTACCTTATAGAAAAGGATTTGGTTGCAAGAAAAAATGACAAGAATAACGTGGGTACTCCAGGGGCTACGAACGAGGTGGCGACCCTGAAGGAGACGGTGTCCGCGGCCGAACGCAATGCGGCCGCGGAACGTGCCGAGCGAGAGAAGCAGGAGGCGCGGGTGGCGGAGGTACAGCAAGAGCTCCAGGCTCTCGTGAAAAAACACGAGAGTTTGGAGCGTGACTCGAAGACTCGAGAGTCCGAGCTTGCGTCGGCTCTTGAGAGAACCAAAGCCGCTAAGGCCGAAGCCTAGAAGGCCCTCCAGGAAATCGAGGCAGTAAAGAAGATAGCGGCGGGTAAGGCATTCTTCATGCAAAGCAAGCATGTAAAAGTGAATTACCTGTTACTTACCCGAATTCGGAGCTCTCCAGAAGCGTTCGCAGATCTGCCCCGTAGCGTTTCCGATGCTGCAGCATTCTACAGAGCCGAGGAGGGGAGCTCGACGGAGAAGGTGTTCTGGTCTCGAGATGCTTTGAGGCGGACATCCGGTGCCCCTGAGCGACCAGCTGAAGCAGCTGGTCGAGCTCCACAAGGTGGCCGAATAGGCCATGAAGGGCCTCATAGTTCGGCTGTGGCCCAAAGAAGCCATGCCTGGGAGCTACTTCGGTCTGGTGCGGCGGCTGGTGGACGCCTGTCCATGGGTTGACGTCATCAAGCACTCCGCCTGCATTGAAGGTGCCCGTCGGGCCCTTGCCCGCGCTAAGGTGCACTGGGGCAAGATGGACGCCGAGAAGCTTGTGACGGACGCGCCACCGCCGGGCAAGGAGTATCGCACGCCCGAGATGTATTATAAGGGTGTCCTGAAGGGTGCCCGCATTATTGCGGGTGAATGCTCCAAAGATGTAATTTTTGAGTAGACTCGCATTTTGTTATCCTGTGCGCTGAAAACTTTGTTCATATGCGCTAAGCAATGCTTGTTAATTTAAAATATTACCTTCTGTGCGGCCGTTTATCAAATCTGAGAGATGGCAAGTCGTTGGCTTCGGCCCCCATGCCGCAAGTGCTGGGGTGTTCGGGATAAACTTGAGCACTCTTGTTCCCATTTTTGGGTCCTTCTAGGGAGGCGCTCAACACAATGAACGAGGCAACCGGACTTATAATGCTTGAACACTCTCACTTAGCCATAGAATTCTATAATTTTAAATTTCGGCGAAGCCCCTAATGTTCGGAAGGCCGAATTCGGGGCGCTACCCACGCCTGGGCCAGACAAAGCTGGTTCCTCGCTCTAAGCGGCATAAGTCTTTAGCGACTCGAAAAAACCTCTCGAACAGCGACCGGCTCTCGCCCCATCATGACGGTCAGTTTTAGCATTCTCCACTGAGGTGCTCAGCCCAGTTCAACTGGGGCACAATCGCAGTGGTTCTCCCAGCGCTACCTTAGCCGATATAACGGAACGTAAGCTACCAAAACATGGGAGCCGGGCAAACCCAACTATTGACCCAAGACATGATTCGGAGCCGATGCATATAATGCTATAAGTTCGGGGTGCCGCACTTGTGAAAGTGTTCGGACTTATCACACCATAATTTGGGGAACTTAAGCCCCTGGTGTATTTGGCCGTACCAAAGCGTACGGGTGCAATATGTCATAAGTGAACATATATATAAGGGGATGCAATGAGAGGCAAAAAGCGATGCATTGTTTATTCAAAAGATACTGCGGTACAGAACGATACAAATAGTGCGATAAGTAAGGGGTGGGACTATTTAACATGTCTCCCTCCAGGGGTAGGCTGCGGAATGGTGTATTAAACAGGTATAATGCTCGTAATGGAGACCACCTGGATACTCGTCGTAGCTTTTCTGCTTCCCTAGCTGCTGCATCGTGAATTCGGCGGGTCTACTGCTGGGCAGGGCTTCTAGAAAACGGAGTCCTGAGGATAAGAAAAAAAAAGATGGCACATTTCGGAGCCCCTGGTGTGGTTGAGCCGCACTCTGAGCCTGCCGTGGTCGTGCCCCTCCCCCTATGCCCATGGTATCTCCAGAGCGTAATGATGTATGCGTAGTACTGGTCTTGCAACTTTGCGAGGGATGGGGTTGGGGCCGCAGTGCTACGCGTGCTCGGAACGTGCCAGGTGGTCATGTTGTAGGTTACTCCGGGCACGCTTGACGGTGTCCGGTCGCTTATCGGCCGGACTCGAGAATTGCCTTAAGAGGCTGCTCTGCACTTCCGCCGCGAGAGCTGCTGTATGTTCCTCTGTTCAGAGGGAGCGTTCAGTGTTTCCATTGACCATGATGACTCCTCGAGGGCCTGGCATCTTGAGCTTGAGGTATGCGTAGTGCGGCACCGCATTGAACTTTGCAAATGCGGTACGTCCGAAAGCGAAAGCATGATAGCCGCTATGAACGGAACTATGTCGAAGATTAACTCCTCGCCGGAAGTTATCCGGGATCCAAGACCACTTCAAGTGTAACCGAGCTGCATAATTGGCCTCTACACCGGTATGACGCCTTTGAAGGTCGTCTTTGTGGGTTTAATCCTTGAGGGTCTATGCCCATCTTGCACACTCAGATCCCGGTAAAGCAGGTTCAGTTGCTGCCGCCGCCCATCGACTCTAGTGAGGTGAAATCCGTTGACGATTGGGTCTAAAACCAATGCGGCGAATCCGCCATGGCGGATGCTAGTGGGGTGGTCCCTTCGATCAAAAGTGATCAGGCAGGAGGACCACGGATTGAACTTTGGGGCAACTGGCTCCATCGTGTATACGTCCCTGAGCGCACACTTCCGTTCCCTTTTGGGTATGTGGGTTGCGTATATCATGTTCACCGTCCGCACTTGTGGGGGGAAACCCTTCTGTCCTTTATTGTTCGGCGTCCGTGTCTCCTCCTCGTCATCGCTATGCAGCCCCTTGTCATTGCTTTCGGCGATTAACTTTCCTGCCTGCTTGAACACCCAACAATCTCTGTTGGTGTGATTAGCTGGCTTTTCGGGGGTGCCATGTATCTGGCACAAGCGATCGAGTATCCGGTCCAAATTGGACGGGCCCGGAGTAGTTCTTTTGAATGGCTTTTTCCGCTGACCGGGTTTAGAGCCTCTGAATCCGGCGTTGACTGCCGTGTCTTCAGTATTATCGCCGTTAATGCGGCGCTTGTGCTTATTGTGACGCGACCTGCCATTGCTATCTTTGGTATCCGAAC
Source organism: Aegilops speltoides (assembly GCA_021437245.1). Lineage (NCBI taxonomy): Eukaryota > Viridiplantae > Streptophyta > Magnoliopsida > Poales > Poaceae > Aegilops > Aegilops speltoides. The sequence continues at coordinate 227,272,453 of CM038147.1, forward strand.
TACCAGAGTTTTTGGTTAGGTTGTTACTGCGGGCTAGCCAGCGGTCTTCTCCCACGCAGAAACGGGTCATGAGCGATGTGAGGGCTGCCATCGATTTCGGCTTCTCCTGTCCTAGGTGCCGGGCAAGCCATTCGCCGCGGATGTTGTGTTTGAAGGCTGTGAGGGACTCTGCATCCGGACAGTCGACGATTTGATTTTTCTTGGTTAAGAACCGTGTCCGAATTGTCCGCCGATTCGTCTGGCTGCTGAATTATGTGGCTTAGGTCATCGGCGTCTGGTGGTCGCACATATGTGCCCTGGAAGTTATCAAGGAATGCGGCTTCTAGGTCCTCCCAACACCCAATTGATTCTGCTGGCAAGCTGTTGAGCCAATGTCGAGCTGGTCCTTTAAGCTTGAGTGGGAGGTATTTGATGGCGTGAAGATCATCCCTGCGGGCCATGTGGATATGACGGAGATAGTCTTCGATCCAGACCGCGGGGTCTGTTGTGCCATCATAGGATTCAATGTTCACGGGTTTGAACCCTTCGGGGATTTGATGATCCATTACTTCATCTGTGAAGCATAGTGGGTGTGCGGCGCCTCTGTATTGGGCTATATCACGACGCAGCTCGAGCGAGCTTTGTCTACTGTGTTCGGCCCGGCCGGAATTGCTATATCCGGCGTGACGATTGTCGTCGCGTATCGTGGGGCGCCCACGCGATCCGTAGATCGATCTTGTTTGTCTTGCCTTATCCTCCAATATGTCTCGCAAGTCCGGCGCGTTCCCCCGTGGCTTTGTCCTTTTCGAGCGATGCCGGGTGTGGCTTTAGTGGAGGGCCTAGAGGCCTCTCTGTCCCAGCCACGAGGTGGCCGGTCGGCCGTATTGTGCGCTGGTGATGTAGGTTTATATGCTTCCTCCTTTAGTCGGGGCAGCAGCTTGCATTTGGGGTAGCATTTGGAGGGTCGTTCGAGTTTGTACTCTTCAGCCGCAAGGACTTCAGTCCATCTATCGGCTAGCAAATCTTGATCAGCTCTAAGCTGTTGCTGCTTGTAGGATCGTTGAAGGTAAGAGTGTCTAGAGGGGGGGTGATTAGACTACTCGACAAGATAAAAATTATGCCTTTTGGCAAAGACAAGTTTTTGGCAGATTTTGCATATCACACAAGTCAAGCAGCTTACTACACATGCAATTCTAGAGTATGGGCAGCGGAAAGTAAATTGCACAAGTAGTAAAGAGGGGTGGAGAAGATCAAACGCAGTTTGGAGACACGGAGATTTTCTCGTTGTTCCGATAGGTGGTGCTATCGTCAATCCACGTTGATGGAGACTTCAACCCACGGAGGGTAACGGCTGCGAGAGTCCACGGAGGGCTCCACCCACGAAGGGTCCACGCAGAAGCAACCTTGTCTATGCCATCATGGCATACGCCCACGGAGGACTAGCCTTACTCGGGGTAGATCTTCATGAAGTAGGCGATCTCCTTGCCCTTACAAACTTATTGGTTCAACTCCACATCTTGACGGAGGCTCCCAAGCGACACCTAACCAATCTAGGAGGCACCACCCTCCAAAAGGTAATAGATGGTGTTGGTGATGATGAACTCCTTGCTCTTGTGCTTCAAATGATAATCTCCCCAACACTCAACTCTCCTCACTGATTTGGCTGTGGTAGAAGAAAGGATTGAGTGGAAAGCAACTTGGGAAGGCTAGAAATCAAGTTTCATATGGTGGGAGTGGAGCAACTTGATCTCAACACAAGGGTAGGTAGTTTTCTTCTCGAAATGTAAGGTAGGAGTGGTAGTTCTTTACGATGGCTCTCTCGACGAATGAAGAGGAGGTGGAGGGTATTTATAGCCTCCACACAAAATCCAACTGCTACACACATTTGACCAATCTCGGTCAGACCGAAGTTGACAACTCGGTGAGACCGAAAGTTCAAATCTTGTGAACGTTGGGATTTTCGGTGGGACCGAAAATACAATCTCGGTTAGTCCGATTCTTCCAAAGACTAGGGTTTGCCAATCTCGGTGGGACCGACTTTATCATCTCGGTGATACCGATTTGATTACAGAAGGTTACAGAAGCTTGGCAACACTAGTTTCGGTGAGACCGAGTTTGGAATCGGAAAATCCGAAATTACTAGGGTTTGGCTATATGGCTGAGGTGGTTCATCTCGGTGTGACTGAGTTTATGGAATCGGTGGGACCGAGATTACTTATGAGTGTGTATTGGAAGTGAGAGGTGCTGATAGTCTAGGAGATGTATCACTAAGCACTTGAGCAACCAGATCATTATCATAACCTCATCCCCTTTTAATAGTATTGGCTTTCCTATAGACTCAATGTGATCTTGGATCACTAAAACAAAAATAGAGTCTTGAGCTTTTGCCAATGCTTTCCTTAGCATCCTAGGGGTCCACCTTTCCAGTCCTTTTGCCATGACAAAGTGATTGACTTTCCTGAAACATACTTGATAAAAGCATTAGTCCAACCACAAAGTATGTTGTCATTAATTACCAAAACCACCCAGGGAGCAAATGTGCTTTCAATCTCCCCCTTTTTGGTAATTGATGGCAACACACAAAAGAAGATATCAAAGCTTACTGAAAGAAAGACAGAATTATCATTAAAGCTTTGACAAACATGTAGTACACAGACTCCCCTACAAGTGTGCAAGATTTTAGATTTTGGTTTTGGACTACCACAAGCACACAAGAGAGAAGAACAAGATGTGCTACATGTAGCTTGGCTATATGCATCAGAGCAGATGAGGATAAGTAAAAGATGATGCATATGTGCATGGTGATTTCTTGCAAACAAGTATTCACAAGCAAGTCACCATCATGCACATTCTGCAAGATGCATATACTTACCTTGAGGTTCCTTAGCATTGTACTTGAAGAAATAGACTTGGGAAAAACAGGGTTAGATAACACAAGAGTATTACTTCAACTAACAGCAAGAACATCAAGAGTACCAAGCCAGGGATTGACATGTATAAAGAGTGTCTCATATTGAGCACGAGCTTGAATCAGCAAACATGTCTCCCAAGACTAAAAGATTTTTCAATGAGCTCTGAGAGATTTTGCTTTTCATAAGATACCAATTGTGCTTTTCATAAGATACCAATTGTGATAGCGAGGAAAGCAAAATCAAAAGAATGATACCAAATGTAATATCCAATGTGGAACAGGGCAAAGCTTTGATGTGATTCTCTCCCCCTTAAGGTAAGATAGTTCTTCCCCTTTAAATCTTCTCTTCTCCCCTTATCTTCCAATCTTCCCTTAAACTCCCCCTAAATCTTCTCCCCCTTTGACATCAAGTGCCGAAAAGGACAAGAAACTAGGAAGGTCAGAAAGATGAAAGGAAAGAAGTGGGATCCTTAAGAATCACAACTTGTTCAATAAGAAGCAGGCATAAAGAATCATTAAGTTGAGCTGCAGAAGGTGCTATCCTGAAAGAAAATCGATGACACCGAAATGAGATGGATCGGTGGGTCCGAAAGTCTGGGACTTAGGGCAGATCCTTTTTTGGTCAGACCGAAAGTTTTGAGTCGGTGACGCCGAGTTTAATTCCTAGGAAATTCAGAAATAATTCAGCTCACTTTGCAAAGAATGTTTCAAAAGATTTGCAATGAATTTGTAAATGATTTTCAGGGAATTGATCAGAGCCAAAATGATATTCACAAAAACAAAAGAGCAGAAATAAAAAGATTGCTAGATGAAGTTTTTTTTTGATAAAAAAAAAACTCAATGAGAGAGCATAAGAGACAATAGCACAACTCCAAAACATATGTACTTCATCTAGACAGGGGTCGGCGACAGAGTCACCTATGTTTGAGTATATTGACTTAGGAGTCAAATGAGGACATTTGATCATAGGTCATACTCATCGTTTAAGCTCAAAATGGGGTTGCCATTTTTCGATTAAGCATTTGATGTGATCACATCTTATGAAGCTGCTTGTACTCATAACTTTGAGTAAAGCTCCTTCAAGATGTGAAGAACATACCATGGGCTTGTTGTTGCTTTGTTCATGTAGGTGAACTTGATGTAGGTGCTCATAGAATGTGAAGTTGGAGCACCATTTCCAATTGTGTAGTTCATCTTCCTACATGGGTTAGGCAAGCAAGGAAATACTCAAGAATATCCAAGGTGACAAGAGTGAAATACTAGGTGTATTAGGTGTCAAAAAGGATATGTGGAATTTTGTTCCTTGAACTCAACATCCCAAAGGGCTAGATACTTGGTCAATGACAAGATTACTCATGATTTGAGTGTGTGGTAATCTTGTGGAATGTAGATCATCCAAGTACCTGCAAGGAGTTAGATGCAATACAAGGGGCAAATGTGTCCAAGACATATGATCATCATCATAAGAGAGATATCAAGGATTAGTCAAGTAGGCTCATGCCTTGCATGCATCAATGGAGTTTTCACTCCAAGTTTGAAGCATCAATGATGTTCAACTCACTCCTTAGCGACAAAACACTTTCTCATCAAGTGGTTTTGTAAAGATATCGCAAGCTGTTTGTCGATCGAACATGCTTAAGATCGATGTCACCCTTGGCAATGTGATCTCGAATAAAATGGTGACGAACTTCAATGTGTTTCGATGCGAGAGTGTTGCATCGGATTGTGTCCAATCTTAATCGCACTCTCATTGTCACAAAGCAAAGGAACATGTCTCGCATGTATCCCATAATCCTTAAGCGTTTGTGTCATCCATAGCAACTGAGCACAACATGAACCAGCAGCAATATATTCCTTGGCAAGAGATAATGATATCAATTTTGTTTCTTGGAGGACCAAGATACAAGGGATCGACCAAGGAATTGACACGTACCCGAAGTTGACTTTCTATCAACCTGTCTCCGGCATAGTCCGAGTCGGAATAGCCAACAAGATCGAAAGAGGCCCTCTTAGGATACCAAATGCCAAAGTTAGGTGTGTGTATCAAATATCTCACAATTCTTTTAACAGCTTTAAGATGACATTCTTTAGGGGCTGCTTGATATCGAGCACACATGCATACACTCAACATTATGTCAGGACGAGAAGCACAGAGATATAGTAGAGAACCAATCATGGATCGATAAACCTTTTGATCAACAGGTTCTCCATCTTTTGTCAAGTCATTATGTCCACTAGTAGGCATGGGGGTTCTCATACCTTTGCTTTCTTGCATGTTCAACTTCTTGAAGAGATCCTTAGTGTACTTTGTTTGTGAGACAAAAGTACCCTCCTTAGATTGCTTGATTTGCAACCCAAGGAAGAATTTGAGTTCACTCATCATGGACATCTCATACTTCTCCGACATTAGCTTTCCAAACTTCTCACTAAAATGAGGGTTAGTTGAACCAAAGATAATATCATCAACATATATTTGGCACACAAATAGTTCACCATCAACCCTTTTCGTGAATAGTGTTGAGTCTATTTTTCCAATCTCAAATCCTTTCTCAAGAAGAAAACTAGTCAAGCATTTGTACCAAGCTCTAGGGGCTTGTTTAAGACCATAAAGAGCTTTGTGCAACTTGTAAACATGATTAGGCTTTTTAGGGTTCACAAATCCGGGAGGTTGTTTCACAAATACTTCCTCCTCAATTTCACCATTAAGGAAAGCACTTTTAATATCCATTTGATAGAGAGTAATATTATGGTGGTTGGCATAAGCAAGAAGAATGCGAATGGACTCAAGTCTAGCAACGGGGGCATAGGTCTCACCATAGTCCATACCTTCGACTTGTGTGTAACCTTGTGCTACGAGACGAGCCTTGTTGCGGATGACTTGTCCATCTTCATCTTGCTTGTTCCGAAACACCCATTTGGTTCCAATGACGTTTTGGTCATCATTGGGCTTCTCTACCAAAGTCCAAACGTTGTTCCTCTCGAAGTTGTGTAGCTTTTCATGCATAGCGTTCACCCAATCCGGGTCTTCAAGCGCTTCTTCTACCTTCATAGGTTCAAGACTAGAAATAAATGAGTAATGCTCACAAAAGTTAGCTAAACGAGTTTTAGAGCGAGTGATTCTCCCGGAGTCGATGTCGTTCATCATTTGTTCCACGGGATGATTCTTCTTGACTCTTGCTCGAACTCGGGATAGCTTTTGTTGTGGTCGCGGTTGAGCTTCCTCATCATCCTCATCTTCTTCTTCTTCATTGTTGTTGGTGTTGTCTTGAGGTGGTGGAGAAGGAGGTTGTGGTGGATCTTCTTGTCGCACTTCCTCATCTTGGTGAGTTCCACTTGTGGAAGCCTCCATGATGCCTTGAGGATCATCTTGCCGTGAGGTAGGGGGCTCCACATATGTAGATGAGGTACTCTCCTTCACTTCCATGGGACGAATCTTTCCAATGGATAAATCTTGAATGGCTTCCGATGGGTCCTTGTCTCCTACATCAATAGGCATTTGCTCTACTTGCGAGCCATTAGATTCATCAAACTTCACATCCACCATCTCTTCAACCTTTCGGGTGAAATTATTGTAGACACGGTAGGTGTGGGAGTTTGATCCATAACCGAGGAAAAAGCCTTCATGCGTTTTAGGAGCAAATTTAGACCGACGATGCTTATCAAGGATATAGCATTTTGAACCAAAGACACGAAAATATCCCACTTGGGGTTTGTTACCGTGAGGAGCTCAGATGAAGTCTTGCCGAGGAGCTTGTGAAGATAAAGCTGTTGATAGCATGACAAGTCTGTCTCGACGGCTTCACCCCAAAAGTGCTTCGGTGTCTTGTATTCATCAAGCATCGTTCTCGCCATCTCAATGAGCGTTCGGTTCTTCCTCTCAACAACTCCATTTTGTTGAGGAGTATACGTATCCGAGAACTCATGTAGAATCCCTTCCTCATCGAGAAAAGAGTCCACATGGGCGTTCTTGAACTCCGTTCCATTATCACTCCGAACTTTCTTGATCTTCACCTCAAATTGATTTTGGGCCTTTCTAGCAAAGGTTTTGAAGATTCTCTGAACCTGCGATTTATCATCAAGGAAAAATACCCACGTAAATCTGGAATAATCATCAACAATAACTAGACCAAAGGAGTTACCACCAAGGCTTTTGTAAGCATTGGGACCGAAGAGATCCATATGAAGAAGCTCAAGCGGTCTCCTTGTGGTCATGATGTTCTTCACGGGATGACTTCCACCTACTTGTTTTCCTGCTTGACAAGCACTACAGAGCCTATCTTTGTCAAAGAAAACATCTTTAACACCAAGAATATGATCACCTTTGATTAGCTTATCCAGATTACGCATACCAACATGTCCAAGCCTTCTATGCCAAAGCCAACCTTTAGCGGATTTAGCAATGAAGCAAGTTCTAGGTTGAGCTTTCTTAGTGAAATCGACGATATATAGGTCACCTCTACGGATACCGGTAAATACCATGTTATGATTGTCACGACGAAAAACTTGGCAATCTACTTCGGTGAATAGCACATTGAATCCAAAGTCAGCTAATCTAGACACGGAAAGTAAATTGTATCCGAGTGATTCAACAAGCATGACATTTTGAATAGAGCTATCATGAGATATGGCCACCTTACCAAGGCCAAGTACCTTACCCTTGGAGTTGTCTCCAAAAGTCACATACTTGCGTGGACCATTGTTCTTTGCAAGCTCTCAAAACATGTCTTCATCTCCGGTCATGTGATCGGTGCATCCACTATCAAGAATCCACTCTTTTCCACCGGATATGTAGTCTCTCAGATTTGCCATAAGATTGAGACTCTTCATGATCTTGTCTAGCTCGGTGTCCGAATCAGAGTAATCGTCATCATGCTCATGCTCATCATCATATTGACCCATAGATAATTCATCATCAATGCCTAGGTCAATTTGACAATGACTTGCATTAGTTTTGTCAATGTGACAATAATCATCGGAATGCAATACAAGAGCATTTCTTATTAGGACATTGATAAGTCCGGATCACCCTTCTTTTCATAAGATCACGAAGCTCAAAGAAGCATTTATCAAAGTTAGGATCATTGGGGCGCAACATATCAAATTCAATAGTCTTGTATAGAATTTCATCAAGACCTCTCAAAGAGTAGTCCGGATAAAGTTCTTCCAAGAACTTCCACATAGCGTAGGCGCACTCAAAGTTTGTGATAAGCTCAAGCAAGTTATCGGGCAAGCCTCTAATGATGAGATTTACAGTTCTAAGGTTACGAAGCAAATCAAGCTCTTCATCCATAGTAGGGTGCAAGGGGTCAAATGGAGGTACATATGGGGTTTCAACATATTTGCGCAAGTTGTACATCTTAAAGATAGCAAGCATTTTAATCCTCCACGAGTTATAGGACACTCCATCAAGAATAGGCACTCTATGACTAACACTCCCAAACGTGGACACGTCCATCTTCCTCCAATGGTGTGCAAACCAAAGCAATGGAGACCAAGGCTCTGATACCAATTGTAGGATTGTTGAAGGTAAGAGTGTCTAGAGGGGGGGTGATTAGACTACTCGACAAGATAAAAATTATGCCTTTTGGCAAAGACAAGTTTTTGGCAGATTTTGCATATCACACAAGTCAAGCAGCTTACTACACATGCAATTCTAGAGTATGGGCAGCGGAAAGTAAATTGCACAAGTAGTAAAGAGGGGTGGAGAAGATCAAACGCAGTTTGGAGACACGGAGATTTTCTCGTGGTTCCGATAGGTGGTGCTATCGTCAATCCACGTTGATGGAGACTTCAACCCACGGAGGGTAACGGCTGCGAGAGTCCACGGAGGGCTCCACCCACGAAGGGTCCACGAAGAAGCAACCTTGTCTATGCCATCATGGCATACGCCCACGGAGGACTAGCCTTACTCGGGGTAGATCTTCACGAAGTAGGCGATCTCCTTGCCCTTACAAACTTCTTGGTTCAACTCCACATCTTGACGGAGGCTCCCAAGCGACACCTAACCAATCTAGGAGGCACCACCCTCCAAAAGGTAATAGATGGTGTTGGTGATGATGAACTCCTTGCTCTTGTGCTTCAAATGATAATCTCCCCAACACTCAACTCTCCTCACTGATTTGGCTGTGGTAGAAGAAAGGATTGAGTGGAAAGCAACTTGGGAAGGCTAGAAATCAAGTTTCATATGGTGGGAGTGGAGCAACTTGATCTCAACACAAGGGTAGGTAGTTTTCTTCTCAGAAATGTAAGGTAGGAGTGGTAGTTCTTTCTGATGGCTCTCTCGACAAATGAAGAGGAGGTGGAGGGGTATTTATAGCCTCCACACAAAATCCAACCGTTACACACATTTGACCAATCTCGGTCAGACCGAAGTTGACAACTCGGTGAGACCGAAAGTTCAAATCTTGTGAACGTTGGTGGGACCGAAAATACAATCTCGGTTAGTCCGATTCTTCCAAAGACTAGGGTTTGCCAATCTCGGTGGGACCTACTTTATCATCTCGGTGACACCGATTTGATCACAGAAGGTTACAGAAGCTTGGCAACACTAGTTTCGGTGAGACCGAGTTTGGAATCGGAAAATCCGAAATTACTAGGGTTTGGCTATATGGCTGAGGTGGTTCATCTCGGTGTGACTGAGTTTATGGAATCGGTGGGACCGAGATTACTTATGAGTGTGTATTGGAAGTGAGAGGTGCTGATAGTCTAGGAGATGTATCACTAAGCACTTGAGCAACCAGATCATTATCATAACCTCATCCCCTTTTAATAGTATTGGCTTTCCTATAGACTCAATGTGATCTTGGATCACTAAACCAAAAATAGAGTCTTGAGCTTTTGCCAATGCTTTCCTTAGCATCCTAGGGGTCCACCTTTCCAGTCCTTTTGCCATGACAAAGTGATTGACTTTCCTGAAACATACTTGATAAAAGCATTAGTCCAACCACAAAGTATGTTGTCATTAATTACCAAAACCACCCAGGGAGCAAATGTGCTTTCACTGCTTTTTCTTGAGGCTGCTTGCCGTGGCCATAAGCCTGTGTTTGAAACACTCTTGTTCGACGGGATCCTCAGGCACGACAAATTCGTCGTCGTCGAGGCTTGCCTCATCTCCGGAGGGAGGCATGTAATTATCGTCATCTACCTCTTTGTCTGCCGCTCTCTCACGAGGGATGGATTCTCCATCCTCCTGTGCTGAATCTTGCTGGAGGGGGTTGTCTTCGGCACTGTCCGGGGTTTTATTGTCTTCGGAGCCGGAATCTCCATTTTTGCTGTGGCGGGATTTGGAGCGGCGCCGCTGACGTCGGCGCTTAGGCTGTTTCTTGGAGGGGTCACCCTCCGCTGTTCCATCGCCATTCCCATCCTTTGGGATGTCCACCATGTATATGTCGTATGACGAGATGGCTTTCCAGTGCCCCGTAGGCGCTGGTTCTTGGTCGTCTCCGGCATCGTCGTCCATACCGTCGATGTCTTCGGAGTCGAAGTCTAGCATGTCAGTTAAGTCGTTGACAGTGGCTACAAAGTGGGTGGTGGGTGGGCTTTGAATTTCTTCGTCGTCCGCATCCCAACCGTCCTGATCGTAATTCGGCCAGGGCTCTCCTGATAAAGAGAGATACTTTAGCGAATTCAGGATGTCGCCAAAAGGCGAGTGCTGAAAGATGTCCGCAGCGGTGAACTCCATGATCGGCGCCCAATCGGATTCGATTGGAAGGGCGCGGAGGTTGGAGTCCGCAAGGAGTCCGCACCTCGAGTCACGAAGCTTCACAAGGGACAGGGTTAGTATTCGCTCCATCGCCGAGAGTAGCAGCCCCCGAGGCGGTGTCTAGCAACCATCCTCGATTGGCGCGGTCAGCCCGAGTTAAGGGTCGGAGCGGACTCTTGTCGACCTCGAGGCACCGCTCGCAGCGAGCTAAATCATGCCCATCGTGACAGTGCGGCGCGCTCGGCTGTGGCTCCAATCCTTCGAAGATCAAGTCTCCGCGGATGTCGGCCGTGTAGTTCAAACTTCCAAATCTGACCTGATGGCCAGGGGCGTAGCTTTTGATCTGCTCTACATGGCCGAGCGAATTGGCCCGCAGTGCGAAGTCGCCGAATACAAAGATCTGTCCGGGGAGAAAAGTCTCGCCCTGGACCACGTTGTTGTTGATGATCGAAGGAGCCATTGGGCCTATGGGCGACGACACAGAGGAACTCTCAATGAAAGCACCAATGTCGGTGTCAAAACCGGCGGATCGCGGGTAAGGGGTCCCGAACTGTGCGTCTAGGCGGATGGTAACAGGAGTTAGGGGACACGATGTTTTTACCCAGGTTCGAGCCCTCTCGATGGAGGTACAACCCTACTCCTGCTTGATTGATATTGATGATATGGGTAGTACAAGAGTAGATCTACCACGAGATCAAGGAGGCTAAACCCTAGAAGCTAGCCTATGGTATGATTGTTGTTCGTCCTACAGACTAAAACCCTCCGGTTTATATAGACACCGAGAGGGCTAGGGTTACAGAGTCGGCCACAATGTTAGAGATCTACATATCCGTATCGCCAAGCTTGCCTTCCACGCCAAGGAAAGTCCCATCCGGACATGGGACGAAGTCTTCAATCTTGTATCTTCATAGTCTTAGAGTCCGGCCAATGACGATAGTTCGGCTATCCGGACACCCACTAGTCAAGGACTCCCTCAACGGTCCTCGAAAGTATGTCACTTTTGGTGATAACTCCAAGGGTAAGGTAGTTGGCCTCGGTAAGGTGGCCATCTCACACGACAGCTCCATTCAAAATGTTATGCTCGTTGAATCTCTTGGCTACAATTTACTTTCAGTATCTAGACTTGCTGATTTCAGTTTCAATGTTCTATTTATTGAAGTAGACTGCCAAGTGTTTCGTATAGATAATCATAAAATGGTCTTTACCGGTATATGGAGAGGTGATCTATACATTGTTGACTTCACTAAAAAGGCTCAACCTTGCACTTGCTTTCTTGCTAAATCTTCTAAAGGTTGGTTATGGCATAGACGATTAGGTCATGTTGGCATGAGAAACCTTGACAAGCTTATTAAAGGAAATCATATCCTTGGTGTTAACGATGTCATATTTGATAAGCATAGACTTTGCAGCGCTTGTCAAGCAGGTAAACAGGTTGGAGGAAGGCATCCCGTGAAGAACATCATGACCACAAGGAGACCACTCGAGCTACTTCACATGGATCTTTTTGGTCCCAACGCTTACAAGAGTCTCGGTGGAAATTCTTTTTGTCTAGTTATAGTTGATGATTTTTCAAGATTTACGTGAGTATTCTTTCTCGATGATAAATCGCTGGTCCAAAATATCTTCAAAAACTTCGCTAGGAAGGCCCGGAATCAATTTGAAGTGAAGATCAAGAAGGTTCGTAGCGACAACGGAACGGAGTTCAAGAACGCAAATGTGGACATTTCTTGATGAAGAAGGGATTTCACATGAGTTCTCAGCTATGTACACACCTCAAGAAAATGGAGCTGTTCAGAGGAAGAACCGGACGCTCATCAAAATGGCGCGAACGATGCTTGATGAGTACAAGACACCGAAGCACTTTTGGGTAGAAGAGGTTGAGACAGCTTGTCATGCAACAAATCACTTGTATCTTCACAAGCTACTCGGTAGGACGGCATACGAGCTCCTCACCGGTAACAAACCACAAGTTGGATACTTTCGAGTATTTGGCTCAAAATGCTACATTCTTGATAAGCATCGTCGTTCTAAATTTGCTCCTAAGTCTCATGAAGGTTTCCTACTTGGTTATGGCTCAAACTCTCACACTTACTGTGTCTACAATAATTTCACCCGAAAGGTTGAAGAGACGGTAGATGTGAAGTTCGATGAATCTAACGGCTCGCATGTAGAGCAATTGCCGATTGATGTAGGAGACAAAGACCCCTCAGAAGCAATCCAAGACTTGTCTATTGGAAAGATTCGTCCAATAGAGGTGAAGGAGAGTACCTCGTCCGTCCAAGTGGAAGCTTCTACCTCATGACAAGGTGAACCAAGAGTTGATACGGAAGCATCCACAAGTGGGACACACCAAGATGAAGAAAACAAGGAAGTACACCAAGATGAACGTCAACAACCTCCTTCTCCACCACGACAAGAGAACGACAACGCCAACAATGAAGAAGGCCAAGAAGAAGAAAAAGATGACGAAGATGTTCAACCAAGATCCAAGCAAAAGCTTTCACGAGTTCGAGCAAGAATTGCTAAAGACCATCCCGTCGAGCAAATCTACAATGATATCCAAACCGGGAGAATCACTTGCTCAAAAACATGTTTAGCTAACTTTTGTGAACACTATTCATTCATCTCTAGCATTGAACCTATGAAGGTTGAAGAAGCATTGGAAGATCCGGATTGGATAAACGCTATGCATGAAGAGCTACACAACTTTGAGAGAAATCAAGTTTGGACACTAGTTGAGAAGCCCGATAACAACCACAACATCATCGGTACCAAATGGGTGTTTTGCAACAAGCAAGATGAAGATGGACAAGTAGTTCACAACAAAGCACGTCTCGTCGCCCAAGGCTACACACAAGTCGAAGGTATGGACTATGGTGAGACATATGCTCCCGTTGCTAGACTTGAGTCCTTCGCATTTTACTTGCCTATGCTAATCACCATGATATCACCTTGTACCAAATGGACATTAAAAGTGCTTTTTTAAATGGTGAAATAGAGGAGGAAGTCTATGTTAAGCAACCTCCCGGCTTTGTCAATCCTAAGAAACCTAATCATGTTTACAAACTTCACAAAGCTCTTTATGGACTCAAACAAGCTCCTAGAGCTTGGTATAAATGCTTGACCAAGTTCCTTATTCAAAAAGGCTTTGAAATTGGAAAAATAGATTCTACTCTTTTTACTAAAAGGGTCAATGGAGAACTATTTGTATGCCAAATCTATGTTGATGATATTATATTTGGATCAACTAACCCTCATTTTAGTGAAAAGTTTGGAAAGCTAATGTCGGAGAAGTTTGAGATGTCTATGATGAGTGAACTCAAATTCTTTCTTGGTTTGCAAATCAAGCAAACTAAGGAAGGTACCTTTGTCTCTCAAACGAAGTACACCAAGGACTTATTCAAGAAGTTCAATATGCAAGAATGCAAAGGTATGACTACACCCATGCGTACTAGTGGACATCTTGATTTGACCAAAGATGGTGAACCGGCCGATCAAAAGGTTTATCGCTCTATGATTGGTTCATTGTTATATCTATGTGCTTCACGTCCCGATATTATGCTAAGTGTGTGCATGTATGCACGATATCAAGCTGCTCCTAAAGAATGTCATCTTAAGGCTGTGAAAAGGATAGTGAGATACTTAATCCATACACCAAACTTTGGCATTTGGTATCCAAAGAGGGCCTCTTTCGATCTTGTTGGCTAGTCTGACTCGGACTATGCCGGTGACAAGGTTGATAGAAAGTCCACTTCTGGTACTTGTCAATTTCTCGTAGATCTCTTGTATCTTGGTCTTCCAAGAAACAAAACTTGGTATCCTTGTCCACCGCTGTCGGGGATATACCCCGCGGCGTAAACTGGCCGGAAGTATAACCCGGCCAGACTTGGTGGTTTACTTGAGACCCGGCGAAGTCTTGGCGATTCACCGGCGACCCGTTTGGACATGGCGATTTACGGTTCATTGATAATCCGGCAGTCGGGTCAGAGGAGCGACAAGACCCGGTGGCCCAACTGGCGGTTCATGATGGCCGGTTCATACTATGGTGGGCCGGTTTAAGAGGAAAGGCATGACGAATATTTACCTTACAAGGAATTAAGACCAGGACTTGTATCCGGTTTGTATTAGAGATAGACTAGTCCTAATCCTAATAGGACTCCACATATAACCCGCCCCTTCAACATATATAAGGAGGGGCATGGCTCCCCAAAGAGGGACAAGCAAACAACAATCTCTAGGGCTAGACACGAGGAGAGCCGGTTTACGACGACTCCCTCATGATGATAATGAGATCTAGCCTCAAACAACATGTAGGGTTGTTACCAGATGATGTTTCCCGGGGCCCGAAGCTGTCTAAATCTTTGTCTTGCGTGTTGCGTCTCTCGATTCCGCTGAACCCCTCTCAAGCTATGACACAGATGCGTTGGCCTCACGACTAAGTCCTCACACTAAGGACATCTGACGTGTTAATTCCACGATAGTTGGCGCCCACCGTGGGACTTGCGCACGGTGGTGATGAGTTCTTGAAGGGATCTCTCCTAGGGTTTTGAGAAGATCGCGACCCGTCGGATCAGCAAGTGCCAGTTTTAAAGGATTCATATCAACTACAAGTTCATCTGTCAAAGTCAAAGAAGTTTTTAGCGGCAGCATATGCAAAATTCCGGTACAAGAGAAACTAGGGTTCCATCTATGTACGCCGCCGTCGCGACGTCTTAATCCGCCGAGTCCAAATATAAACCGGTCTGGATTGAAGTCTGCAGATGATCCGATCCGGCGTGTTTGCGTTGCTGCTGCGCGTATGCGTTTTCAAGTCCCGAGGGCATCAACGGGTAACTGCTGCAATCGTTTACCATAAGGCATCACCCAAGCGAAAAGTGATCTGTCGCTGCCGTTTTCTGACATGAGGACAAGAACAAATCAAAGGAATCATCAAATAGGTCATCCATTACAATTATGTCACGTGAAGGCCACCCAGCGCAAGTACTATATGTGCTACTACCTCCGTCTAGGTGAATAAGTCATTCGCGTAGTTCTAGGTCATCAATTTGAGAAATTAAATATGTGTTATATGTCATGAAAAATATATCACTAGATTTCTACATGGATGTAGTTTCTAAATATATACTTTTTACCGCATATAATACATATTTACATAGTTAAATCGTCAACCTAGAACTACGCGAATGACTTATTCACTGAGACGGAGGTAGTACTATTTCTTTACAAATCAATCTATGAGCAGTCCGAGCTGGATTAGGGAAAGTAATCAAGGAAAAGGAAAGTCACGGGCGAACGATTCGTCAGTTAAAAAAAGAGAAGGGAGGGGATCAACCCACGACCCGGAAGCAGTTCCCACCATCAAGTCGTTGTCACTCCGTCGTTCTCCGCCCCCGCGACTTTGGAACCGGATCCTCTAACATTGAGAAGGAAAGTTAGAGAAGCTATAATGCCTAACTTTCCTTCTTTCTATCCATATGATTATGGCTAAAACGATTTAAATTAATTTGCAAATTGATGATCTACCGTGTACATTTATAGTAACTAGTAAATTTGCACGTGCAACGCACGTATTATTATAAAAGTTTTAGAATCTTTTCAAGTAATCAAAGTTTTAGATAGCCGGCTATACCACCAATATAGCCCCGCTATAGCGGTTTGAGTAGGATGCCATTCATGCACATATATCCACTAAAGTTATGAAATAGTCGACTATAGCCTTGGTGTTGGTACTTTTAAAGACCATTGCTATTTGGCGTAGCCCGCTATTTAAAACTATAATAATTATGTGAAAAATCATAGGCCACCCTAGAACAAAAACATCAGCAAAATAAACCAAAAAGTAATAAAATACAATGAACATATTTGTTATCACTTTGTATCAATCACGAGTAGACCGACTATGTTTGAGAGATATAAGAAAAAACTATCCTGGTTCTCTTGATCAATGCTTGGCGAAGCTAGGCCATGCAGGCTATGTTAGTCTTTTTTTATCGCTTCGTGAGCTGAGTCGACGGGGAAGCGAACAGTTGTTTAGGATGCAAAAGGATTTTGTCTAATCCGAGGTGAAAAACAAAATTTATTGAAAGATGCTCAAAAGCAATTAGATTTAGGCACCGGTTTCCTCCCATATTTTTTAGTGTCGGATTGGAAACTTCGCCATGAGCTTTCAGGACTTACTTTTTTTCGGAAGAGAAAAAAGGAAAACTATGGAATGGAGGAAGTACAAATGAACAATAGTTAATATAAGTATTTGGTGCAAAATGTTATATCTCAGAATACAGAAACTTCAGGTGTCTACAAATTAATGTGTTTTTTTAACAAAACATAACATTAGCTATTGATCATAATTTGATAGGAAGCCAACAACCTGCTTTCTTCACAATCTTCCAAAGAATGGCATCTTTTTCCTCAGAAAAAGGAAGGAAAGACTGGACTTGTAATTTTCCCTGCTCTAAAATAACTGATAGTAATATTCGACGATAGAGATGAGCTCGAGTGACCAAGATCACACATTTTGACATAAATGATAGTATCTACACCAGAATTTTAACAAAACAGCAGGTAGCAACTCAAAAAGATTGGGATGTTTCTTCATGCACTTTCTCTTGAACTCACACATGTCTTCTCTTTTTTATACCATCAATGCTCCGAGGAACTTAAGCCTTCAGATTGAGCCCTCGGCCAGACGTATGTGCACGACCTAAATGAGAGAACAACAGGCCTGGAGAAGCATGAGGAGCCAATGCACCACCTAGATCGATGGTGCCAAAGTGTTTGAGAAGCCTCGTGATCAGCACACCGGCAACGTACGATATTCCGGACAAGCTCATGGCAATGGTCAGGTAGTAAATTAGAGTCTTGAAGTATGTCATGGCTCTTGTGGACATGCACGTCCCGAGCGCAAGCAGCGCGATGCACGCGAGCGAAGCACCGGTGACGTTCATCATCTTGTTCTCCCAGTCATTGCTCTCGCGGAACGACAACCCGCGGAGCACCGGTGGAAGTGGCCCAAACACCATGTGTGACAATAGTGCTAGGACCATGTGGAGCTGGGCTTTCGACCACCTCCTGAGCTTGAGCCAATAGTGGCCGACCTTCTCATTTTTTTCCTCGTTCATGTCTTCTATGTCTCTCAGATCAGCAATCTGGTATCCACAAGAAAATGATATGTTAATTTTAGAGTTTAGGGTTTAGGGTTTTTGTAATGTTTAGTAAAATATTTTGAAAATTCAGACAGGAGAAAAGTTCATTACGCTAGAAAAATGAGGGTCAGTCCACCAATAAGGTTGGCTATGCCCAAGATGAAAGTAACTGACATGTTTTAGCGCCGCTTGATGCTGTTGTTGAAACAACGGAGAGGCTGGTGACTGACTCCACTAACCCTCAGTATATCCCAATCACCCCTCTATTGTTGCCTAGGAGCAGACGGATTCACATCCACAGAGACTGACAACACTACATCTGTTGCTTGAGGGATCTGAGAATTGGGTATGTCGCCCCTTCGAATGATACTTGGTATAGGAAAAAAACACTCGGTGATCAGATATACAAGATAGATTTCGACGACACGGAAAAGACTTTGGCCTGGTATGATATGTGTCACAATTGGGCATTAAAAATGAGCCATTCTCTGCAATTCCGTGAGCATCTGAGCAAATGAAGTTTGTACTGTCAGACTGCATCTCTGAATAACAGTAAGTAGTTCATGCATGCATGCTGATCACTTAATCAGACCTACATTTGTTTGCCTACTTTGACAGTTATGTACAGCTAAATGCCTAAAGCTACAACGACACAGTCAACTAACAGAACTCGCAAGTGTTTTTCTACACTTAATAAGCATATGGTTCTGAATACAAAATGCAGGTAACGGTGGAAATAGGATCTAAAATTCAGGAAAGTAGTCAAAAGATTTATGTAGCAAATTGTACAAGTAGCAGGAGGAAACAAATTAAATGTAAATAAAGAATAGCTTACCTTCAGTACAGGATTTTTCCTAAGAAGGCAGGCGATATGAACACAGTATGTATACTCGGTAGCCGCCTTTGATGAATTAACAACCTAACAACAACAGCAAAAGAACACATTGGATTCACAAATCATCTATTCTAGCAAGCCATGAATCCAACATTTGAATGATCTATTGAGGACAATGACAACAACAACAAAAGCACACATTAGAATGCACACCACAAACTGATACATAGGGCTAATTACTTTACCCAATCCAATACACTTAAGTAAGTGTCAAAAAATATACTTCTCAGATAGTAGTGTCATACAACAAACTTCAGAATTTAGTACATCTCTGGAATCGGGACAAAGTCTCATTACCTCAAATGGGCTTCAGTCTCATTATTCATGGATGAATACTTCTATAGCATTGACGATTAGTATAATATTGAGTACCTGTCAGATAGTAGTGTCGCAGAACAAATGGTTGTTGTCTCTTTCCAATCAAACGTATGAGTAAATTGCTTGAGAGATACAGTTAGTTGCTTGCTCAACAACAAAAGGGAAACCATATGGCATAGAGTCCGTTGCTTTCTCTGAAACAAAAGGAAACCAAAAAGAAATTCATCTCACAGCTTACTGCTTGAATAATCTTGAGAACATGAGGAGCCTTTAGTGTGAAGATCCTTCACAAGGGCCTACCGAAACATACAAAGATCATCAGCTCCATCTACTGGAGAAAAGGTTCGATGCAAAGGTCATATTAGTTCATGGAGTAACAACAACAATAAAGTTATACAGTCCACTCGATCGAGTAACCACAATAATAACATCCACTGAAGAGGGGCTGCGTAGGGAGTGAGAGGCAAACCTGAAAGTGTGTTGCCGAGCCACCGTGGTGTCCTTGCAAGGGTGTGGCTAGCATCCGTCTATTCAGACACTGCTTATTAATTGATGTACATATAATTAGATTTAGAATACTGCTTAGGAACTATATTTTATCTATGAATGGCAGTGTGAATCTCTGTCATTTAAAAGGAGCAACCTAAGATATTATTTGTGGGCATAAAGCTCTGTTGCCCATGCATACCTGCAGATGTGGACAATATGCACATTTCTTTTGTTGTATTGTCCAGTACCAATTGAGCAGTCCCTAAAGCTGGAAGAATTATAGATGAAAAATACCCTGGAGGTAACAACCTTTGTTGTGAAAGTATTTGCTTTATTCACAGTGAAGTGCTAAAAGTATGGAAAAAATTCCCAGTGTACCATGAATTGTTGGTTACTTATAAGACCGAAGAAAGCATTCACACATCCAAGATGTCGGTTAGACTGTTAACATAGCATGAATTCAGTTCAGATTACTCCTTTTTGTACAGATAATTAGATAAAAGAGAATACTGGTTATGAACAATATCCGTAATATGAATGATAGTGTGAATCTCCCCGGCAGAATTATGAAGCGAATATTGGTTAGGAACCAAGGTTAAAAACGAACCCCGCAAATGATAATATTGCTAGTCGTCTTTTCTTCTTCTTGATTTCCATTTTTTCATCAGTCCGTAAGTGCATGAACTGAACAACCAAATCAGATTTATAAGCAGAAATAGAACAATAGAGGGGTTGGGTGCAGATCATCCAGTTTTAAACATCAAGAACCGGAATTTGCAAAAACTGGAATTTACCTAGCGATGTTGGATGTCGTCCAACGGTGGAGATGGAGGAGCATGTCCTGATGTCCCAATGGAAACTCCTTGACCTCTCATGTCCTTGTACCAAACACGTAAAAATTCCTCAACTCATCTCCAATTGGCATGTCAATCGGCATAATCTTAGCTTTGCAGGTCCTGACCGTCACAAAAGAAAATTTAAAGAGAAAATAGAGGGGAACATGAGTTGTAACCATTGACAGAAGACAGAAGACGCTTGGGAGGGCCAGTGCGGCGGCAGCGAGCCGGCGTCGCTCGTCGGCAACAGCAAGGGCGCGTCCACCAGCCGCGAGAGCCGAACTGGTCGGGCGCCGGCGGGCAGCTCGTCGCTGGGCGGTCGAGCCGTTTCGGAGAGTGGCGGGGGCTCATACGTGGGGACGGGGATTTCCTGCTCCCCCGATTAGCTCCCATCCGTGGAGCGGCAGACGAGGTGGAGGCTGCGGGAGGACCGGGGGGCGGCAGGCGGCGAACCGCGCGGGAGGATCGGCGGCGGAGGCTGCGGGAGGACCGGGGCAGCGAGGCATTGAACCGCACGGGAGGATCGACAGCGTGGTGCGGCGGAGGCGGCGGGGGCGGGGCGGTTGGGGAGGCGCGGGGGCGAGGCGCTGCGGGAGCGGCGTGGCGAGGGTCGTGGCGTGCGTTGTGTTTAGGTTTTTTTAGGGAGTGTTTAGCGGTAAGACGTGGTTAGTGGCTTGGTGTTAAACATGGAATGAATCTGGTACGCTAAATCTGAGAATTGTACGGTGCAGATTGTTTGGATCTGCCTCTCTCTTCCTTTTAGAGGGGCAGTAGATTACATACAAAGAAACTGATAGTGAAATAAAATTAATTTTAGTTATTTATAT
Organism: Aegilops speltoides; assembly: GCA_021437245.1. Taxonomy (NCBI): domain Eukaryota; kingdom Viridiplantae; phylum Streptophyta; class Magnoliopsida; order Poales; family Poaceae; genus Aegilops; species Aegilops speltoides. The sequence continues at coordinate 227,293,552 of CM038147.1, forward strand.
CTACAGTAAATACCAACAGTAAACAACCTACTAACTATCTATTAACAGTCTCTAACTTTTCTTCTTCATTTTACACTAGACAAACACTGTAGCACCGTGATTTTCCTTCACAATGTTAGAGGATCCAGTTCCCACGGCTTCGAGCCGCTGCCCGGCCTTCCGCCACCGAGCTGCCGCAGCCGCGGTCCTGCACCGATGGCCGGTCGCCTCCGCCATAAGACGCTGCGGCGCCGCCTCACCTCCACTCAGCCTACAAGTCGCCGGCGCTGCCTCGCCTCCGCCCGAAGCCCGCGCCGCCTCCGCTCCTTGCTTGGTCGCGAGCCGTCGGGCTACCTCTCCCGCCGTGGCTAGCTATGGTTGCGACCTCGCCGAGCTGACCCGCCTCCGCCGCCCGTGCCCCGCTGTGGCTCCGGCCGCCATCGCACCGCAGCAGTTTGCTCCGAGTCGCTGCTGGCCGGCGGGTCGCCTGACTCTCGCTCCGCCTCGCCATCGCATACTCGCCGGCGCATTTTCCGTCGTGCTTTGGATCCCCCAGTGCCTGCAGACCGCCGCTACCTCGTCACTCCGCCCCCGCATTGGTTCACTGCTGCTACTCGGCCACGCACGGTTAAGTCACCGCTACACCACGCCGGTGAGCCTCGGGTCTGCTTCAAGTTGCGGCCTTGCCTCTTCCAAACCGCCGTCGCTCTTGACCGGGTCGTCCATGGGCCGCTTTGCCACAGCCGCGTCTCCGCTCAGCCTCCGTTGGTGGTGAGAATTGCCGTTCGCCGCAGATGCCGCCTCGTCGTTTCACCTCCGTGTTACTCCACCACCAAACCAGTCACCTTCGCAATGGTCAGACCGGTCGAGCCGCCTAGTGCCATGAACCGCCCGCCGCTGCGGGTCAAATATCAGCTCCACCGAGTCGTCTCCGCGCCGGTTCACCTTCGTCAAACTGCCGTTGTGACTTGCCTTGACCCGCCATTGATGCGTGGTCCGGTAAACCGATCCGCGCATGCGAGTCGCTGTGGACGCTCGTCCCAACGGTGGTCAGGGAGAGCTGCCGCTGGCCGCCTCGCTGTCCTTCACCTCAGGCCAGTTTCCGCACAGCTCTCTACAGGAAGCTCACGCAAAGAGAAGAGGAGGGGAAAACCGGATATATGTTTGACTTCCATACATATGCATGAAAGCAAAATTAATTAGTACTGCACGGTACTACTACGGGAACAGAGCAATGAGTCATCATTGCAATGAGTCATCATCTGCTAGTCCGCTCGGATTACATCCAACAATATCTAGCACCAGCATGTGCGTTCATCCGACAAAAACAAAATCAGGTGTTATTCCTCCTATATATTTTATCAGTACATTTTTCCTCTGAGCACCATTATACCGCCCTGTTGGTGTTTTTATATACAGGTAAAATTATTATCATATTGCGGGTATAGAGCACGCACTGGCAACGTTCTACAACATCGTCTTCTTCCGTGTCAATTACCCAATGAATGAGCGGCCGGTTCACGCATCCGCACCGGTTTACAACGAGGAGGACAACTTACTCGTCCGCACCAGCTTACAGGAGGTGGATCCTCTAACTTCGAGAAGCAAAGTTACGGTGCTACAGTGTAATCATAGTGTAAAATGAAGAAGGAATGTTAGAGACGTTTAGCGGATTATTTACTATTGATATTTACTGTAGATATAAATAATCTATAATTAATTTTATTTCACCATCAAATTGTTTATATGTAATGATTATGAATGTAAACATTAAATCTGTAATTTGCATATTAATTTAAATCATTTTAACCTTAATCATATGGATTGCAAGAAGGAAAGTTAGAGGATTGTAGCTTCTCTAACTTTCCTTCTTAATGTTAGAGGATCTGGTTCCCAGCTTACAATGCAGCAACCGATTCATCTGTCTGAGCCACCTTTGATGCTGAGGTCATTTTTCCGTCTGCCTCTCGCAGCCTGGACTACATCAACACACCGGGCCGCACCTATATGCATGAGGTGTTTTATTGAATATAAAGCAAGTCACAGCTTGGGTAGCCCGGTTTTCTTTCAAATTGGAGGCAAATTGTCATCAACCATCGTCTTCACTAGATGGATCAATGGGCAGACACACAAGTCGCCGCCACTACAGTTTGGTTAACTTCAAATAGCCAGTTGGAAGGAACCATTGGCCGAGTTGCTGACACGGCTCATACCGGATCATTTATAACCCGCCACAATCACCTCAATATTCTATGGATTTACATCGTGCTATCAACACGAATGATATACAACTTATGCCGATTTATATCACGGTCAAATATGGAGAATCTCAAGCCAACTCCTCGAGTCGTCTTAAGACTCGGGTGCTACGATGACATGATTCAGCAAATCTTGCCAGTTTCAGCAAATTTAAGAACCCCAGGACGATGGAGGGAAAGATAACCCGGTCCCGGAGGCTACTGTTATATTGATGAGAATTCAAAGGCCGTCAGAAAATTGCCGGCTTAGGAAGTATATAACAGTTACAAAATCCCAGCTCAATGAAGAAGTTCCGGGTACCGGCTCAAGGGAAGTCAGTTTCACTAAAGCTATCAAATATCCGATTTACAATCCAGTTCAAGGGAAAGATGTCTCCCACAAAGCTTTGAAGCTCTCAATATCCGGTTCAAAATCCCGGTTCAAGAAGAATTTATCTCTTGCAAAAAGTTAAAGGTTGCCGAAGAGGACCTGCTGCCATGATGCGCGGTTCAAACATGGGTATCCTGCCTTATTGTCTTATCATATTATTTATCATGTGGGGGCTTCTGTTTATAAAGCGGAGTCCGGTTTACCCCCTGATCCGGCTTATAAAGCCACAACAAAGCTTGGGAGCTTCACACCCAAGGGACCAAAGAGAGTCTGTTGCCACGCACAACTCAAACATAGGTACCCACTGAGCACAGCTCACAAAGTTACTTGGGGGCTCTTTGTGTAAAGTAACAAAGAGTTTGAAAGGACCCTTGTAATTGGGTATCAACCCACGGCTTGGAAGCCTAGTGTATTCACCTAAAGCCCCGGGTTAACCTGCCTTCATCAAGTAAGCCACTCCTATCCAGGTAATCCTGGCATGACCCGCCGAACGTTTGACAAGTTACTCTTATACAAGACCCTGAACTTGTCAAAGTTAAAACAACGATTGGTTAGTTGGAGGCCCATCTTAAAAGGCTTTGTCAAATGGTTTAAGTCAGCGGCCTGGCAGCCCACGAAAAGCCTCGAATTTGGGCCTGGCAGCCCTCGAAAAGCCTCGACTACAAATTTTACTTGATTTTGTTTTTTGCAAATTTTATCTCTGTTAATAAAGTTTTAAGTTAAACTGGTGTCTCTTGACCCGGCCAGACTACATATCTTTACATCAGCCCGGTGTTTCTTAACCCGGCGTGGCTTACAGTTATTAGTTGTTAAGCACACAATCAATTATGAACCGGCATCTCTTAATCCGGTCTGGCATTGACTATAAGTCGCCAGGATGATCATCCGGTGTTTATCGTAACCCGGCATGGCTTTTTATAAACCAGCACAACATGGTGGGAGTTATCAGTACTCAAGATTTGGTTTATCACCCTTACTACAAAAAGTTGGTAAACCAACGATGTGATTCAATGTCACAGGTATGATATATTTCATATCTGATTATTCTTAAGTGCAGTCTTGGTTATAAACCCGGGTTATATGTTGGGCATTATGGCCCATCCGGCGGTAAACCGCCAGGACACTTTAAACTTGTTGTATGCAGAAACAAGTTGAATAAACGCATAATTATAAATCACCGGTGTTTATTAACCCGGCCTGGTTTTGGACAATAAGTCGCCAGTATATATTTGGATTGCGCCATTGGGATCATGCGCTTATAAATCATTGGGTATATTATTCAAAATTTTAATAGCCAACATGGCTGGATTTTTATTATGGTTATCAATTACCACTATTATGATTGAGGATTTCAAAATCGCTTCAAGCGCAATGGATATTATCTTATCAATGGGTATGATTTATTCTACAAAGGAATAGTCCCGAGTCGCTGCAGGCTTACGACCCGACACTTGGGGGCTACATTATTGAAATTGAGATTACATCAAATATGCAAGTCTCATGTCGCTACAAGCATGCACCATGACACTTGGGGGCTAATGCAAAGTCATTGTTTGCTCACCTTATTGAAGACCCGACTCATCACATTGTAATGAGCCGGCCCTTGAGGGCTACCAATTGCTCCTGTCAACAATTCAAGGTACAAAGCTTTTTATTCATATATTGAAGGGTCCACTGCTCAGTTGATAAAGCACAATGTTCTTAACCTTGTGGACGTGGATTCAAGCCCCATGATGGGGGTTACATCATATGATGTTATTTTCATTGAAGTATATATCAAGTCCCAGCTCAATATTATTTTACTGAGCCGGCCCTTGGGGGCTACACATCATTGCTCAAATCTACATGATTATATTTACAAAGTCCCTTCTCATTATTACATAACGACCCGGCCTTGGGGGCTACACTGATTGAAGTTTTTATGAGCATCAGGCAATTTCAAGTCCCAGGTTGCTGCAAGCATGACAACCCGGCACTTGGGGGCTACATATATGGAATATTTAGTTTTTTACAAGTGACTGAGGTGAACATCATGGATTTCTTTAAAGTGGCAGTAATTATATGGAAACAAGTCTCAAATCATCACTTTGTTCTGTTCAAGACTTGGGGGCTACAGGTAATATGGATATAAGGGAGAAATATCTTCCAATTTTTAGTTTTGAGCTAACCAGATTGACCCAGCACCACCAATCATTATGACACGGTGTCTGCAACAATCATAAACTGGCATTGGCAACAATCATAACCCGGCGTCTATAAACGGTCATGACCCGGGATCATCATTTTTTATAACCCTACAATGGTGGTAATCATAAACTGGCAAGTTCTACATCTTCAAGCCGGCTGGATATCAATTGAATATTTGAAGACCAATATTTTCGTCAAGTCAGAGCATTGAAGGCCGAATCAAATGGATTCTTTATTTTCAATATTTCTTCTACAAGCAAATTGATTATGAAGCTGGTCTACTGACCCAGATTTTCTAGAAGGAGGAAATGACAAGGATTCAAGGATGATCAAGTGCCGGTTTACAAGAATATTTAACCCGGAGTGCAACCTGTCAAATTTGTTCTTGTGTTTATGTTGCAGGATCAGTTTAACATGGATAAATCCAAATTCAACTGGGGTCTAATGTCGGGGAAATACCCCGCGGCGTGAACCGGCCGAAAGTATAACCCGGCCAGATTTGGTGGTTTACTTGAGACCCGGCGAAGTCTTGGCGATTCACCGGCGACCTGTTTGGACCTGGCGGTTTACGGTTCATTGATAATCCGGCAGGCGGGTCAGAGGAGCGACAAGACCCGGTGGCCCAACTGGCGGTTCATGAAGGCCGGTTCATACTATGGTGGGCCGGTTTAAGAGGAAAGGCATGACGAATATTTACCTTACAAGGAATTAAGACCAGGACTTGTATCTGGTTTGTATTAGAGATAGACTAGTCCTAATCCTAATAGGACTCCACATGTAACCCGCCCCTTCAACATATATAAGGAGGGGCATGGCTCCCCAAAGAGGGACAAGCAAACAACAATCTCTAGGGCTAGACATAATTAGGGGAGCCGGTTTACGACGACTCCCTCGTGATGATAATGAGATCTAGCCTCAAACAGCATGTAGGGTTGTTACTGGATGATGTTTCCCGGGGCCCGAAGCTGTCTAAATCTTTGTCTTGCGTGTTGCGTCTCTCGATTCCTCTCAACCCCTCTCAAGCTACCACACGGATGCGTTGGCCTCACGACTAAGTCCTCACACTAAGGACATCTGACGTGTTAATTCCACGAAAACCGCCAAAGCGGAATACATCGCCGCTGGTTCATGTTGTGCTCAATTGCTTTGGATGACCCAAACTCTTAAATATTATGGGATATATGTGAAACATGTTCCATTGCTTTGTGACAATGAAAGTGCGATCAAGATTGCTCACAATCCTGTGCAACATTCTCGAACTAAGCATATTGAAGTTCGTCATCATTTCATTCGAGATCATGTTGCCAAAGGGGACACTAATATTACGCATGTTCACATCAAAAAGCAATTAGCTGATATATTCACTAAACCACTTGATGAGAAAGTGTTTTGCAGGTTAAGAGGTGAATTGAACATCATTGATGCTTCAAACTTGGAGTAGGAACTCCACTTTGGATACATGCAAGACATGAGTCGATGACTAACCCTTGATATTTCTCTTATGATGAGAATCTTATGTCTTGGATATATTTGCACCTTGCATGTTATCTAAACCTTGTAGGAACTTGGATGAATCTCAATCTATGAGGTTGCAACTCATTCACATCTTGAGCGATCTCTACATCACCAAGTCTCTACATAATGGTGGTTGAAGACAAGGAAGCACAAAACCATTCAAACATATCCTTTGACAAATTCTATGTTGAGTTTCATAATTGCCATCTTGGATACACAAGTGCTCTTCCTTGCAAAACTAATCCATGTAGGTAAACGAACTCAAATTCCAAAGTGGTGCTCCCAACTTTGATGAGCCACATGTTGAGCAACCCACACAAGTTCAACTACATGATCACGATCAACACCACCACCCAAGGTATGTTATTCCATCTTAGAGAAGCTTTAATCCAAGACATGAGTCAAAGCAACTCAATAAGATGTGAATACATCAAAATGCTTAAACAAAAATGGTAACCCCATTTTGAGCTTAAACAATGAGTATGACCTATGATCAAGTGACCTCACCTGAATCCTAAGTCAATATACTCTAACATAGGTGGCTTTGTCGCTGACCAATTCTAGATGAAGTTCTCTCGTGTCTCTTTTCTGTGCTCTTGCATTTGTCTCATGCATATTTGTTTCCCTCTTCAAAAAAACTTCATCTAGACTTCTTTTAAGTTTCTTCTCTTTTATTTTCTGTTCTGCATTTCTTGCATCCAATTCATTGCAAATCCTTCAGTTAATTCCTTGCAAATCCTTGTGAGATCTTGCCTGTCTAGCTGAGGTGACAAGTGTTTTCCGTGTGATGAACTCGGTCACACCAGACTGCTGTTTTCGGTCTAACCGAATCTTTTCGGTGCAACCGAAGCATACAACTCGGTACCACCGATTTCACTACAGGAAAAATAGCTTGCCACTTGTTCCTGTGTTCTTTTGATCTAGCTCCACTCAATGAATCTTGTCCTCTACTAGCATCACATTTAACTTGCTGCTTTATTCTGTGACTCAAGGACCAAACCCATCGTGACAAAATTCCAGAAGTCCCCTCTTGGAAATTGATGTCAAAGGGGGATAGAGAGATCAGATCAAAGCTTAATCATATATCTAGGGGGAGAGAATACTCAAGGAGAGAGTAATCTTCAAGGATCCCAGATGCTTGGTGTTCAAGAGGAGAGAAGTTACATGTCTTCAAGAGGGGAAAGACATGTTCATATTTGTTTGCATTAGCTCCGTTTATTTTCTTTGAGCTCTAATTTTTTGTTCCCTATCTTCTCCCAGTATCCCATGCTAGATTCAAGGGGAGCAAGACAACTAAGGGAAGTAAATCCTTGAATTCATTGCACATCTTTACCTTTGGGGGCATGTCTACATTCAGTTTGGTACTCAGTACTCACTCTCTACATGTCATCCCAGTCTTGGTACTCTTGTAGTTTCTTTTGTTTGCTCTGGCTAGCAGGTGTATCTGTGTTATCTAACCTTATTTTCATAGGTTCATTCCATCCTAAGCCAACTCAAGACCACAAGGTAAGTATATGCATCACAGTCATGTGTATGAGGAATTCTTGCTGATGTACATACTGTTTGCTCTGATGAGCATGAAGGTACATTTCCCACATTCACATCTTTTGCTCTGATGCATATAGCCAAGATACATGTAACACATTTCCTACTCTGTCCTGGTTATGCATTCACTTGCTCCTATATTCCATTTTCACATGATTGCATACATGTAGGGGGAGCCTATGTATGTTACATATCTTTCCAAAGCTTTACTGGTTATTCTCTATACCTTTATCTAAAGCTTTGATGTATTTTGTCATCAATTACCAAAAAGGGGGTGATTGAAAGCACAAGTGCTCCCTGGGTGATTTTGGTAATTAATGTCAACATATCTCTTGTTGGACTAACACTTTTACCTAGTATGTTTCAGATAAGTTCAGCAATGAAGTGGCATGGACTAGAGGATGTGGAACCCCTTCAAGATGCTAAGGGACAAAGGATTGGCTCAAGCTCCAAGAACAAGACTGTACATTTTCTATTTTAGTGATCCAAGATCACATTGAGTCTATAGGAAAAGCCAATACTATAAAGGAGGGATGAGGTGTTGCTTAATGAGGTTCTTGCTCAAAATGCTTAGTGATATGCTCCAAAGCCCTCAACTACTTTCTCACATCCACATATGACATAAACCAAAAGTCAAACTCGGCCCCACCGATTCTTTCTATCCGGCGCCACCGAGTTCAGATGTCATAGCCACTGCGACAAACCCTAGGCAAATCGGTCTCACCGATAGGGATCTCGGTCTCACCGAGATGGGATTGTAATCTCTCTGTATGTATCTATTACCAAAATCGGTCTCATTGAGTTTGCGTAATCGGTCCTACCGAGATTGCAATGTAAACTCTCTGTCTCCTTTCGTAACATTTTGGTCTCACCGAGATGAGCGAATCGGTCCCACCGAGTTTACCTGACCAACTCTCTGGTTAGCTTATTACCAAAATCGGTCTCACCGAGTTTGTGTAATCGGTCTCACCGAGATTACGTTATGCCCTAACCCTAACCATATCGGTCCTACTGAGTTGCATTTCGGTCCCACCGAAAATCCTAACGGTCACTAGATTTGCTGAATCGGTCCGACCGAGTTTCTCAATTCGGACCCACTAAGATTGGCAAGTTTCTTGTAACAGTTAGATTTTGTGTGGAGGCAATATATACCCCTCCACCTCCTCTTCATTCGTGGAGAGAGCCATCAGAACGAACCTACACTTCCAACTTACATTTTCTGAGAGAGAACCACCTACACTTGTGTTGAGGCCAAGATATTCCATTCCTACCATATGAATATTGATCTCTAGCCTTCCCCAAGTTGCTTTCCACTCAAATCTTCTTTCCACCAAATCCAAATCCTGTGAGAGAGAGTTGAGTGTTGGGGAGACTATCATTTGAAGCATAAGAGCAAGGAGTTCATCATCAACACACCATTTGTTACTTCTTGGAGAGTGGTGTCTCCTAGATTGGCTAGGTGTCACTTGGGAGCCTCCGACAAGATTGTGGAGTTGAACCGAGGAGTTTGTAAGGGCAAGGAGATCGCCTACTTCATGAAGATCTGCCCTAGTGAGGCAAGTCCTTCATGGGCGATGGCCATGGTGGGATAGACAAGGTTTCTTCTTCGTGGACCCTTCGTGGGTGGAGCCCTCCGTGGACTCGCGCAGCCGTTACCCTTCGTGGGTTGAAGTCTCCATCAACGTGGATGTACGATAGCACCACCTATCGGAACCACGACAAAAACATCTGTGTCTCCTATTGCGTTTCCACTCTCCAAACCCTTCCCTTTACATTCTTGGAAGTTGCATGCTTTTACTTTCCGCTGCTCATATACTCTTTGCATGCTTGCTTGATATGTATTGTGATTGTTAAACTTGTGCCAAAACTTCACTTAAATCTAAAGAAATTAAAAACTGCAACTTTTGGCACTTAGTGTCTAATCACCCCCCCCCTCTAGACACCTCTTCTCGATCCTTTCAAACTTGTATCAAGAATTCTCAAGACGTGGTGAAATTCCCACGAAATTCTTGACACAAAAGATGGCAATACTCCAAGGTAGATCATAACACAAGCTGGATAGAAAGAAACTCAAGGTACTACACAAAACATGAATAATTTTGTGTCGGAGGGAGGGCAATAAAGTTGTCATTGATAACACAAATCATCGAGGGACAAGGATGGTATTTCTCATCAAGAATTCGATTATTATTCTGGTAGATCTCAGAATGTTGATGACGCTCATGACAAATTTTTTTGAGAGGCTCCACGAAGAAGTAATCGAACATCGACTACATCAAGTAAAATGTCGGATTTTGGGTTCTGCAAACTCTTGAGAGGTTCGAACTGTGGGGTGCGTGCGGAGATCTCAACCTGCCTAGCCTGCCAACTCGCAAACCTCACTGCCTAGCGCGTCGAGCTCGAAGGGAAAGGAAGACATGGCAGTTTACCCAGGTTCAGGCCACCTTGCGGTGTAAAACCCTACTCCTGCTTTCTGGTGGGTTTGCCTCGAGGGGCTGAGGAAGAATTAGTACAGTGGAGAAGAGCCTCAGGAGGCATGTTCTTGAGCTCAAGTGAGCTGGTGAGGGTGGAACTGATCCGATCGACTCCCTTCTCTGTGGATTCGACCCCCTTCCTTGGTGGTGGCTAGGTCCTATCTATAGTGGCCTTGGTCCTCTTCCCAAATGTAGGCGGGAAGGGATCCCACAACGGCCAAATTTGAAGGGAGACAACAAGTACGTCCTATCCTGACTAAAGTGGTCTTCACCTGCAAAAGCCTCTGGTCGTGACGCTGCGGTAGGCTCGGCGATGACCTCTGTCCTACTGTCCTGGCGGTCCTGGTCTTGTTGCACCAGAATGGAAACCTTTGGTTGATTCCTCGGGACTCCGCACCTGTTGCATGCCTGCTTTGCACCGAAGGGGAAACTGGTACTCTGCGCCCGCTGGCACCCGTCTGGCACCCGCCTGGCCTTGCTCACATGGCTCACATCAGCTGAGCTTCACGAGGTGCGCCTTGCATAGAAATCTCCGATCCTCGGGAGCCAACCTGGGGAGGCCGATCCCTTGGGAGGTCTTGTTGTCATCCGCCTCGCGAGGCTTGGCCCCTCGTGAGGGTCTTGATTTGTTCATGCTGAAGCTGGACCGTACCAGGCCGTCATGGAGCCACACCGTGGGCCGCAGGCAGGCAAGTCTGGGTACCCCCGTATCCAGAACGCTGATAGTAGCCCCCGGGTCCAAGGCGCGCTCAGACTTGGCTTCTAGGCGAAGCTAAAGGGCAAGTGCAGAGCACCGCGGGCCCTAACCGCCTGTGGCCTTGGACGTCGCGTGGCGATTGATGGGATGTGAGCATCTCCACTTCCCCATGCTGCCTTGGATTCCATCTGACTTGACGAGTCGATGCGGCATGCAGGAAAGCATCATTACGCGAGATCGTGGAGGCCGGCGGTTGGCCTCCCTCCGGCTATAAATGAGGGGGAGGGGCGTAGCCCCCCTCGCTCATCTCTTCCTACATCTTCTCGCTACTCGTCCCTTCTTATTCTCCACCTTGCCGTAGTCATCCATGGCACCGACGAGGAGGTTATCGGCTGCTGAGAAAGGGAAGGCTCCCAAGGAGAGACCAGCTTCACCACCACCCAAGAGGGGCCGCAGCCGTCACCGCAAGCATGCCGCAACCCCGGCGGCGGACCCCAGGGGGCACGGGCACACTTCTCCAGGGGCTAGCGTCTCCCTTGGCATTCGTGGCAGAGCTTCTTCTCACAGCGGAGGCCACCTGCCACGGGGAAGCCCCCGCGACAAAGGGAGGCACGCCATGGTCGCTCGCCCTCGTTGACCATGCTTCTCCTCTATTGATGTGCTCCCAGAGTTCGTGGTGTGGTCGGAGAGGCCCGGCATCACCTCGCTCCGGCTCCCTCGCTTCTTCACCGGCGAGCTGCCGACCTCGGGGCTCGACGGCCTCTAGCTGCAAGCCGATGGTTGCTGCAGCAGGGCCTCGTGGGTGGGGATCGAGATCACCACCGCGGGGCAACATGGTCCTGCCCCGCGGCTGGCAGGCGTTTGCCCTCGCACGAGGCCTGAGCGGGAGGTGCACCCTCCACTTCAAGTACGACGGCCTAGCGACCCTCTTCGTGAGGGTGTTTAGGGAAGATGGCCGCCGTGCGGGGTGCTGCCCAGAAGACGACAACAACGATGAGCTTGGCCTTGACGTCGGCCACACCGGCGACGAGGGTGAGCTTGGCCTCGATGACGTCCAAACTTCCTCCCGTAGCGGCAGCTCTTCCTCGGGTGAGAGCTCAAGCAGCAACGGCTACGACCAGCCTCCGCGCCGCCGAGCCTGCATCGAAGAGTGCGACAAGTCATCTCGGCGCCACGCCCCGGTGAAGCAGGAGGAAGGCCCAGTCTGAGCTCGGGGCTGCCAAACTTGGCCTTAAGACCAGCTGCGGCCTTGCGGGCCGCTTTTTTTAACCTTTCCTTTTTTCTGCAATTTGAAAAAAGTAGGGTGTCCCGCTGGGGTGTGTAAACTATGGCAGTTATGCCCTTTATGCTATGCTTATTATCTTAATGTTGTGATGTGATGTTTGTATTCTGGGTAGGCAAGGGTAGGGTAACTTAGCTTGACATGCTTGCGGCAGCTTCCCATCTCGCGGGGGCGTGACCCTTGAAGCCTGGCGGAGCCCCCTTTCCTGATGACTCGGGGGCCACCGGTCTCGGGAGGTGCTAGAGGCCTCAAGAGACGCCGTAGAGCTGCTGCAGAGCTTTTTTAAAGGAAAAAGAAACCTTAGTGAGCACCTCATCCTTCCTTGCGTGAGCTCCCTGCCATAGGTTTAGCTGTGGCTTAATGCACCGCGTCGCACTGCCCGAGGGGCATGGGCATGAGGGGGCGCTAATGCCCACGAGCTTGATCGAGGGCTCCTCGTGAGGATCGTAAAGCTGAAGCACTGAGCAACGGGGTTCGGCAAGGTGTGCTTGGGCGAGGGCGTGCCCATGCACACACACCTGCCTAGCCCCAACGCGCGAGGCACGCAAGGAAGAGCGACGGGCAACTGCCGCCCTTTCCAGGCCCAGGCTAAGAACGAGCAAAATGAGAGGAGAGAAAATCCAACTTGGCAAACCAAAGCACAAAAACTCCAATTCCAGTAAAGATCACTAAAAGATTGCAAAACAACTTCAGAAAGCAAGCAAATGAACAGCCGCGTCCGGCACCTAGTCTAGCCTTCTCACCAACGCGAAGCTAAGTGCTGCCAGTAGGACATCAGAGCGAGCCCCCGTGAGGCCCCAAGGCAGCTTTCAGGAGACTCCGGGGCGTGTACAGCCCCACTCATTATTATGTGAGAGTGTCACGAGCGGAGACCTTCACGGGCCGGAGCCTTGCTTCATGGGTAGAACTTCCAGAGGTGCTGGATGTTCCAGGCATTCTGGATGGGGATCTCGTCCTGTGTCTGCAGGCGCATGGCGCCAGGCTTGGAGACACGGGCAATCCTAAACGGGCCCTCCCACATGGGAGAGAGCTTGTGCAGCCCCTCCCTGGAGATCACCTGCCTCAAGACGAGATCACCCACCTCGAGCGTCCTGGGGCGGACACTGCAGTAGTGGTACCAACGCAGCTCCTGCTGGTACCTCACTGCTCGGAGCGAGGCTTGACGGTGGCATTCCTCCCCCAGCACGAGATCCATCGCCCGCATGGCATCCTGGCATGCCTCGTCGAATGCCAGGGCCCGTGTGGAGTGATGCTTAACCTCGTGTGGGAGAATCGCTTCAGCTCCATAGACGAGGAAGAATGGCGTCTCGCCCATCAGCTGGGTCGCGGTGATGCGGATGGACCACAACACGGACTGGAGCTTGTCGAGCCAGCCCCTGCCACAGGCCTCGAGCTTCTTCTTGAAGGTCCTTGCTTTAAGGCCTCTCAAGACTTCTGCATTGGCATGCTCGGCCTGGTCGTTGCTCCTTGGGTGCGCCACTGAGGCGTAGCATATATGCATTCCAAGGTTAGCACATTATGTTTTGAAAAGGTTGCTAGTGAACTGCGAGCCATTGTCGGTGATGAAGCGATTAGGAACCCCAAACCGGCTCACAAGGCCCTTGATGAACTTGACAGCTGACCCGGCTGGGATGGTGCGGACAGCTTCTACCTCCACCCACTTGGTGAACTTGTCGATTGCAACGTAGAGGTAGCGGTAGCCCCCTGGCGCTCGGGGAAATGGCCCCAAGATGTCCAGCCCCCAGACCGCGAATGGCCACGTGAGTGGGATAGTCTGGAGGCCTTGCGCGGGCTCGTGGATCTGCTTAGCGTGGAACTAGTAGGCTTCACAGGAGCGCACCAGCTTGGTGGCGTTGTTGAGTGCTATGGGCCAATAGAACCCACTGCGGAACGCCTTGCCTACAAGGGTGCACTATGAAGAGTGGTGCCCGCAGTCCCCACCATGTATGTCTGCCAGCATCTCGAGCCCCTGCTCCCTGGAGATGCATCACAAAGAAACGTCATTGGGCCTTTTGCGGTAGAGCTCACCATCCTGGATGCAGTACGCGGTGGCCTGGCAAGCCACGCGCTTGGCATCCTCTTCCTTTTCTCCGGCAAGGTCCCCTGAAGCAGGTACATCTTGAACTCCTCGGTCCAGCACCCCCCCCCCCGGAGGCTTGAGCGTGAGGAGTAGGCGGACCCCTGAGGTTGGGCCGCGGGACGGGGCGCCTATTGCTGGGGCTCGGGGTAGGTCCTCCAGAGGTGGTGCTGGTGCAGCAACGGGGCGAGCCACCGATGGCTTGAAGAGCCATTCTTCAAATACTCCTGGCTCCTGAGGTAGCCTCTGGGATGCCCTCATGGCGATGTCGTCTGCCTCTTTGTTCGTGCCTTGTGGCACGTGATGTAATTCCAAGCCCAAGAATCGTTTCTCCATTTTGCGTACCTCCTCCAAATATGCTTCCATGTGCTTGTCCTTGGGGACGTACTCTTTGTTGGAGAAGTTGATGAGGAGCTGGGAATCGCCCCTGATGGTGAGACGCTTCACCCCCAGCCCCGCCGTGGCCCTGAGACCAGCGAGTAGGCCTTCGTACTCCGTGATGTTGTTGGAGACCTTTTTGCCCTGCTGGAAACAAAGTTGTACAACGTAGTAGAGCTTGTCCTTAGCAGGTAAGATGAGGACGGCTCCAGCCCCCTCGCCCTGTCGTGGGAACGCGCCGTCGAAGTACATGATCCACCCGGCTGGCGCATCGTCTACGGGCAAGAGGGAGTGATCCTCGCACATTCCATGGTCAGGGACATCGGTCCACTTTGCCATGAAATCTGCGAGGGCCGCACCCTTGATGACGCTGGTGGTGCTGAACTCGAGCTGGAACGCCTGAAGCTCGATGTTCCACTCTGCGACCCTCCTGGCGGCGTTAGGGCTCCGGAGTACCGTCTCAAGTGGGTAGGCTAAAACGACCTTGATGGGGTGACCCTGGAAGTAATGGCGTAGCTT
This sequence comes from Aegilops speltoides, assembly GCA_021437245.1. NCBI lineage: Eukaryota > Viridiplantae > Streptophyta > Magnoliopsida > Poales > Poaceae > Aegilops > Aegilops speltoides. The sequence goes on from CM038147.1 coordinate 227,308,833, forward strand.
TCGGGAGGCAACGAGGAGTGTGAGCAAAAGATTTTGGGGCATAGGATAGCACGCTCGTGCCTCCCGTAGCACCGTGCTGACGAAGTAGACCAGATGCTCGACGAGGGAGGAGGTATTGGCGAGGTCTCGTGTCTCTTGAGGGTGCTGGCCTTCAGGGGTCTCATTACCTGCCACATCAGCCGCGGCCTCGTGAGCCTTAGCCTCAGGAGCCCCTCCGGCTGGAGGGTTGGCTTGAGCCTCAGGAGGGTCATCGGCTATCGGGTCAGCTGAAGCCTCAGGAGTGCCATTCTGAGGCTGCTGCGCCTTGCTTGGCGATGAGGCGCCCTGCTGAGGGTCCTTGATTGGGCGCTCTTCCCTTAGTGCCACCAGAGCAGCGCTGGCGGAGTGAGGGGTGGCGGCCAAGTAGAGCACCAGGGGCTCGAGAGGGCGCGGCGCCACCATCACCGGCAGGCTGGTTAGGTATCTCTTGAGGTCTTGGAAGGCCGCATTAGCTTCAGGGGTCCACTCAAATGGCCCCTTCTTCTTCATCAACTTGCAGAACAAGAGGGCTCGTTCCCCCAGCTTGGAGATGAAACGCCCCAGCGAGGTCACGCAGCCCGCCAGCTTCTGCATCTCCTTGAGCGTCTGTGGCGGGCTCATGTCTTCTATGGCCTTGTCTTTCTCCGGGTTAGCCTCAATTCCTCTGTGCGACACTAGGAACCCCAGCAGCTTGCTAGAGGGGACCTCGAACACACATTTCTTGGGATTGAGCCACAGGTCCACCTTGCGCAGGCTGGCATACATTTCCTTCAGATCTTCGATCAGGGTCTTCGCCTCCCGAGACTTCACTACTATGTCATCAACGTAAGCCTCAGCGTTCCTCCTGAGCTGTCGGCCCAGGTCAATGTGCATTAGCCGTTGGAAGGTAGCCCCAACATTATGCAATCCAAAAGGCATGCAGGTGTAGCAGTACACCCCGCAGGGAGTCAGAAACACCGTCTTCTCTACATCTTGCACAACCACCTTGATCTGGTGGTAGCCCGAGAAGGCGTCCAAAAGCCCAGCAGGTCGCACTCGGCAGTGGAGTCGATGATCTGGTTGATGCGCTGGAGCGGGAAGGGATCCTGAGGTCAAGCATTGTTGAGGTTGGTTAAGTTGACGCACATGCGCTCCTTCCCCCCTTTCTTGGGGATGATGACTGGGTTCGTCAGCCACTCTGGCTACCGCACCTCCCGGATGACACCAGCATCCTGTAGCTTGCGGGTTTCTTAGAGGATGAACGCGTGCTTCTCGGTGGACTATCACCGGGCCTTCTACTTCAATGGGCGCACATTTGGGCACACGCTCAGCTGGTGCAAGATTATTCCCCTTGGGATCCCGACTGATGACCCACAAATATAGGGGATCTATCATAGTCCTTTCGATAAGTACGAGTGTCAAACCCAACGAGGAGCAGAAGGAAATGACAAGCGGTTTTCAGTAAGGTATTCTCTGCATGCACTGAAATTATCGGTAACAGATAGTTCTATGATAAGGTAATTCATAACGGGTAACAAGTAACAAAAGTAAACAAGGTGCAGCAAGGTGGACCAGTCCTTTTTGTAGCAAAGGACAAGCCTAGACAAACTCTTATATATAGCAAAACACTCCCGAGGACACATGGGAATTATTGTCAAGCTAGTTTTCATCATGCTCATATGATTCGTGTTCGTTACTTTGATAATTTCATATGTGGGTGGACCGGTGCTTGGGTACTTCCCTTCCTTGGACAAGCATCCCACTTATGATTAACACCTCTCGCAAGCATCCACAACTATGAAAGAAGAATTAAGGTAAACCTAACCATAACATGAAACATATGGATCCAAATCAGCCCCTTACGAAGCAACACATAAACTAGGGTTTAAGCTTCTGTCACTCTAGCAACCCATCATCTACTTATTACTTCCCAATGCCTTCCCCTAGGCCAAAACAATGGTGAAGTGTCATGTAGTCGACGTTCACATAACACCACTAAAGGAAAGACAACATACATCTCATTAAAATATCGAACGAATACCAAATTCACATGACTAGTTATAACAAGACTTCTCACATGCCCTCAGGAACGAACGTAACTACTCACAAATCATATTCATGTTCATAATGAGAGGGGTATTAATATGCATAAAGGATCTGAACATATGATCTTCCACCGAATAAACCAACTAGCATCAACTACAAGGAGTAATCAACACTACTAGCAACCGACAGGTACCAATCTGAGGTTTTGAGACAAAGATCGGATACAAGAGATGAACTTAGGTTTGAGAGGAGATGGTGCTGGTGAAGATGTTGATGGAGATTGAATCCCTCTCGATGAGAGGATTGATGGTGATGACGATGGTGACGATTCCCCCATCCTGGAGGGGTGTTTCCCCGGCAGAACAGCTCCTCCAGAGCCCTATATTGGTTCCGCCAAGGTTTTGCCTCGAGACGGCGGCGCTTCATCCTGAAAGCTTCCTGATGATTTTTTCCAGGGCAAAAGACACCATATAGGAGAAGATGGGCATCGAGGGGCTGCCAGGTAGCCCATGAGGCAGGGGGCGCGCCCAGGGGGGTAGGGCGCGCCCTCCACCCTCATGGACAGTGGGTGGCCCCCCTCTGGTGCTTTCTTCTCCCAATATTTTTAATATATTCCAAAACTGACTTTCGTGGAGTTTCAGGACTTTTGGAGTTGTGCAGAATAGGTCTCTAATATTTGCTCCTTTTCCAGCCTGAATTCCAAATTGCCGGCATTCTCCTCTTCATGTAAACCTTGTAAAATAAGAGAGAAAAGGCATAACTATTGTGACATAATGTGTAGTAACAGCCCATAATGCAATAAATATCGATATAAAAGCATGATGCAAAATGGACGTATCAACTCCCCCAAGCTTAGACCTCGCTTGTCCTCAAGCAGAAGCCGATATCGAAAAATATGTCCACATGTTTAGAGATAGAGGTGTCGATAAAATAAAATACAGACATGAGAGCATCATGATCATTCTTAGAACATCAATATATATATTGTCATATGATTTCTTATGCTAAAGTAACAATCTATTCACAGTGTAAAGTATGAATCAGAAACTTCATTGAAAATTAACAATCTATAATCTTAGTCACTGAAGCAATTGAAATTTATAATAACATCGAAAAGATTCAATATATAAGAGCATTTCAGCAAGTCCACATACTCAACTATCATTTAGTCTTTCACAATTGCTAACACTCAAGCAATACTATGGGTATGAAGTTTTAATCGGACACAGAGAAAGATAGGGGCTTATAGTTTTGCCTCCCAACCTTTTACCTCAAGGGTAATGTCAACAATAATACTTTATGAAACCTACATCCAATTGGATATATATATCAGGATATTTCCAACACATAGTGCTTGCCAAAGGATAAAGTGTAAAAAGGAAAGGTGAAGATCACCATGACTCTTGTATAGGCCCTTCGCAGAGGGAAGCAGAGGTTGTCATGCGCTTTTATGGTTGGATGCACAAAATCTTAATGCAAAAGAACGTCACTTTATGTTGCCACTTGTGATAGGGACCTTTATTATGTAGTCTGTCACTTTTATTTCCTCCATATCAAAAGCTCGTATAAAGCTTATTTTATCCACACTAATAGATCATACATATTTAGAGAGCAATTTTATTGCTTGCAACAATGACAACTTAGTTGAAGGATCTTACTCAATCCATAGGTAGGTATGGTGGACTCTCATGGAAAAACTAGGTTTAGGGATGTTTGGCAGCACAAGTAGTATCTCTACTTGGTGCAAAGGATTTGGCTAGCATGAGGGGGAAAGGCAAGCTCAACATGTTGGATGATCCATGAAATATAATTTATTTCGGATATAAGAAAACATAACCCATTATGTTGTCTTCCTTGTCCAACATCAACTTTTTAGCATGTCATATTTTAATGAGTGCTCACATTCATAAAAGCTGTCCAAGATAGTATATTTATATGTGAAAACCTCTCTTTCTTTATTACTTCCTATTAATTGCAATGATGACCAAAACTATGTTTGTCAACTCTTAACAACTTTTATTCATCATACTCTTTATATGTGAAGTCATTACTCTCCATAAGATCAATATGATCTTTATATTTTCTTTTTATTATTTCTTTCTTTTATTCCCTCAAGATCATGGCAAGATATCAAAAGCCCTCGACTCAAAACTAATCTTTATTATATATAGCTCACAGACTCGATTACATAGATAGGGATCAACACAAAAAAACTCAAAGCTAGATCATACTAAAACTTTATTCTACTAGATCAAGATATAACCAAAAGGATCGAACTAAGAAAAACTGTAAAGATAGAAGTGTGATGGTGATACGATATCGGGGCACCTCCCCCAAGCTTGGCAGTTGCCACGGGAGTGCCCATACCCATGTATTTATGTCTCTTTCTTCGTAGGTGGTGATGATGGAGTTGTTGATGACGGGGTGTCGCACGTCGAGCGTAGGAGATCCTCCAACTTGCCGATAATGCCCTTGAGTGCGGTAATATGCTCTTGCAACAAAATATTTTCAGGTGTGAGATACTTGTTTTGTAAGCAAGCTAGCTCAATCATCTTGAAAGCTTCGGTTTCAGTAGGGGTGAGATGATTGTAGTAGGGTTGAAAGAAGCCTTCTTCTTCTACTGTCACGACTTGCTCTTCTGCGGATTCCTTGATCTTGTCACCTTCCTTGATTTCCCCGATTTCTTCTTGCTTCGTCTCTATATTCATTGGCCAAGCATCGTTGCCCATGTTGTTGGAGGAGGGAGACGACATGATGCCTGACCTTGAGAAACTCTGACAAAAAATAGCTCAAAAAAACAGAAGATTTCGTCATGGTACGGTGGTCAAAACCTTTGGGAGATTATATAATGAATTTTTACCGACCAAAAGAAGTATCGTGCAAGAAAACGGAGTCCGGAGGGCATACGAGGTGCCCACGAGGTAGGGGGCGCACCCAGGGGGTACGACACGCCCTCCACCCTCGTGGATGCCTCGTGTCCCTTTTGGACTACTTATTTTCCTATTTTTTTAAATATTCCAAAACGGAGAAAAATTGCTATTAGAACTGTTTTGGAGTCGGTTTACTTACCGTACCATATACCTATTCCTTTTCGGAGTCTGAAATGTTCTGGAAAGTGTCCCTTATGTACTCCTCCGGGGTTACGGTGTCAATAACATTGGTTTAAACATTTATGGGGTTACCTGAGATAAAATGTTTGATTATTTGACCGTTTACCACCTTCGGATTTGTGCCTTCGGTGTTGTTGACTTTTATTGCACCAGAACGATAGACCTCCTCGATAACGTAAGGACCTTCCCATTTAGAGAGAAGTTTTCCTGCAAAAAATCTTAAACGAGAGTTGTATAGCAAAACATAATCACCTACATTAAACTCGCGCTATTGTATCCTTTTGTCATGCCATCTTTTAACTTTTTCTTTAAACAGTCTAGCGTTCTCATAGGCCTGGGTTTTCCATTCATCATGTGAGCTAATATCAAATAGCCTCTTCTCACCGGCAAGTTTGAAATCATAAGTGAGCTCTTTAATAGCCCAATATGCCTTGTGTTCTAGTTCGAGAGGTAAGTGACATGTTTTTCCATAAACCATTTTATACAGAAACATACCCATAGGATTTTTATATGCAGTTCTATAGGCCCATAATGCATCATCAGTTTCTTGGACCAATTCTTTCTAGATCTATTAATAGTCTTTTGCAAAATTAATTTAAGCTCTCTATTACTCAATTCTACTTGACCGCTAGACTGTGGATGGTATGGAGATGCAATTCTATGATTAACATCATACTTAGCAAGCAATTTACGAAAAGCACGATGAATAAAATGTGAACCACCATCAGTCATTAAGTATCTAGGGACTCCAAACCTCGGAAACATAACTTCTTTAAGCATCTTAATAGAAGTGTTATGATCATCACTACTAGTTGGAATAGCTTCTACCCACTTAGTAACGTAATCAACAACAACTAAAATATGCATATACCCATTAGAGGAAGGAAAAGGTCCCATATAATCAAAGCCCCAAACATCAAATGGTTCAATAACAAGTGAAGAGTTCATAGGCATTTCTTGATGTCTACTATATTACCAATTCTTTGACATTCATCGCAAGACAAGACAAACTTACGGGCATCTTTAAAGAGAGTAGGCCAATAAAAACCGGATTGCAATACCTTATGTGCAGTTCTATCTTCAGCGTGGTGTCCACCATATGCCTCGGAGTGACACTTGCGTAGGATCTGTTCATGTTCATGCTCAGGTACACAACGTCTAATAACACCATCTACTCCTTTATAAAGGTGTGGGTCATCCCAAAAGTAATGTCTTAAATCATAGAAAAACTTTTTCTTTTGTTGGTATGTGAAACTAGGTGGTATAAATTTAGCAACAATGTAATTAGCATAATCAGCATACCATGGAGCGGTACGAGAAGCATTTATGACAGCTAATTGTTCATCAGGAAAGCTATCATCAATAGGTAGTGGGTCATCAAGAACATTTTCTAACCTAGAGAAGTTGTCTGCAACGGGGTTCTTAGCTCCCTTTCTATCAATAATATGCAAATCAAATTCTTGTAGCAAGAGAACCCATCTAATAAGTCTAAGTTTAGCATCTTTCTTTTCCATAAGGTATTTAATAGCAGCATGATTAGTGTGAACAATATAAGGTCTGAACTTATCACAAGTAAACACAACTGCTAATTTTTTTTCAGTAGTGGCATAATTTCTTTGGGCACTGTCTAGAGTTTTACTAGCATATTGGATAACATTTAACTTCTTATCAACTCTTTGTCCTAGAACAACACCTACAGCATAATCACTAGCATCACACATGATTTCAAAGGGTAAATTCCAATCAGGTGGCTGAACAATAGGTGCAGAAATCAAGGCTTTCTTAAGTATTTCAAATGCTTCTACACAATCATCATCAAAGACAAAAGGAACATCTTTTTGTAAGAGATTAGTCAGAGGCCTAGAAATTTTTGAGAAGTCTTTAATGAACCTCCTATAAAAACCAGCATGACCAAGGAAACTTCTTATACCTTTGATGTCCTTGGGACACAGGATCTTTTCAATATCATCAACTTTAGCTTTATCAACTTCAATACCGTTTTCAGAAATTTTATGCCCCAAGACAATACCTTCATTAACCCTAAAGTGGCACTTCTCCCAATTCAAGACAAGATTAGTTTCTTCACATATCTGCAAAACTCGATCAAGGTTGCTTAAGCAATCAATAAAAGAAGTTCCATACACGGAGAAATCATCCATGAAAACCTCAAAAATCTTTAAACAAAAGTTAGAGAATATAGCAGTCATACATCTTTGAAAGGTAGCAGGTGCATTACATAAACAAAAATGCATACGTCTATAAGCAAAAGTACCGAAATGGCAAGTAAAAGTTGCCTTATCCTGATCTTCTTTTGACACGTGTATTTGAGAGAAGCCAGAATTACCATCTAGAAAGCAAAAATGTGTATGATTGGATAATCTTTCTAGCATTTGATCAATAAAAGGCAGAGGTAATGATCCTTTATAGTAGCTTTATTTAATTTGCGGAAATCAATTACCGTTCTATAACCTGTAACAATTCTTTGTGGGATCAATTCATCCTTATCATTAGGAACAACAGCAATACCTCCCTTCTTTAGGGACACAATGGACAGGACTTACCCACTGACTATCAGCAACAGGATAAATTATACCTGCCTCCAGAAGCTTTAGTATTTCATTTCTTACCACTTCTTTCATCTTAGGGTTTAACCGTCGTTGGTGATCAACAACTAGTTTAGCGTCTTTCTCCAATTTTATTTTGTGCTGGCATAGAGTGGGACTAATGCCCTTAAGATCATCAAGAGTATATCCAATAGCAGCATGGTGCTTCTTCAGAGTTTTCAATAATTTCTCTTCCTCATGCTCTGAAAGGTTAGCACAAATAATGATAGGATATATCTTCTTTTCATCAAGATAAGCATATTTAAGAGTATCAGGTAAAGGTTTAAGCTCAAACACGGGATCACCCTTGGGTGGAGGAGGATCCCCTAGGATTTCAACAGGCAAGTTGTGTTTCAAAATAGGTCCCTGTTTAAAGAATACTTCATCAATTTCCCTTCTTTCATTCATAAACATATCATTTTCATGGTCTAGCAAGTATTGCTCTAAAGGATCATTAGGAGGCATGGCAATAGAAGCAAAACCAATAATTTCATCTTTACTAGGCAATTCTTTATCATTGGATTGTCTACGAAATTTAGCAAAATTAAAATCATGAGGCATATCCCCTAAACCAACAGTAACAATATCTTTTTTGCAGTCTATCCTAGCATTAACAGTATTCAAGAAGGGTCTACCAAATATAATGGGACAAAAGTCATCTTGTGGGGAACCAAGAACAAGAAAATCAGTAGGATATTTAACTTTCCCACACAAGACTTTAACATCTCTAACAATCCCAATTGGTGAAATAGTATCTCTATTAGCAAGTTTAATAGTAACATCAATACCTTCTATTTCAGCAGGTGCGATATCATGCATAATTTCTTCGTATAAGGAATGAGGTATTGCACTCACACTAGCACCCATATCACATAAGCCATGATAACAATGATCTCCTATTTTAACAGAAACAACAGGCATGTCAACAACCGGTCTATGTTTATTTTTAGTATCAGGTCTAGCAATTCTAGCAGCTTCATCACAGAAGTAAATAATGATACGTCTCCAACATATATATAATTTACGAAGTATTCATGCTGTTATTTTATCATTCTTGGGTGTTTTACAATCATTTTATAGCAACTTTATATATCATGTTTTGGGCGAACCTATTGACCCAATGCACAGTGCTAGTTGCTGTTTTTTGCTTGTTTTTAACATCGCGGGAAATCAATATCAAATAGAGTCGAAACACCGTGTAACTTTTTGGAGATTTTTTATGGCCCAGACAATGGGCCAAAGAAGCACCTGGGGGTGCCCCGATGGGGGCACAACCAACTAGGGCGCGCCTGGGCCCCCGAGCGCGCCCAGGTGGGTTGTGCCCACCTCGGTGGCCTCCTGTACCCCTTCTGTGCACTATAAATTCCCAAATATTTCAAAACCCTTTGGGGTAGCCCTAAATCAGAAGTTCCGCCGCTGCAAGGCCTCTGTATCCACAAGATCCAATCTAGACCCCGTTCCGGCACCCTACCGGAGGGGGGAATCATCTCCGGTGGCCATCTTCATCATCCCGGTGGCCACCACGATGAGGAGGGAGTATTCCACCCTCGGGGCTGAGGATTTGTACCAGTAGCTATGTGTTTGATCTCTCTCCCTCTCTCTCATGATCTATATCATGGGCTTTGTTAATATAGTCGAATCATATGATGTTTCTCCCCTCTATAATCTTGTTATGATGAATTGAATCTTTACCCTTCAAAGTTTTGTCTTGTCGGATATAATATTCAGAGATGAGAACGCATGATATATGTCTTGCAATATGAATACTTAAGGTGACAATGAGGTATCTTATTGATTCACTTGATATGTGTTATGGCATTCCCGTGGTGATATTGGGGTAATCTATGCATAGGGGTTGATGCACGTTTTTCTCCGACGAAAACTTTGGGGTCTCTTTATAGTTCTTTGTGTGGATTGAGTATTATGAATATGAATTTGCTTTGGTGTTATTTTAGTATGAACTCTTGAATAGATCGAACGGAAAGAATAGCTTTGAGGTGGTTTCGTGACCTACAAACAATTCCTACCTTTTGTTCTCCGCTAATAGGGACTCAGGAGTGATTCTTTATCGCACTTTGAGGGATAATCATATGATCCAACTATGTTAGCATTGTTGAGAGGTTGCACTAGCGAAAGTACGGACCCTAGGCCTCATTTTTAAGCATTGCAACACCGTTTTTGTGCCCGTTTACTATTTGCTACCTTGCTGTTTTTTTATTCAGATTATAAAAATATATTTCTACCATCCATATTACACTTCTATCACCATCTCTTCGCCGAACTAGTGCACCTACACAATTTGCCATTGTATTGGGTGTGTTGGGGACACAAGAGATTTTGTATTTGGTTGCAGGGTTGTTTGAGAGAGACCATCTTCATCCTACACCTCTCATGGATTGATAAACCTTAGGTCATCCACTAGAGGGAAAATTCCTACTGTCCTACAAAACTCTACGCTTGGAGGCCCAACACGTGTCTACAAGAATAAAGTTGTGTAGTAGACAGCAAGCCTTTTCTGGCGTCGTTGCCGGGGAGGTGAGGAAACTTGCACTCACACTCCGGCAACGAAGCTCTTTTCTGGCGCCTTTGCCGGGGAGGTGAGTGCTTGAAGGTATATCTTTAGATCTTGCAATTGAATCTTTTAGTTTCTTGTTTTAGCACTAGTTTTGTTTATAAAAGAAAACTACAAAGAAAAATGGAGTTGAGGTTGCATCATATTATTGATCATCTTTATAATATCTTTCTTGAAAATGATGGTTCGGAAAATTGTGCTCAATTGATAGAAGAAGAATTTAATAAAATGATTGGCATGAATGGTGAGCATGATTTCAATGTTGTTGGCATGAACTCTTTGAATATCCATGATGCTAATGATATGGAAAGCCACAAGCTTGGGGATGCTATGTTTGATGAAGATGATATTTTTAGTCCCCCAAGTTTTGATGAGCAAGTTTATTATGATGAAAGCATGCCTCCTATCTTTGATGATTATGGTGATGACATGTATGCTATAAAGAATAATTATAACCATGAAACTTGTCATCATGATTTTAATTTTCACTCCCATGATAGTTATTTTGTTGAGTTTGCTCCCACTACTATTCATGAGAATAAATTTGCTTATGTGGAGAGTAACAAAATTTATATGCTTATGCATCATGAAAATAATGCTATATGTGATGGTTATATTGTTGAATTTCTTCATGATGCTACTGAAAATTATTATGGGGGAGGAACTTATGCTTGTAGGAATTGCAATAATATCAAGTTTCCTCTCTATGTATTGAAAATCTTGAAGTTGCACTGGTTTTGCCTTCCTATGCTAGTTGATTCTTGTTCCCATAAGTTGTTTGATCACAAAATCCTTATGCATAGGAAGTGGGTTAGACTTAAATGTGCTAGTCATATGCTTCATGATCCTCTCTTTAGGTTTCAAGTCTTATCTTTTATGTGAGCATCACTGAAATCATCATGCCTAGCTAAAAGGCATTAAAGAAAAGCGCTTGTTGGGAGACAACCCAACACTTTTATCTACTGTTTTTGTGTGTTCACATGATTATGCTACTGTAGTAATCATGTTTAATTGCTTTTGTTTCAATAAAGTGCCAAGTAAAGCCTTTGGGATCATGTTGGGTGATAGTTGATTTGATCTTGCTGAAAAACAGAAACTCTTGCGCTCACGAAAATAGCTATCATCTTTAACAGAGGAGTACTTTTGAGTTGATTCTTTTTGAAGAAGATTAATATAAAAATTTCTCACGTGGTACAATTTGTGTCATAATTTTTGGAGTAGCAGAAGTATGGTTTGAGTACAGATTACCACAGACTGTTCTCTTTTTGACAGATTCTGTTTTCAATGCATAGTTTGCTTGTTTCCTTGTTTCTATGGCTTATATTGCTCAGTATAAATTGTGGAAATGATATGATACAGTAGGAATTTTGTGGAAACAATTATGAATCTTGTCTTTGACAGTACGAAAAGTGAAATGGCTTGCTCTTTATCATACTAACCTATCTCACAAGTTGTGTGGTTCAAGTTTTCAAGTTTTGGGTGAGATGTGGATATGAGGGGAATAAGGAGTGACAAGACACTAAGCTTGGGGATGGCCAAGGCACTCCCGAGGTAATATTCAAGGTAGGTCCAAGCAACTAAGCTTGTGGATGCCCCGGATGGCATCCCCTCTTTCGTCTCCAACATTATCGATAACCTCACTTGGAGCTATGTTTTCATTCATCACATGATATGTGTTTTGCTTGGAGCGTCAATCTATTTTGTTTGTATTTTCTTTCTGTTATTTATAATAATGTTTTGCATCTTTTATTTCAATGAAAGTGGCAATGATAGCCTTTGGCATGCTTATTTTGCAAGTTTACTTGTTGCTGTTTGAAAACAGAAAGTTTATCGATGTTGCAAAAATTCCCTAGAGAAGTCAGAATATGATAAATTGTCGAAACTTTTTGCAAAATAAGCTCTGATAAATTTTACAGTGTAGTATTTTTCCATAATTTTTGGATTTAGGGAAGTATGATGAATCTTGCATTCTTTACAGACCATACTGTTTTGGCAGATTGCTGTTATGTTCACATTGTTTGCATATGTTTGCTTGTTTAATGATTCTATTTGAGGATAGGAGTACTAAATATGCAGAGGCACTTAGTATTCAATGTTGAATAATAATTTTTTTAGTATGCTACAGTAGATAATGATAAGGTTTTTGCATTGGTTTGTACTAATTTACCTCACGAGTTCTTGTTGAGTTTTGTGTGGACGAAGCTTTTGAGATTTAGGAAAACCGTGATATGAGAAGAATTAAGGAGACACAAAATATCAAGCTTGGGGATGCCCAAGGAACCCCAAGATAATATTTCAAGAAGTCTCAAGCATCTAAGGTTGGGGATGCCCCGGTAGGCATCCCACCTTTCTTCATCAACAATTATCGGTTAGTATCGGTTGAGCCTAAGTTTTTGCTTCTTCACATGAGTTGTGCTATTCTTAGAATGTCATTTTATTTTCATTTTGCTTTTTGTTTTAATAAAATACTTAGACCTGAAAATTTTTAAATAAAAGAGAGTCCTCAAATAGTTTCCAGGGAGGCTAAGTAAGCGGCATTCACATCCCGTCAACAAAGCTCTTTTCTATGGAATTGCTCTATTGCTTCACTTATATATTTTTGAGCATGGTGTGCTTTAGTATTTTTGAAGAAATTCTCTCTTGCTTCACTTAAATTAATTTGAGAGAACGAAATATTATGCTCATGATCTTCACTTATATCTTTTTGGAGTAACTTGTCATTTACTCTTGTGCTTCACTTATATCCTATGAGTAAATTATTGAATGAATAGAATATCATGAAGTTGAAACCATATCATGCCTAGTGGTAGATTCACATTGGGTTTAGAAAGTGAAATCTCTTGAGGCTTGACAATCACAATATTGGTCATACAAGCAATTTACGAATAATTAGAGAACTTTCACATGCAAATACACTATCTTGGAAATCTTTTGTGATTGTGAGCCCCCATCAAAATATTATATGCCAAAATTGTTGACGTTGGACAAGGAAGACAGCATAATGATTTATGTTTGTTCATATTCACATAGAAGTTATATTGTCATAGGTCCTTCAACATGTGGTGCTTTCCCCCCATCTTTGCTAGCCAAAAATTCCGCACCAAGTAGAGATACTACTTGTGCATCCGAAAACCCTTAAACCCAAATCTTGTTTTTAGAGTCCACCATACGTACATAAGCATTGAGCAAGATCCTTCAAGTAAGCTGTCAGGTGCAAAAAGGCAATAGAAATTGCTTCTAAATGTGTTAGATCATTTAGTGTAAGAGAAAACTGAGCGACAGACTGCATAATAAAGGTGGCTATCATAAGGGGCAATATAACGTGACATTATTTTGCACTAAGGGATTGAGCATACAAACAAATAAGCGCATGGCAACCTCTCCTTCCCTCTGCGAAGGGCCTATCTTTTACTTTTCAGTATTTACTTTTATGCAAAGAATCAAAGTTTTTCTCTTTATTCCTTTTTATTTTTCTCCTTTGGCAAGCATCATGTGGTTAGGAAAGATCTAGGCACATATGTCCAGTTGAATATGGGTAGCATGAGTTATTATTGTTGACATCACCCAAAGGTGAATACGTTGGGAGGCAAAATTATAAGCCCCTGTCTTTCTATGTGTCCGGTTGAAACATTTTGCTCATGTGTATGCGGTGAGTGTTAGCAATCATAAATGACTATATGATGGTTGAGTATGTGGAGCTCTTACTTAGACTTCATTGAATAAGTTGAATTGCAATTGCTTGGTGACTGAGAACATAGGTTGTTCAGTTTCAAGAGAATTCATTATTTGAACCTTAACATGTGAATTGGTTGCTACTATAACTTGAGAAGTTTTATAAGAAAGAATTGTTGTTATGATGCTAGGAAAAGCATCGGTATCCATAAAAGATTTAACACAATCAAACTTAGGTGTTATACCTGACTCCTTACCTTCATCGAGCTCCCAATCTTCAGAGTTGCGTTTAATTCTTTCCAATAAATCCCATCTGAATTCAATAGTCTTCATCATAAAAGAACCAGTACAAGAAGTATCGAGCATGGAGCGATTATTGAGAGAAAGCCAAGCATAAAAACTTTGAATAATAATTTCTCTTGAGAGCTCATGATTGGGGCATGAATATAACATTGACTTAAGCCTCCCCCAAGCTTGAGCGATACTTTCTCCTTAGCGAGGCCAAAAATTATATATATATAATTACGATCACGATGAACCAGATGCATAGGGTAAAACTTCGGATGAAATTGCAAATTCAATCGGTTGTAATTCCATGATCCAATATCATCACATAGCCTAAACCATGTCAATGCTTTTCCCTTCAAAGATAAAAGTAAAACCTTCTTCTTGATAACATCCTCAGGCATACCTGCAAGCTTAAATAATCCACAAACTTCATCCACATAGATTAAGTGCATATCGGGATGTAATGTTCCATCTCCTGTAAAAGGATTAGCTAGCAGTTTCTCTATCATACCCGAAGGAATTTCAAAGTAAACATTTTTAGTAGTTTAAGTAGGTTGAGGAGCAACTCTTTGCTCTTTTGGTCGGGGTGAAGATACCCCGAACAAGCCCCTCAAAGGATTATTTTCCATAGTAACAAGTGACCGTAAATTTCAGCACACTATATAAATTTTTCCTTACCAATTTCCACCTACCAAAGGCGCTTCACTCCCCGGCAACGGTGCCAGAAAAGAGTCCTGATGACCCACAAGTATAGGGGATCTCTCGTAGTCCTTTCGATAAGTAAGAGTGTCGAATCTAACGAGGAGCACAAGGAAATGACAAGCGATTTTCAGTAAAGTATTCTCTGCATGCACTGAAATTATCGGTAACATATAGTTTTGTGATAAGGTAATTCATAACGAGCAACAAGTAACAAAAGTAAACAAGGTGCATCAAGGCGGCCCAATCCTTTTTGTAGCAAAGGAAAAGCCTGGACAAACTCTTATATAAAGCAAAACGCTCCCGAGGACACATGGGAATTATCGTCAAGCTAGTTTTCATCATGCTCATATGATTCGCGTTCGTTACTTTGATAATTTGATATGTGGGTGGACCGGTGCTTGGGTACTGCCCTTCTATGGAAAAGCATCCCAATTATGATTAAACCTTCTCACAAGCATCCGCAACTACAAAAGAAGAATTAAGGTAAACCTAACCATAGCATGAAACATATGGATCCAAATCAGCCCCTTACGAAGCAACACATAAACTAGGGTTTAAGATTCTAACACTCTCGCAACCCATCATCTACTTATTACTTCCCAATGCCTGCCCCTAGGCCCAAATAATGGTGAAGTGTCATGTAGTCGACATTCACATAACACCACTAGAGGAAAGACAACATACATCTCATTAAAATATCGAACGAATACCAAATTCACATGACTACCTATAACAAGACTTCTCTCATGTCGTCAGGAACAAACGTAACTACTCACAAGTCATATTCATGTTCATAATCAGAGGGTTATTAATATGCATAAAGGATCTAAACATATGATCTTCCACCGAATAAACCAACTAGCATCAACTACAAGGAGTAATCAACACTACTAGCAAGCCACAGGTACGAACCTGAGGTTTTGAGACAAAGATCAGATACAAGAGATGAACTAGGGTTTGAGAGGAGATGGTGGTGGTGAAGATCTTGATGGAGATTGACCCCCTCTCGATGAGAGGATCGATGGTGATGATGATGGTGACGATTTCCCCCTCCTGGAGGGATGTTTCCCCGCCAGAACAGCTCCGCCAGATCCCTAGATTGGTTTCGCCAAGGTTCCGCCTCGAGATGGCGGCGCTTCGTCCTGAAAGCTTCCTTATGATTTTTTTCCTGCGCAGAAGACACCATGTAGCAGAAGATGGGCACGGGGGCTGCTAGGTGGCCCACGAGGCAGGGGCCCGCCCTCCACCCTCGTGGACAGTGGGTGGCCCCCCTCTGGTGCTTTCTTCGCACAATATTTTTAACATATTCCAAAACCGACTTCCATGGAGTTTCAGAACTTTTGGATTTGTGCATAATAGGTCTAATATTTGCTCCTTTTCCAGCCCAGAATTCCAACTGTCGGCATTCTCCCTCTTCATGTAAACCTTGTAAAATAAGAGAGAAAAGGCATAAGTATTGTGACATAATGTGTAGTAACAGCCCATAATGCAATAAATATCGATATAAAAGCATGATGCAAAATGGACGTATCACCGGCCTGGTCCTTGGGCTCCTATGCGAACACTTCCTTGTTGGCGTGCAAGAAGCAGACCAACGCTTTCTCTTGGTCCGAGGGGAGGCCAGCTCCTATGGTGAAGGTGGCACCTGACGCCTCATCCTCATCAACAGGCACTTGCTTCGTCTCGGCTCGGTCTTGGGAAAATAACTGCTTTTCTTGGCTGGCGTTGCCCGCGGAGCCTCAGGGCCCCCTTTCTTGCTTGACTGTGCGGACGCCACAGTCCTGAAGGCAAGCTTGAGGGCTTGCAGTGCATCCTTGGTGTCTCCTACCACCTTGAGGACACCGCTGCTGTCTGGCATCTTCATGAGGTTGTAGGATGGATGAGTTGCTGCCATGAACTTGGCCAGGGCTGGGTACCCAAGGATGGCGCTGTACGGTAGGTCGATCCGGGTGATGTCGAAGTCGATGAGCTCGGTGCGGTAGTTGTCGCGGGTCCCAAAGGTCACGGGAAGGCAGTTTCGCCCCAGGGGGCTGGTAGAACCGTTGCCAACCCCGGAGAAGGGCTTGGTGGGGCGAAGTCAACCGTGGGGCACATGAAGCAAGCCGAACGCCTCCGTGGAGAGCACGTTTAGGCCGGCTCCACCGTCGATGAGGATCTTGGTGACCGCCACGTTGCAGATGGTAGGGGTGCAGAGCATTGGGAGCGCGCCTGCTCTCGCCGCAGTAGCAGGGTGATCTTCTGGGCCGAAGGTGAGGTCGGCCTTGGGCACCGCCCAGCTCGGGGGAGCCCTCGGCTGCACTTGGGCAACACCCACCTGCTGGTAGAACTGCTTGATGTGGCGGTCGAAGGGTGGTGCCTGTGAGCCACCCAGAAGAGCTGCGATGGCGGGAGGCACCGGTGCCTCGAACTGCGTGATGAAGAGGCCACGGATCTCCTCCCAGGAGGCCATAGAAGACTCAGCAAGCTGAGCAGCCAGGCGCGTGGCACGCCCACGAGGGCCATGGGGAGCCAGTTGGCCATCACCTTGTCGTCCCCGTCGGCTGCCCAAACTGCCTCATCGTACACCTGGAGGAAGGCAGCCGGATCCGCTGCACCGCCGTAGCGAGGCAGCATTTCTGGACTGAACTTGGGTGGCCACTGCACCTGTCGGAAGGCGGGGGTGAAAGCGTGGAGGCTCATGGCTCCCCCAGAGGTGTGCGACGGCCCAGTCGACTTAGGAGCGCCTGCCATCTGAGCCGGAGGCGGGATGTGGCGGACGAAGCGGCGGATCTCTGACGCACCCCTACCTGGCACGCCAAATGTCGGATTTCGGGTTCCACAAACCCTTGAGAGGTTCGAACTTTGGGGTGCGTGTGAAGATCTCAACCTGCCCAGCCTGCCAACTCGCAAACCTCACTGCCTAGCACGTCGAACTCGAAGGGAAAGGAAGACACGACAGTTTACCCAGGTTCGGGCCACCTTGCAGTGTAAAACCCTACTCCTGCTTTGTGGTGGATTTGCCTTGAGGGGCTGAGGAAGAACTAGTACAGTGGACAATATCCTCAGGAGGCGTGTCCTTGAGCTCAAGTGAGCTGGTGAGGGTGGAACGGATCCGATCGACTCCCTTCTCTGTGGATTCAACCCCCTTCCTTGGTGGTGGCTAGGTCCTATTTATAGTGTCCTTGGTCCTCTTCCCAAATGTAGGCGGGAAGGGATCCCACAACGGCCAAATTTAAAGGGAGACAACAAGTACGTCCTATCCTGACTAAAGTGGTCTTCGCGTGCAAAAGCCTTTGGTCATGATGTTGCGGTGGGCTCGGCGATGACCTTCGTCCTGCCGTCCTGGCGGTCTTGGTCTTGTTGCACCAGAATGGAAACCTTTGGTTGATTCCTCGGGACTCCGCGCCTGCTGCTTGCCTCCTTTGCACCGAAGGGGAAACTGGTACTCTGTGCCCACTGGCGCCCGCCTGGCCTTGGTCGTCATGGCTCACGTCAGTTGAGCCTCGCGAGGTGCTCCTTGCATAGAAATCTCCGCTCCTCGGGAGCTATCCTGGGAGGCCGATCCCTTGGGAGGTCTTGATGTCATTCGCCTCGTGAGGATTGGTCCCTCGCGAGGGTCTTGAGTTGTTGCTGCTGAAGCTGGGTCGTACCAGGCTGTCGATGGTGCCACGCCATGGGCCGCAGGCAGGCAAGTCTGGGTACCCCCGTATCCAGAATGCCGACATAAAAGGACTGATGTAGCAAAAGATTATTGGAACCATGGATACGACACCAACTTGGAATCAAGCTTGTTGTGCGAGGTGGAACGATAAAACGAGGAAATCAACGTAAGCTTAGCTCATCATCGAAGGTTGTGATCCAGGATTAAGGACCGGGTAGCACAGTTAAAATTAGCATGATAATGATGTAGCCGATCAGGTTAGGAATGACGTAATGGAGTATTAAACTTCTCAACAACGAAGTACTGGGAGTACTGAATCTCAGTGTTGATTCGATTCACAAATCGGTGTTCTCGGTTGACGAAAACCTAGAACCCGTGGAGTGACTATGACGGGGAAATGTACTACTTCATCAGAAATTCATAAGATGAATTGCAATGGGTTGATATCCTCGAGATACCAGGGGGTGATACTCGAAGGTAGAACAAAATAGAGCTTGGGAAGGCGTACTGATCTGCAGAAGGCAAGTACTTTAGCCTGTCCGAGAAATAGAATCAAAGGAGAACAATCATGGTCGGAATCACGGTGGCAAAGGATCAATTCACAGATACCAGATGATATTTATCAAGGAAATAGTTATTATTATAAGATGCTTCCATGATAGGGTCTACATCGTGTCCATGGGCATGAACACAAAGTTCAAGGTCGACTCCCACTTCTCTAATGCATATCCTTTCATTCACTTCTCTCCTTCGACGAAGTTGTAGTGTTGAAATTTCATCTGACATAACGATAGTAGAGTATGACCATAGTAGTTTCCAGGTTCACACATATTGGAAAAGGCATAGGTTCAACTCATCAGGGCCTCTTAGGAACATATACCACAAACTTCAGGAGTAAATAACAGAAGCTCGAAAGCAGAGCATGTTCGACAAGGCAGAGAATACAATTTACCGAAGGCATTATGTGTCAGGGAAAGAACTTCTCAAGGTTTTGTATACGAAGGACACTGTCGGATGATAATTCAACAAAGGATCCGACGGTCCACAAAGGATCTAATGTGAGTATTGGTACTCAGTCGAAGAAGAAAAAAAGTGCAAAGTTATTCGATTATAGAAACAACTAACTAATTTAGAAATCCAATGCAAAGGAATTATTATTTCCCAATCAAGTGATCAGAAGCAAACGCTTTGATTAAGGATGGATAAGTTGGGTAAGCTTAGGGGTACAATCGATGACAATCTGATTGGTAGAGATCCAACTCATGTTTAAAATGACGCCGGAAGGATGAATTCTAGGATCTGACTGAGGATTGTGAGCATCCGCAACATATTGAATCAATGGACTAAACTGATAATGACAAAGGATGCCAATAAGATTACTAGACTTATGGGACTAATCATAATGCTAGCAAGCTAGAATTGCAAGAGCATTAGGTTGTTGAGGATTTTCAAAAGAATGAATGGTATTTCGAAGACTTTTGTGAAATACATGAATCAACTTGGGATGAGCGGATACTCGATAGGTGCAAAAATTTATCCGTAGGGGTATTCAGGTGGCCTAGAACTGCAAGGCAGTAGACACAAAGTTTTCTCGGAGCAATAGAGAGAATTTTAGGGTATCTCGTAATGGCAAGATCAATAGGGAATAAAAGTAAGAAATACATGTGTATGTATTTATCCATAGGGATATATTGGTGGTAGGGAATTGCAAAAGCAATGGCACAAAGACTCGAGAGAATAATTGAGAGTATCTTCAAAATCTTCTGGTGCAGCCGGCGATCATCTGGAATGAGGGCTCTCCGGGAGGAAGTATTTACGAGAACCTAAAGTTAGAGTTAGCAAAATCATTTAACCTGAATAGAAGAGAGATCAGAGTCCCAGATTATAGACGAGGAGTAAAAGATCCTAATACCACACAATGGCGACGTGGGCCCGCAAGACACACAGCCATGTTAGTAAAAGTTTTGTAAGTGACTAGACTCGACTTCGGCCAAGGAGTCTGGAAGGGGGGTTCCTACAGGCAGTCGTCTATGATACCAACTTGTGATGCCCCCGATTCAATCGTACACTAACACTACTAGGGAAAACCTTATACACAGAATCTTAGCAGCAACGCGGTTTAAAAACAAACGCTCCTCCTACTTAGCAGTAGCGAGCTTGATGAAAGCTCGCTACTAATAACGTGGTAGCATTAGCGCCCTAGATGAAACAAGCGCTACTACTATAATTGCCACGGCGTTGCCTCCATGCTAGATATAGTAGTAGCGCCCTTCCCTGGACGCGCTGCTGCTAAAGTACTTAGTAGCAGCGTTTTTCTTCAAAACTTGCTGCTGCTAAGTATTTGCTATAGCGTGTTTACTAAAGTGCGCTACTGCTAGTTCGACTTAACCACCTATGGGCTCAAAATTTTGCTAAGTCCTCCATTCCCCCCTGTTCCCCTATTCCTCTGTCGCTGCCGCCCGAGCCTGCCCTCACCGCCGCCGCCCGAGGCCGCCCTCAACCTCACTGCCGCCACCCGCCGCCGCTCTTGACCTCACCGTCGCCGCCCTCGACCTCACCGCCGCTGCCCAAGCCCGCCCAGCACCGCCGCCTCCCGATCCCGAGCTCGCCCTCGCCGCCTCTACCTCTCCGTCGCCGAGCACCTCCCCACCACCGTCTCTCCCCTCTCTGTAAGCCCCCCACCCCTCCCCCACCCCCTTTCTCTCTGCTTAGTTAGTACTAGATGCTTTTTAGTAGTAGTAGATGTTAATTTAGGATTCATAGATAATGATTTTTAGTAGTAGTAGATGTTAATTAGTAGTAGTGATGGTACTAGTTAACTAGGGCAGTATGGTTAATAGTATATGTTTTTTACTATTGTATAATGTAGTTTATTTTTACTGTTTTTAGTAAGTGTTTAAAATAATTAGTAAGTAAATTAATAAACTAGTTAAACTAGTTTAGTTTTAGTTGAACTAGTTTAGTAAGTAAATTAATAAACTAGTTGAATTAATAGAACTAATGTATTTTTAGTAAGATAATTAATATAACTAGTTGAACTACTTTATTTTTAGAAAGAACTAGATTTTTTCTATTTATAGTAAGTTTATATTTAGTAAGAACTAGTTGAAACAATAGAACTAGTTGAACATGTCATATTTGTTGTTATTTTTTTAGTTTAAGCAATTATTCGGGGTGTATTGGTGATAACTTATAGGGTTTTTGCTTTTGCAGAAATCAAGGAGCCCCTCCATCATCTCCGCCGTCTTCCCCGTCACCGACCCCCTCCGACCTCGAGGTGAGACCAGCCAAATCTCCATGTATATCTTGTGTTGCTCAAATATGATATGTGGTTGCCCAAGTGGCCGGTCATGTTCAGGTTACACCTCCAAGTGGCCTATGTTTTGCCGGAGTGTTGATTAGTTTCCTTTCCGGCAAATTTTAGGCGCTCGATATGTCATTTTTAGCAAAGGTCATGCCGGATTTTTCCGTGAATTCTGGCATGACTTGTGCTAGAATATGTAGGAAATATCGAGTGACCTGGATTTTCTCAAAAAATAATGATCTAATTTAGGTTTTTAGTACATATATTTAATTGTACAAGTTTAATCTTTGAATTATGAACGTAGGAAATGTCGTACTCGGACGACGACAGTCCCCCGGGGGAGTGTATCTGGTGCCACAACGATCGAGGTCTGTGTGACAGGTTCCTTCAGCTGGACGAAGATCGGCGCTTCAGCATTAAGCTCGAGGAGACCTTCGATGTTGAAATGGTATGCAACAACGACAAGTGTTTTTTTTCATAATTATGCATGACTTCAACTATTTCAATGTCTAATTTTCACCTTTTACAATTCGACTAGCTTATCCCATGCCATGCAAGACGCTATGTCTTGGAGAGGATGGGTTTTGAAGACCATGAAAATTTTGAAACAAAGAAAATACACCTAAGGACCCATCATGATATGGATTTTGAAGTAAATCTGTACAATTCTCAGAGCGTAACCCATTTTGGTTGCTAAAATTGGGAAGCACTTTGCAAAATGTATGGTTTTTATGAGGGTATGATTGTCACCATGGATCTTGGTGATCCTGACATCGAGCAAGACAATATGGACATTTGGGTCCTTGTTGATACGCTTCCGATTCTACCACAATGTGAGTTTCTCAAACATAGTTATTAACTAATTTATATTGTTTATTTCAAAATAGTTGACAGCTTATTTCCATTGACAGCTTATTTTGATTCTTCAAAGAATGTGCGGAAGATGGTAGACAAAACCCACTACAATCGATGGCTCGAATTAACTTATAAGGAGAAAAGTCACCGATCGCATTTTGTACTTATCTTGAGAATTACAATACCTATTATAGAACTCCTCCAAATTATGGTGAATACGTGCCACTAGTGCACGTGTTGAACCACGGTAACTTCTATGGAGATACCCTGGTAAGATTTTTTTACTATTACGACATCCGTGCATCTTTTGCATACTTCTAAAACTAGTACATCATTGCTAACTATGAAGTTATTACTATGTTTTTCAACAGAAAATCCCGATGGATTGTGTGCCTCATCTGATGTATCAGAATGGTCGTCTTGCAGTTCTGACCATACAGCCAGGTCAATCTAGGGAGCTCACCTGTGCATATCGGATTTCTAAAACCGGTGAACACATTCTAATCAAAGAATGGAAAAATGTTTGGACATTCGCAAGGAGGTTCTTGGAAGTAACATTGCTTAAAGGCAAGAATTGGAGACAGGATAATCTCCATTCTCCATAATGGAGAATCAGGGGCTATCTTGTTTTTTGCTATTTTACCTTAGAGAATATATTAGGTCCTAAGAGAATGTAGTAGGTCCTATGAGGTACAATATGTTTATTATGTGGTACAATGTGTTAGAGTTGATGATGAGGAGTACTTGTGAGTACGACTAGTGACCAATTTGCTATGTGATGTCTCATTGATGAAAACGATGATCTTGAGGAGGTGTTATATGACAATGATGTATTATAATGATAAGTTCTTAATGATATGATGATGATGATGATATTTATTATATCATTGGGTGAAAGAACCGCGGATTAGTTTCAAGTGGATGGACATCCACTTGAAACTAGTCCATGGTTCTTTCACCCTGTGATGTAATAACTCATTATGATGTAAAAACAATCTCTAAATTCCTGTTGTATGAAAACATGTGTAAAGGTGTATGAATACAACATGAAATAAAAAGAAATAAGATATGAAATAATAGTAGTAGCGGCAGGCGGGGAAGCGCTACTACTAATTACCATGAGCGCTCCTGGGAAAGCGCTACTACTATGTTGATTTAGCAGTAGCGTGGGTTGAGGCACGCTACTGCTAACCTTTAGCTATAGCGCCGTACCAGTAGCGCTCCAGCCCGCGCTACTGATAGGCCTAAAACCCTCGTTGCTGCTAGGCTTTTCCCTAGTAGTGTAATCATGCACGCAAACGTGTACGATCAAGATTAGGGACTCACGGGAAGATATCGCAACACAACTCTAAAAATAAAATAAGTCATACAAGCATCATATTTCAAGCCAGGGGCCTCAAGGGCTCGAATACAAGTGATTGAACATAAAAGAGTCAGCATAAGCAACAATATCTGAGGACAGACATAAGTTAAACAAGTTGCCATAAGATGGCTAGCACAAACTGGAATACAGATCAAAAGAGGCGCAGGCCTCCTGCCTGGGATCCTCCTAAACTACTCCTGGTCATCGGCGGCCTGAACGTAGTAGTAGGACCCTCGGTGTAGTAGGGGTCATCATTAACAGTGGCGTCTGGCTCCTGGGCTCCAGCATCTGGTTGCGACATCCGAGAAGAATGGAAAGGGGGAAAAGAGGGAGCAAAGCAATCGTGAGTACTCATCCAAAGTACTCGCAAGCAAGGATCTACACTACATATGCATGGGTATCTGTGTAAAGGGGCAATATCGGTGGACTAAACTGCAGAGTGCCAGAATAAGAGGGGGATAGCTAGTCCTGTCGAAGACTACACTTCTGGCAACCTCCATCTTGTAGCATGTAGAAGAGAGTAGATGGTAATTTCACCAACTATTCCCGTTGTTTCCCATTTTCGGACAGATGAACCAGAGGTCGAATGTTGTACGTTCGTTATGCTAGGGACGTGTGGTGAACGAACGGACCGCGTATTCAGATTCGTCTCGTCGTTCTAAGCAACTTTCATGTACAAAACTTTTTCATCCGAGTTACAGAGTATTTTCTATTAATTTTCAATTATTTAAACATCTTCTAGATTTATTCTTAATTGGAAATTAATTGTTAAAACGCTAGGGGTACCCAGCTCTGTTTACACAGAGGATGTCAAGTGGGCCAGGGGGTCCCAGTTGACCAGTCAATGTTTGACTGGTCAACAGGGGGTGGGGCCCCCTGTCATTGACTGTTTTAACTAACTAATAGATTTAATCAACTGATTGGGTAATTAGGCTAATTATGCAGGTTAATTAACTTAATTAATTATATTACTAATTAATTAATTACTAAATTTTACTATTTATTTTTTATTTATTAAAAAAATGTTTCAGGGGCCTCGGGCCCCGGTGTCATTGACCCGGGGGCTAATCGGGCGGCGGATGCGGGCGTAGCCCGAACGGCACTGATGGGGTGCCCGTCAAGCGGAACCGGGCAATGACCGTGGCCACGGCGGGCCTCGCCGGCTAGCCACGACAGGTGGAGGCAAGCGCATGGCGCGCGGGCGGCGGGAGCAAGGTGAGGTGGGGCAGCGGCGGCCGGAGTCGATGGGGCAGAGGCGGGCGAAGTTCTTGGTGGAGTCTTGCAGTGAAACAGCAGAAACAATGCGAGAACAAGAGAGGGATGGGAGAGAGCGCGCAACCGTGGGCGAGTGGCATAGCGGCGCGAGTGCGATGAAGCGGACGTAGGGTAGGGGCTGTGCGAGGGGGGGCGCGGGCACGCGCGCAGTCAGGGCCATGGTGGCCGCGAGCGGGAGCTCGGGTGGCGACGGTTGCGCAGCGGTGCAGGAACAGGAGGCGAAGGCGATGCACGCGTCTAGTGCACGCCCAAACGGCACGGAGCACGGCCAGGGAAGACGGGCGCGGCAGCGCATGCAGGGGCACGGTCCTGGCGCGCGGTGGTTGCGGCCTACAGCAACGGGAGCAAGGGGAAAGGGCGGGGGAACCTGAGGAGGGGCTCACAGGGAAGCGGGAGGGGCATGGCAGCGGGCTCGGAGGCCACCCGTTGGGAGGAGGACAACGGCGGCGGCGGCGGTGCTCTGGTGATGGGCGTCGGGAATGGCTAAGTGCGTCGGGGCGATGGGGTCGGCTGCCCCTGAGTGCCCGACCCGGAATCGGGGGGGAGACTGATGGAAATATGCCCTAGAGGCAATAATAAGATGTTTATTATTATATTTCCTGGTTCATGATAATTGTCTATTGCTCACGCTATAATTGTATTAAGCGGAAACCGTAATACCTGTGTGAATACATAGACCACAATATGTCCCTAGTAAGCCTCTAGTTGACTAGCTCGTTGATCAATAAATGATTGTGCTTTCTTGGCCATGGACATTGGATGTCGTTGATTTTGGGATCACATCATTTGGAGAATGATGTGATGGATAAGACCCAATCCTAAGCATAACACAAGATCGTGTAGTTTGTTTGCTAAAGCTTTTCTAATGTCAAGTATCATTTCCTTAGACCATGAGATTGTGCAACTCCTGGATACCGTAGGAATGCTTGGGGTGTATCAAACGTCACAACATAACTGGGTGACTATAAAGGTGCAATACAGGTATCTCCAAAAGTGTCTGTTGGGTTGGCACGAATCGAGACTGGGATTTGTCACTCCGTATGACGGAGAGGTATCTCTGGGCCCATTCGGTAATGCATCATCATAACGAGCTCAATGTGACTAAGGATTTAGCCATGGGATCATGTGTTACGGAACGAGTAAAGAAACTTGCCGGTAACGAGATTGAACGAGGTATGGGATACCGACGATCAAATCTCAGGCAAGTAACATACCGATGGACAAAGGGAATTGTATACGGGATTGATTGGATCCCCAACATCGTGGTTCATCCGTTGAGATCATCGTGGAACATGTGGGAGCCAATATGGGTATCCAGATCTTGATATTGTTTATTGGCTGGAGAGGCATCTCGGTCATCTCTGCATGGTTCCTGAACCCGGAGGGTCTACACACTTAAGGTTCGGTGACACTAGAGTTGTAATGGGAATTATATGTGGTTACTGAAAGTTGTTCGGAGTCTCAGATGAGATCTCGGACGTCACGAGGAGTTCCGGAATTGTCCGGAGGTAAGGATTTATATATGGGAAGTCCTATTTTGGCCACCGGAAAATGTTCGGGATTTTTCGGTATTGTACCGGGAAGGTTCTAAAAGGTTACGGTGTGGGGCCCACCTGAATGTGGGGGACCCACATGAACGTGGGTAGTGGGGGCAAGGCCCCACACCCCTGGTCAAGGCGCACCAATATCCCCCCTTAGAAGGAATAAGATCATATCCCGAAGGGATTAGGTCAAGATTCCTAAAAAGGGGGTGTAACAATTGGTGGGGAAGGGAAATGATGGGATTTCTTTCCTCCCACCTTTGCCAACGCCCCAATGGACTTGGAGGGTAATAAACCAGCCCCCTCCACCCCTATATATAGTGGGGAGGCGCATGGGAGCAGGAACCCCTTGCCCCTGGTGCAGCCCTCCCCCTCCAACTCCTCCTCCTCCATTGAGCATAACGAAGTTCTGCCGGAGAACCACGAGCTCCACCACCACGCCGTCGTACTGTCGGAGTTCTCCCTCAACTTATCCTCTCCCCTTGCTGGATCAAGAAGGAGGAGACGTCCCCGGGCTGTACGTGTGTTGAACGCGGAGGCGCCATCCGTTCGACGCTTGGAACGGATCTTCCGCGATTTGAATCACCGCGAGTACGACTCCATCAACCGCGTTCTTGTCACGCTTCCACTTAGTGATCTTCAAGGGTATGAAGATGCACTCCCTCTCTCTCGTTGCTAGCATCTCCTAGATTGATCTTGGTGACACGTAAGTTTTTTTTGAATTATTACTACCTTCCCCAACAGTGTTATCAGAGCTAGGTCCATGCGTAGATTCTATGCATGAGTAGAACACAAGTAGTTGTGGACGATGATTTGGTCAATTTTCTTACCGTTACTAGTCCCATCTTGATTCGGCGGCATTGTGGAATGAAGCGGCCCAGACTAACCTTACACGTACACTTACGTGAGACAAGTTCCACCGACTAACATGCACTTGTTTCATAAGGTGGCTAGCGGGTGTCTGTCTCTCCCACTTTAGTCGGATCGGATTCGATGAAGAGGGTCCTTATGAAGGGTAAATAGCAACTGGCATATCACCGTTGTCATTTTTGCGTAGGTAAGAAACGTTTTTGCTAGAAACCCATAGCAGCTACGTAAAACATGCAACAACAATTAGAGGACGTCTAACTTGTTTTTGCAGGATATTCTATGTGATGTGATATGGCCAAAATGATGTGATGAATTATATATGTGATGTATGAGATTGATCATGTTCTTGTAATACGAATCACGACTTGCATGTCGATGAGTATGACAACCGGCAGGAGCCATAGGAGTTGTCTTAATTTATCGTATGACCTGCGTGTCAATATAAGCGCCATGTAATTGCTTCACTTTATTGCTAACTGTTAGCCATTGTTACGTCTTGAGCTTGCGTTGGTTTTCCTTGAAGAGGAAAAGGTGATGCAGCAATAGTAGCGTAAGTATTTCCCTCAGTTTTTGAGAACCAAGGTATCAATCCAGTAGGAGGCTCCTCGAAAGTCCCATGCACCTACACAAACAAACAAAGAACTCGCAACCAACGCAATAAAGGGGTTGTCAATCCCTTCACGACCACTTGCTAAAGTGAGATCTGATAGAGATAGTATGATAAGATAAATATATTTTTGGTATTTTATAATATAGATTGGAAAAGTAAAGATGCAAATAAAAGTAGATTGAAAGCTTATATGATAAAAGATAGACCCGGGGGGCATAGGTTTCACTAGTGACTTCTCTCAAGATAGCATAATTATTACGGTGGGTGAACAAATTACTGTCGAGCAATTGATAGAAAAGCGAATAATTATGAGATTATCTAGGCATGATCATGTATATAGGCATCACGTCCGTGACAAGTAGACCGACTCTGCTGCTGCATCTACTACTATTACTCCACACATCGACCGCTATCCAGCATGCATCTAGAGTATTAAGTTCATAAAGAACAGAGTAACGCATTAAGAAATATGACATGGTGTAGAGGGATAAACTCATGCAATATGATATAAATCCCATCTTTTTATCCTCGATGGCAACAATACAATACAATACGTGCCTTGCTACCCATGCTGTCACTGGGAAAGGACACCGCAAGATTGAACCCAAAGCTAAGCACTTCTCCCATTGCAAGAAAGATCAATCTAGTAGGCCAAACCAAACTGATAATTCAAAGAGACTTGCAAAGATAACTTAATCACACATAAAAGAATTCAGAGGAGATTCAAATATTTCTCATAGATAAACTTGATCATAAATTCATCGGATCTAACACACCACAAAAAGAGTTACATCGAATAGATCTCAAAGAAGATCGAGGAGAACATGGTATTGAGATCCAAAAAGAGAGAAGAAGCCATCTAGCTAATAACTATGGACCCGAAGGTCTGTGGTAAACTACTCACAACTCATCGGAGGGGCTCTAGTGTTGATGTAGAAGCCCTCCGTGGTCGATTCCCCCTCCGGCGGAGCGCCGGCGAAGGCTCCAAGATGGGATCTCGCAGATACAGAAGGTTACGGTGGTGTAAATAGTTTTTTGTGGTCGCCTTTAATGTTCTCGGGGTACGTGGGTATATATAGGAGGAAGAAGTAGGTTGGTGGACGCCCGAGGGGCCCACGAGATAGGGGGGCGCACCCAGTAGGGGTGGGCGCGCCCTCGACCCTCGTGGCCACCTCGACTGCTTCTTGACTTGCACTCCAAGTCCTCTGGATCACGTTCATTCCAAAAATCACGCTCCCGAAGGTTTCATTCCGTTTGGACTCAGTTTGATATTCCTTTTCTTCGAAACACTGAAATAGGCAAAATAAACAACAATACGGGCTGGGCCTCCAGTTAGTAGGTTAGTCCCAAAAATGATATAAATGTGTAAAGTAAAGCCCATAAACATCCAAAACGGGTAATATAATAGCATGGGACAATCAAAAAATATAGATACATTGGAGACGCATCAAGCATCCCCAAGCTTAATTCCTGCTCGTCCTCGAGTAGGTAAATGATAAAAACAGAATTTTTGATGTGGAATGCTACCTAGCATAATTCTCAATGTAATTTTCTTTATTGTGGCATGAATGTTCAGATCCAAATGATTCAAAATAAAAGTTCATATTGACATAAGAAATAGTAATACTTCAAGCATACTAATCAAAGCAATCATGTCTTCTCAAAATAACATGGCTAAAAAAAGTTCATCCCTACAAAATCATATAGTTAGGCTATGCTTCATTTTCGTCACACAAAAATGCTCCCAAATTATACACCCCAGATGACAAGCCAAGCAATTGTTTCGTACTTAAATAATCTCAAACTTTTTCAACTTTCACGCAATACATGAGCGTGAGCCATGGATATAGCACTATGGGTGGAATAGAATATGATAATGGGGATTGTGTGGAGAAGACAAAAAGGAGAAATTCTCACATTGACGAGGATAATCAACGGGCTATGGAGATGCCCATCAATTGATGTCAACATGAGGAGTAGGGATTGCCATGCAACGGATGCACTAGAGCTATAAATGCATGAAAGATCAACAAAAGAAACTAGTGGGTGTTCATCCAACTTGCTTGCTCACGAAGACCTAGGGCATTTTGAGGAAGCCCATCGTAGGAATATACAAGCCAAGTTCTATAATGAAAAATTCCCACTAGTATATGAAAGTGACAACATATGAGACTCGCTATATGAAGAACATGGTGCTACTTTGAAGCACAAGTGTGGAAAAAGAGATAGTAACATTGCCTCCTTTTTATTTATTTTCTTTTTTTCCTTTTCTTTCTTTTTTTGGCCTTTTTCCTTTTTGGCCTTTTTTTGGCCATTCTTTTTTTATTTGGGGACAATGCTCTAATAATGATGATCACCACACTTTTTTTGATTTACAACTCATGAATTACAACCCAAAACTAGGACAAGATATGACTCTATATGAATGCCTCCGGCGGTGTACCAGGATGGGCAATGAATCAAGGGTGACATGAATAAAAAATTATGCATGGTGGCTTTGCCACAAATACGATGTCAACTACATGGTCATGCAAGGCAATATGATAATAATGATGCGTGTCATAATGATAGACGGAACGGTGGAAAGTTGCATGGCAATATATCTCGGAATGGCTATGGAAATGCCATAATAGGTAGGTATGGTGGCTGTTTTGAGGAAGATATAAGGAGGTTTATGTGTGATAGAGCGTATCATATCACGGGGTTTGGATGCACTGGCAAAGTTTGCACCAACTCTCAAGGTGAGAAAGGGCAATGCACGGTACCAAAGAGGCTAGCAATGATGGAAAGGTGAGAGTGCGTATAATCCATGGACACAACATTAGTTAGAAAAGAACTCATATACTTATTGCAAAAATCTACAAGTCATCAAAAATCAATCACTACGTGCATGCTCCTAGGGGGGTAGATTGGTAGGAAAATACCATCTCTCGTCCCCGACCGCCACTCATGAGGATGCACAATCCAAGGACACCTCATGTTTCAAATTTGTTACACAACTTAAACCATACGTGCATGCTACGGGACTTGCTAACTTCAACACAAGCATTCTTTAAATTCATAATCACCCAACTAGCATGACTTTAATATCACTACCTCCATATCTCAAAACAATTATCAAGTATCAAATTGATCATAGCATCCAATTCACTTCCTATGATAGTTTTTTATTATACCCAACTTGGATGCCTACCATTCTAGGACCAATTTTATAACCATAAAAAATACCATGCTGTTCTAAGAGACTCTCAAAATAATATAAGTGAAGCATGAGAGACTAAGAATTTCTACAAAATTAAGCCACCGCCGTGCTCTAAAAGATATAAGTGAAGCACTAGAGCAAAAACTATCTAGCTCAAAAGATATAAGTGAAGCACATAGAGTATTCTAATAAATTCTAATCATGTGGGCTTCTCCCAAAAGGTGTGTACAGCAAGGATGATTGTGGAAAACTAAAAAGCAAAAACTAATATCATACAAGACGCTCCAAGCAAAACACATATCATGTGGCGAATAAAAATATAGCTCCAAGTAAAGTTACCAATGAACGAAGACGAAAGAGGGGATGCCTTCCGGGGGCATCCCCAAGCTTAGGCTTTTGGCCATTCTTGAATATCTTGGGGTGCCATGGGCATCCCAAGCTTAGGCTTTTGCCATTCCTTATTCCATATTTCATCAAATCTTTACCCAAAACTTGAAAACTTCACAACACAAAACTCAACAGGAAATCTCATAAGCTCCGTTAGTGAAAGAAAGCAAAACCACCACATAAGGTACTGTAATGAAATCATTCTTTATTTATATTGGTGTTAAACCTACTGTATTTCAAGTTCTCTATGGTTCATACCACTTAATACTGGCCATAGATGCATCAAAATAAGCAAACAACACACACAAAACAGAATCTGTCAAAAACAAAACAGTCTGTAGCAATCTGTAACCATCGAAAACTTCTGGGACTCTAAAAATACTACCAAAATAGGAAGTCCTGGGAAATTTGTCTATTGATCTATAGCAAAAATAATCAACGCAAAAGCACGTTTATGTGAATTAAAAAAACTAATTTCGTGCGTGTAAAGTTTTTGTTTTTCAGCAGAATCAAATTAACTATCACCAAAGGTTATCCTATAGGTTCTACTTGGCACAAACACTAATTAAAACATAAAAACACATCTAAACAGAAGGTAGATGCAAAATTTATTACTAAACAGAAACAAAAACAGAAAACACAAATAAAATTGGGTTGCCTCCCAACTAGCGCTATCGTTTAACGCCCCTAGGTAGGCATAAAAGCAAGGATAGATCTAAGTAGTGCCATCATTGGCACTCAATTCATAAGCATCTCGCATGATAGATTCAAAAGGTAATTTAACTTTCTTTCTTGGAAAGTGCTCCATGCCTTTCCTTAATGGAAATTGGAATCTAATATTCCCTTCCTTCATATCAATAATCGCGCCAATCGTTCTAAGGAAAGGTCTACCAAGAATAATAGGGCAAGAAAGATTGCAATCTATATCAAGAACGATAAAATCTACGGGCACCAAATTTCTATTTGCAACAATGAGAACATCATTGATCCTTCCCATTGGTTTTTTAATGGTGGAATCCGCAAGGTGCAAATTCAAGGAGCAACCATCAAGATCATGGAAACCTAGAATATCACATAAAGTTTTCGGAATCGTGGAAACACTAGCACCCAAATCACATAAAGCATAACACTCATGGTCTTTAATTTTAATCTTCATAGTAGGCTCACACTCATCATTAAGTTTTCTAGGTACAGAAACTTCCAAATTATGTTTTTCATCATAAGATTGCATCAAGGCATCAACAATATGTTTGGTAAAAGCTTTATTTTGACTATAAGCATGAGGAGAATTCACAATGGATTGCAACAAGGAAATACAACCTTCTAAAGAGCAATTATCATAATTAAATTCCTTAAAATCCAAGATAGTGGGTTCAATGCTATTTAAAGTCTTGACTACTCCAATCCCACTTTTACCAAATTTAGCATCAAGATCTAAAAACTCCGAATCAAAGTCGACTCATCTCCAGTCCCATTATTATTAAGATTCATATTGAAAAACAAAGATCTAATAGGGGACACATCAATAACATTAAGATCTTCATCGTTATTTTCACGGAAACTAGAAGAACACGCCTTTACAAAGCAATCTTTCTTAGCACGCAATATAGCGGTTCTTTCTTTGCACTCATCAATGTACACTCTCATTGCTTTGAGAGACTCATTGACATCATGCTTAGGAGAAGTAGATTTAAGTTTCAAAGAATCAACATCAAGCAAGAGTCTATCAACGTTCCTAGCAAAATCATCAACTTTAAGTAATTTTTCTTCAAGCAAGGCATTAAAATTCTTTTGAGAGATCATAAATTCTTTCACACAATTCTCAAAATCAGAGGGCATCTTATTAAAATTACCATAATAATTATTGTAGGAATTTCCATAATTATTAGAGGAATTACTAGGGAACGGTCTAGGATTAAAGTTTCCTCTACCGAAACTATTCCTACCAACAAAATTCACATCCATAGATTCATTATTATTCTCAATCAAAGTAGACAAAGGCGTATCATTGGGATCAATAGGATCACTCTTAGTAGAAAACAATTTCATAAGTTCATCCATCTTTCCACTCAAAACATTAATTTCTTCTATAGCATGCACTTTTTTACTAGTCGATCTTTCGGTGTGCCGTTGAGAATAATTAGCCATAATATTATCAAGAAGTTTTGTAGCATCTCCTAAAGTGATTTCCATAAACGTGCCTCCCGCGGCCGAATCTAAAAGATTTCTAGAAGCAAAATTCAATCTGGCATAAAAATTTTGTATGATCATCCATAAATTCAAACCATGAGTAGGGCAATTGTGAATCATCAATTTCATTCTTTCCCAAGATTGGGAAACATGCTCATGATCAAGTTGTTTAAAATTCATAATATCATTCCTAAGAGTGATGATCTAAGCGGGAGCAAAATACTTAGAGATAAAAGCATCTTTGCACTTATTCCATGAATCAATACTATTCTTAGGCAAAGACGAAAACAAAACTTTAGCATGATCTCTAAGTGAAAACGGAAATAACTTCAATTTAACAATATCATTATCCGTATCTTTCTTCTTTTGCATATCACACAAATCCACAAAGTTGTTTAGATGAGTAGCGACATCTTCACTAGGAAGGCCGGTGAATTGATCTTTCGTAACAAGATTCAGCAAAGCAGTATTGATTTCACAAGACTCAACATCATTAAGAGGAGCAATCGGAGTACTAAGGAAATCATTATTATTGGTATTGGAGAAATCACACAATTTGGTATTATCTTGCGCCATGGCGACAAGTAATCCAACACAAAAGCAAACAGAAAAAGGCAAGCAAAAAAGAGAGAGGAAATTGGGAAAGAGAGGGCGAATAAAATGGCAAGGGTGAAGTGGGGGAGTGGAAAACGAGAGGCAAATGGAAAATAATGTAAATGCGAGAGAGATGAGTTGGTGATGGGTACTTGGTATGTCTTGACTTGAGTGAAGACCTCCCCGGCAACGGTGCCAGAAATCCTTCTTGCTACGTCTTGAGCTTGCGTTGGTTTTCCTTGAAGAGGAAAGGGTGATGCAGCAATAGTAGCGTAAGTATTTCCCTCAGTTTTTGAGAACCAAGGTATCAATCTAGTAGGAGGCTACTCAAAAGTCTCATGCACCTACACAAACAAACAAAGAACTCGCAACCAACGCAATAAAGGGGTTGTCAATCCCTTCACGGCCACTTGCGAAAGTGAGATCTAATAGAGATAGTATGGTAAGATAAATATATTTTTGGTATTTTATAATATAGATTGGAAAAGTAAAGATGCAAATAAAAGTAGATTGAAAGCTTATATGATAAAAGATAGACCCGGGGGCCATAGGTTTCACTAGTGGCTTCTCTCAAGATAGCATAAGTATTACGGTGGGTGAACAAATTACTGTCGAGCAATTGATAGAAAAGCGAATAATTATGATATTATCTAGGCATGATCATGTATATAGGCATCACGTCCATGACAAGTAGACCGACTCCTGCCTGCATCTACTACTATTACTCCACACATCGACCACTATCCAGCATGCATCTAGAGGATTAAGTTCATAAAGAACAGAGTAACGCATTAAGAAAGATGACATGATGTACAGGGATAAACTCATGCGATATGATATAAACCCCATATTTTTATCCTCGATGGCAACAATACAATACGTGCCTTGCTTCCCCTGCTGTCACTGGTAAAGGACATCGCAAGATTGAACCCAAAGCTAAGCACTTCTCCCATTGCAAGAAAGATCAATCTAGTAGGCCAAACCAAACTGATAATTCAAAGAGACTTGCAAAGATAACTTAATCACACATAAAAGAATTCAGAGCAGATTCAAATATTTCTCATAGATAAACTTGATCATAAACCCACAATTCATCGGATCTCGACAAACATACCGCAAAAAGAGTTACATCGAATAGATCTCCAAGAAGATCGAGGAGAACATGGTATTGAGATCCAAAAAGAGAGAAGAAGCCATCTAGCTAATAACTATGGACCCGAAGGTCTCTGGTAAACTACTCACAACTCACCAGAGGGGCTATGGTGTTGATGTAGAAGCCCTCCGTGGTCGATTCCCCCTCAGGTGGAGCGCATGCGAAGGCTCCAAGATGGGATCTCGCGGATACATAAGGTTACGGTGGTGGAAATAGTTTTTCGTGGTCGCCTTTGATGTTCTCGGGGTACGTGGGTATATATAGGAGGAAGAAGTAGGTCGGTGGACTCCCGAGGGGTCCACGCGATAGGGGGCGCACCCAGTAGGGGTGGGAGCGCCCTCGACCCTCGTGGCCACCTCGACTGCTTCTTGACTTGCACTCCAAGTCCTCTGGGTCACGTTCAATCCAAAAATCATGCTCCCAAAGGTTTCATTCCGTTTGGACTTCGTTTGATATTCCTTTTCTTCGAAACACTGAAATAGGCAAAAAAACTGCAATATGGGCTGGACCTCCGGTTGGTAGGTTAGTCCCAAAAATGATATAAATGTGTAAAGTAAAGCCCATAAACATCCAAAACGGGTAATATAATAGCATGGAACAATCAAAAACTATAGATACGTTGGAGACGTATCAGCCATGGCGAGACAACTTCATGAAGACACGATTATGGAGATCATGGTGTCAGGCCGGTGACGATGGTGATCATGCCACGCCTCGAAGATGGAGATCAAAAGCGCAGGATGATATTGGCCATATCATGTCACTTTATGAATTGCATGTGATGTTTGTCATGTCTACATCTTATTTGCTTAGAACGATGGTAGCATAAATAAGATGATCCCTCACTAAAATTTCAAGGAATGTGTTCCCCCTAACTATGTACTGTTGCAAAGGTTCGTTGTTTCGAAGCACCACGTGATGATCGGGTGTGATAGATGCTAACGTTCGCATACAACGGGTGTAAGCTAGATTTACACTTGTGAAACACTTAGGTTGACCTGACGAGCCTAGCATGTACAGACATGGCCTCGGAACACGAGACACCGAAAGGTCGAACATGAGTCGTATGGTAGATGCGATCAACATGGAGATGTTCACCGTTGATGACTAGTCCGTCTCACCTGATGATCGGACACGGCTTAGTTGATTCGGATCATGTATCACTTAGATGACTAGAGGGATGTCTATCTGAGTGGGAGTTCATTAAATAATTTGATTAGTTGAACTCATTATCATGAACATAGTCTAAATTGTCCTTGCAAATTATGTTGTAGATCAATAGCTCACATTTTAGCTCCCTGTTTTAATACGTTCCTAGAGAGAGACTAAGCTAAAAGATACTGTGAGCATTTGTGCGGATTGTCCTCACTGCTACACAGAAGGCTTCTGTCCTTGATGCACCGCTCCGTGTGCCAGCCCCTCTAGCGTCGTCTATGGATGTTGTGAACATCTGGCAGACACGTTCTGATGACTACATGATAGTTTATTGCGCCATGCTTTACGGCTTAGAATCGGGGCTCCAAAGGCGTTTTTGAACGCCATGGAACATATGAGATGTTCCAAGAGCTGAAATTGGTATTTCAGGCTCATGCCCCATGTTGAGAGGTTTGAGACCTCTGACAAGATCTTTGCCTACAAGATGGAGGAGAATAGCTCACCAAGGAGCATGTGCTCGAAATGTCAGGTACTTCAATCGCTTGAATCAAGTGGGAGTTAATCTTCCAGATAAGAGAGTGATTGACAGAGTTCTCCAGTCACTATCACCAAGCTATTAGAGCTTCATGATGAACTATAACATGCAAGGGAAGATGATCCCGGAGTTGTTCATTGTGCTTAAGGCCGTGAAGGTAGAAATCAAGAAGGAGCATCAAGGGTTGATGGTTAACAAGACCACTGGTTTCAATAAGGGCAAGGGAAAGAAGGAAACTTCATGAATGGCAAGTCAGTTGCCGCTCCAGTGAAGAATCCCAAGAACCCAAACCCGAGACGAAGTGCTTCTATTAGGGGAACGGTCACTGGTAGCGGAACTGCCTCAAATACTTGGTAGATAAGAAGGTTGGCAACTTCAACAAAAGTATATTTGACATATGTGTTATTGATGTGTACCTTACTAGTACTCCTAGTAGCACCTAGGTATTAGATACCGGTTCAGTTGCTCATATTGGTAACTCGAAACAAAAGCTACGGAATAAACGGAGACTAGCTAAGGGTAAGGTGACGATGTGTGTTGGAAGTGTTTCCAATGTTGATGTGATCACCATATCGCACGCTCCCTCTACCTTCGGGATTAGTGTTGAACCTAGATAAATGTTGTTTGCATTGTTGTCTGCATCGAGCATGAACATGATTAAATCATGTTTATTGCAATACGGTTATTCATTTAAGTTCATGTTTATTGCAATACGGTTATTCATTTAAGTTAGAGAATAATGGTTATTCTGTTTACATGAATAACACCTTCTATGGTCATGCACCCAATGTGAATGGTTTATTAAATCTCGGTCGTAGTGATACACAAGTTCATAACATTGATGCCAAAAGATGTAGAGTTGATAATGGTAGTACCACTTTCTTGTGGCACTGCCGCTTAGGTCATATTGGTGTAAAGCGCATGAAGAACCTCCATGCAGATGGACTTTTGAAGTCACTTGATTTTGAATCACTTGACACATGCGAACCATGCCTTATTGGCAAGATGACTAAAACCCGTTTTTGGAATAATACAACGGGCAAGTGACTTGTTGGAAATCATACATGTTGATGTGTGCGGTTCGACGAGTGTTGACGCGTGCGGTGGATATCGTTATTTTCTCACCTTCACCGATGAATTGAGTAGATATGAGCATGTTTACTTAATAAAGCACAAGTCTGAAACATTTGAAAAGTTCAAGCAATTTCAGAGTGAAGATGAGAATCATCGTAACAAGAAGATCAAGTTCCTACAATATGATCAAGGGGAGAGTATCTGAGTTATGAGTTTGGCAATCACTTAAGACAAGGTGGAATCGTTTCACAGTTTACGCCACCTAGAACACCATAGCGTAATGGTGTGACCGAACGTCGTAATCACACTCTATTGGATATGGTGCGAGCTGTGATGTCTCTACCGATCTACCGCTATCGTTTTGGGGTTATGCATTAGAGACAACTACATTCACATTAATAGGGCACCATCTAGTCCATGGAGATGACACCGTATGAACTATGGTTTGGCAATAAAGTTGTCATTTCTTAAGGTTTAGGGCTGTGATGCTTATGTCGATAGGCTTTAGCCAGAAAAGCTCGAACCCAAAGCGGACAATTGTGTCTTCATAGAATACCCAAAGAAGACGATTGGGTATACCTTCTATCTCAAATCAGAGGGCAAAGTGTTTGTCTCTAAGAACAGATCCTTTCTCGAGAAAGAGTTTTGCTCGAAAGAATTGAGTGGGAGGAAGATAGAACTTGATGAGGTTGTTGAACCTTTACTTCAACCAGAGAGTAGCGTGGCACAGAAAGATGTTTCTGTGGCACCTACATCAGTTGAAGACAAAGCTAATGATGATGATCATGAAGCTTCAAATTAAG
The DNA here is from genome assembly GCA_021437245.1 of Aegilops speltoides. Taxonomy (NCBI): domain Eukaryota; kingdom Viridiplantae; phylum Streptophyta; class Magnoliopsida; order Poales; family Poaceae; genus Aegilops; species Aegilops speltoides. The sequence goes on from CM038147.1 coordinate 227,348,374, forward strand.
TTACTATCAAACCTCGTAGGTCGACAAGGGTGCGTACAACTTCTGTGTGGTAACCCTGTCTTAAAAGTCATGTTGTTGGACAACGGTGAACCTATGAGCTATGGAGAAGTGATGGTGGGCCCGGATTCCTAAAAAATGGCCAGGAGCCATGAAATCCAAGATAGGATCCATGTATGAGAACAAAGTATGGACTTTGGTGGACTTGCCCGATGATGGGCAAGCCATTGAGAATAAATGGATCTTTAAGAAGAAGACATATGTTGATAGTAATGTCACCATTTATGAAGCTCAACTTGTCTCAAAGAAGTTTCTGACAAGTTCAAGGAGTTGACCATGATGAGACTCTCTCAATCATAGTGAAGCTGAAGTCTGTTAGAATTATGTTAGTAGTTGCTGCATTTTCATTTACAAAATCTGGCAGATGGATGTCAAAACAAAGTTTCCTTGACGGTTTCCGTGAGGAAAGGTTGTATGTGATACAACCAGAAGGTTTTGTCGATCCTAAGGATGCTAGAAGGTATGCAAGCTCCAGCGATCCTTCTATGGACTAGAGCAAGCATCTTGGAGTTGGAACATATGCTTTGATGAGGTGATCAAAGCTTTTGGGTTTATACAAAGTTTGCAAGAAACTTGTATTTACAAGAAAGTGAGTGGGAGCACTACAACATTTCTGATAAGTATATGTGGATGACATATTTTTGATCGGAAATGATGTAGAATTTCTGGAAAGCATAAAGGGTTGTTTGAATGGAGTTTTTCAAAGGAAGACCTGGGTAAAGCTGCTTGCATATTGGGTATCAAGATCTATAGAGATAGATCAAGATGCCTGATAAGACTTTCACAGAGCACATACCTTGACATGATTTTGAAGCAGTTCAAAATGGATCAGTCAAAGAAGGATTTCTTGCTTAAGTTGTAAGGTGTGAAGTTAAGACTTAAAGCTCAACCATGGTAGAAGAAACAGAAAGGACAAAGGTCGTCCCCTATGCCTTAGCCATAGGCTCTATATGATATGCCATGTTGTGTACCGCACCTGATATGTGCCTTGCCACATGTCTGGAATAGGGGTACAAGAGTGATCCAAGAGTGGATCATTGGACAGTGGTCAAAATTGTCCTTAGAGGAATAAGGAAATGTTTCTCGGTTATGGAGGTGATAAAGAGTTCGGCATAAAGGGTTACGTAGATGCAAACCGGATACGTATAGTGGATAAACCATTTGCGATAGCTCCAAGTGGAGCGTGGAAGGAGCATCTACAATATGACCTAGAGATTTGCGAAGTACATATGGATCTGAATATTACAGACTAAACCTCTTCCACGAGCAAAACATGATCAGCACCAGAACACTATGGGTGTTTGATTCAGCACAATGTAACTAGATTATTGACTCTAGTGCAAGTGGAAGACTATGGGAAATATGCCCTAGAGGCAATAATAAAATGTTTATTATATTATTTCCTTGTACATGATAATTGTCTATTGTTCATGCTATAATTGTATTAAGCGGAAACCGTAATACATGTGTGAATACATAGACCACAATATGTCCCTAGTAAGCCTCTAGTTGACTAGCTCGTTGATCAATAGATGGTTGTGCTTTCTTGGCCATGGACATTGGATGTCGTTGATAACGGGATCACATCATTTGGAGAATGATGTGATGGACAAGACCCAATCCTAAGCATAGCACAAGATCGTGTAGTTTGTTTGCTAAAGCTTTTCTAATGTCAAGTATCATTTCCTTATACCATGATATTGTGCAACTCCCGGAGAATGCTTTGGGTGTATCAAATGTCACAACATAACTGGGTGACTATAAAGATGCACTACAGGTATCTCCGAAAGTGTCTGTTGGGTTGGCACGAATCGAGACTGGGATTTGTCACTCCGTATGATGGAGAGGTATCACTGGGCCCACTCAGTAATGCATCATCATAATGAGCTCAATGTGACTAAGGAGTTATCCATGGGATCATGCGTTACGGAACGAGTAAAGAGACTTGGCGATAACGAGATTGAACGAGGTACGGGATACCGACGATCGAATCTCGGGCAAGTAACATACCGATGGACAAAGGGGATTGTATACGGGATTGATTGAATCCCCGACATCGTGGTTCATCCGATGAGATCATCATGGAACATGCGGGAGCCAATATGGGTATCCAGATCCCCGCTATTGGTTATTGGCCGGAGAGGCATCTCGGTCATGTCTGCATGGTTCCCGAACCCGTATGGTCTACACACTTAAGGTTCGGTGACGCTAGAGTTGTAATGGTAATTGTATGTGGTTACCGAAAGTCGTTCAGAGTCTCAGATGAGATCCCGGACGTCACAAGGAGTTCCGGAATGGTCCGGAGGTAAAGATTTATATATGGGAAGTCCTATTTTGGCCACCGGAAAATGCTCGAGATTTTTCGGTATTGTACCGGGAAGGTTCTAGAAGGTTCTGGAGTGGGGCCCACCTGCATGAGGGGACCCACATGAACGTGGGTAGTGGGGCAAGGCCCCACACCCCTGGTCAAAGTGCACCAATATCCCCTCTTAGAAGGAATAAGATCATATCCTGAAGGGATAAGATCAAGATCCCTAAAAAGGGGAATAACAATCGGTGGGGAAGGGAAAGGATGGGATTTCTTTCCTCCCACCTTTGCCAATGCCCCAATGGACTTGGAGGGCAAGAAACCAGCCCCCTCCACCCATATATATAGTGGGGAGGTGCATGGGAGCTGGACCCCTTGCCCCTGGCGCAACTCTCCCCCTCCAACTCCTCCTCCGTTGAGCGTAGCGAAGCTCTGTCGGAGAACCACGAGCTCCACCACCATGTCGTCGTGCTGCCGGAGTTCTCCCTCAACTTCTCCTCTCCCCTTTATGGACCAAGAAGGAGGAGACGTCCCCGGGCTGTACGTGTGTTGAACGTGGAGGCGCCATCCGTTCAGCGCTTGGATCGGATCTTCCGCGATTTGAATCGCCGCGAGTACGACTCCATCAACCGCATTCTTGTAACGCTTCCACTTAGCGATCTTCTAGGGTAAGAAGATGCACTCCCTACATTGATCTTGGTGACACGTAGGAATTTTTTTGAATTATTACTACGTTCCACAACAGAGAGACGTGGGGTCGTGGGGGGATAAGTGGGTGTGGTTAGGGTTTGGTGGTGTGTGCAGGGGAGGCCATATAGGCCTTCTTAGCTAGGTCGGCTAGCACAACGGTTTGCTGGGCCGTGGCCTAGTTGGACCAGGGGGGTCCTTTCTTTTATTTTTGTTTTCTGTTTTGTTCTTTTCTTTTTACTTATTACTGTTTTCTATTATTTCCAATATACTTTACTTTTAGTAAAATACCAAAGTCGTACCTAATTTATTATATGTAATAATGCCACATTCCGAACATTTTATTTTTAATATTTGAAAACTTTTATTGTTTTCTTGATTTTGAATTTGAATTTGAATCGGTTTTGAACTAACACGAGATTAGCAACAGTAATTGAAGTGACGTGGCATCATTAGCCGAGAACTACTGTAGCTTAATTATCCGGCCGTCACACCGGGTTAGTTCCATGCAAATCATACCAAAACCATATAAAATTATTGTAAACATGGCATGGATACTTCATAAATTATAGATACGTTGGAGACGTATCACTCATCTCCTTGCAATTTATATTATTTGTTATTTGTCTCTCGTTTTCCTCTCCCCCACTTCACAAAAATTTGCCGTTTTATTCGCTCTCTTTTTTACCACCATTTTCTTGTCATATCTATTTGCATTCTTGCTTTCTCATCACAATGGCTGGTTTGACCGCTCCTCCTTTGTTACCAGATTTTGAAGTTCTATACTTCAAACAAAGACAAGGAGAAAATTTGAAAGATGTCTGGTATAGGCTTATGGAGTCTTACCGTGTTTGTAGTTTATAGGGAGATGCAAAAATTTTGCTTAGAAATTTTTACGTAGGATTGGCTTTGCATCATAGACAACTTTTGGATTTTGCCACGAAAGGGAATTTTATTGAGCTTGATGTTAATGTTGCCTATGAAATCTTAGAAGGAATTTTGGGGGTTCCACCACAAAATAAAGGGTTTTCTTTCACCCCAGAGGGAGTTCAAATTTTGGACAAACTCGGTGACTTGCATAAACATATGGTTGAATTGCAAAAATATAATGAACCTCTCAAACATCTCAATGGTAGTATCAATCGTATGAACACTTTTATTACCCTTTGCAATAAACGGTTGGATATTTTAGATCTCAAGATGGTTTCTTTCCTGGAAAATTTAGTTAAGCGTAAAGAGCCTCCCGGATTTGAAAAGACCCTTACTAAAGTGGCAAAGATTACAGAGGACAAAACTTAGATCCTTCACGTTATGCCTAGCTAGGGGCGTAAAATGATAGCTTTTTGGTTTTCTTGCTGTTTTCAATAAAATACCCAATTGTGCCTCTGGTTAGATGTGTTTTTGTGGTTTAAATTAGTGTTTGTGCCAAGCAATGCCTTTGGGATGATTTGAGTGAGAGTTGATTTGATCTTGCTGAAAAACAGAAACTTTGGCGCTCATGAAATTATTTCTTATTTTTATCAGAAGAGTGATTTTGAGTTCATTTCATTTTTCAGAAGATTAACAAACAAATTTCTCATGGCGTCCTAATTTTTTCAGAATTTTTGGAGTTACATAAGTATTCGAAGTAGTCAGATTGCTACAGACTGTTCTGTTTTTGACAGATTCTGTTTTCTTTATGTTGTGTGCTTGTTTTGATGATTCTATGGGTTTCTTTGAAGAGTTTTTGCCATAGAAAAGTTGGAATACAGTAGATATAATGCAAAAATAAAATATGTATGGGTTTGCAACAGTACTTATAGTAGTGGTTTGCTTTCTTATACTAACGGATCTCACGAAGGTTTTGTTGAGTTTTGTGTGATTGAAGTTTTCAAGTGTTGGGTGATCTTACGATGGATGAAGGAATAAGGATTAGCAAAAGGCTAAGCTTGGGGATGCCCGAGGCACCCCAACATAATATTCAAGAAGTAGCAAGCAACTAAGCTTGGGGATGCCCCCGAGTGGCATCCTCTCTTTGTTCTAACAACCATCGGTATTTTACTTAGAACTATATTTTTATTCGTCACATATTATGAGTTTTGCTTGGAGCGTCTTGTATGATATGAGTCTTTGCTTGTTTTGCTTTGTGTTTTAAGTCTTGAATCCTTTCTGGACACACCTTTTTGAGAGAGCCAAAATTTATGCTATGCTTGCTCCTATGCTTCACTTAAATTTTTAGAGCCAGGGAATTGCTCTAGTGCTTCACTTATATCTTTTCGAGCACGCTGTGCTTTGTTATTTTTGAAGATATGCTCTCATGCTTCACTTAGATTTATTTGGGAGTTAGTAAAAAATTTAAGAAATTATCTCTTGCTTCACTTAGATTATTTTGAGAGAAAGAAATATTATGCTCATGTTCTTCACTTAAATTTGTTTGAGCTTATTAAAAGCAACATATGAAAATAGTCCCAAAGTGATAGATATCCAAGGAGGATATAATAAAAACTTTCATGAAGATCATTGGACAAAATAATTTAGTTCTTAGTAATGGTTTTGAGATATGATGATGTGATATGTGAGTCATGTTGATGAGTAATTATGCTTTAGTAAGAATATTGGTGTTAAGGTTTGTGATTCCCTATGCAAGCACGAAAGTTAATAGTTATGCAATGAAATTACATCCTACTTGTGGTGCATTATTCGGTGTTACTTATGCTTAATGCTTGGGTACGAGATTTTTCATTTCTTGGTTGGGCGCTTCTCAACCTTTTTGCTACCCTTCATTTTGCACTAAGTATGGTCACTACTTGTGCATCCAAAACCCTTTAAACCAATTTTGCCATATGAGTCCACTATACCTACCTACATGCGGTATTTCAGTGCCCTTCTAAGAAAATTTGCATGTGCCATCTCTAATTTGCAAAATAAATTTCTCTTTTATGTGCTCGTACCGCTCGCTAGGCGGTGAGGGGTGGCCGGTGTTTTCCATTCTAGATGTGTTATTCTCATGATGAGTGTTTGGTCACTTGTCATTGCACGAGAGTACAACAAAGGTATTAGGGATGTCCGGTCCCGAAATGAAAAAATGAATTTACTTTATGTTGTCAAATAATAAATTCGTTGGGAAGTGTTGGTATGGAGGGCACCGGTGGATACGGTTAGCCATGGAAAGTGAAAGTATGGTGGAAAAAGGAATAAACTTTATTTTCTGTTTGGGAACCGCCTATGATATATCTAGCATGGAAAGTATTGGGAACTCTAAGTCATTTTCATTGGTGGGAAAAGTATGCCTCCCAAAATGTTTTTATCTCTCAATTTTTGCTTTGAGCTCTGGCACCTCTACAAATCCCTACTTCCCTCTGCGAAGGGCCTTTCTTTTACTTTATGCAATTTTTATTTTGAATTTGAGTCTCCATCTTCTCTTATAAAGCACCAACTAAGGGGCACTATGATCGTATTTGAGCATTGGATGTAGCTAATATTTGAGTGTGTTTCATGAATGGATCAATGATTGAGCATGATGGGCTAGGGATAACTTGCTTTAGTGATGATATTTTGAAAGACATGGTTGCTCGTTGATATGCTTGAGTATTAAAGTCTTCATGTCAAAACTAGACTATTTCTTTGAACCATATAAAAGTCCAAATGTCCATGCTACAAAGAAAAGATTATGTGATGAACATGTTAGGCAGCATTCCACATCAAAAATTCTGTTTTTATTATTTAACTACTCGAGGACGAGCAGGAATTAAGCTTGGGGATGCTGATACGTCTCCAACGTATCTATAATTTTTAATTGTTCCATGTTGTTATATTATCATTCTTGGATGTTTTACAATCATTTTATATAATTTTTTGGTACTAACCTATTGACATAGTGTCCAGTGCCAGTTGTTGTTTCTGCTTGTTTTTTTACATTGCAGGAAATCAATAACAAACGAAGTCCAAACGCAATGAAACTTTTTGTGGATTTTTTGGACCAGAAGACATCCAGTGGGCCAAAGAAGTACCAGAGAGGGAGCCCGAGGGGGGCACAAGACACCAGGGCGCACCTGGGCCCCCAGGTGCACCCAGGTGGGTTGTGCCCACCTTGGTGGCCTCCCACACCGCCTCTTTTCTCTATAAATACCCCAATATTCCTGAAACCCTAGGGGAGTCGACAAAAATCAATTCCATCCACCGCAAGTTCTAGAAACACCAGATCCAATCTAGACACCATCACGGAGGGGTTCATCATGTCCATTGATGCCTCTCCAATGATGCGTGAGTAGTTCTTCGTAGACCTACGGGCCCATAGTTAGTAGCTAGATGGCTTTCTCTCTCTCTCTCTCTTGATTCTCAATACAATGGTCTATTGGAGATCCATATGATGTAAGTCTTTTTGCGGTGTGTTTGTTGGGATCTGATGAACTTTGAGTTTATGATCAGATCTATGTTTCTATCCATGAAAGTTATTTGAGTCTTCTTTGATTTCTTATATGCATGATTGATTATAGCCTCGTATTTCTTCTTTGATATTTGGGTTTTGTTTGGCCAACTTGATCTATTTATCTTGCAATGGGAGGAGGTCCTTTGTGATGGGTTCGATCTTACGGTGCTTGATCCCAGTGAAAGAAAGGGAAACGACACGTATGTATCGTTGCTATTAAGGATAACAAGATGGGGTCTATTTCTACATAAATAGATCGTGTCTACATCATGTCATCGCTCTTATTGCATTACTCCATTTTTTCATGAACTTAATACACTAGATGCATGATGGATAGCGGTTGATGTGTGGAGTAATAGTAGTAGATGCAGGCAGGAGTCGGTCTACTAATCTTGGACGTGATGCCTATATAATGATCATTGCCTGTATATCGTCATGATTATTTGAGATTCTATCAATTTCCCAACTGTAATTGTTTTCCCATCGTTTTCTGTTTTTCTCGAGAGAAGCCACTAGTGAAACCTACGGCCCACGGGTCTCTTCTTTAATATATTTTCCTTTCGCAATCTTTTTTCCTTTGCTTTTATTTTCAATTCTATTAAACCAAAAATATAAAAATACCTTGCTGCACTTTATTTTATTTGCGCTTAATTTATCCTATCTATTAAAACTTTATCACGTCTCCGCGCTAATTTCTGGCACCGCTACCCGAAAGGGATTGACAACCCCTTCAACACGTCGGGTTGCGAGTATTTGTTATTTGTGTGTAGGGGCTGTTTACGCTGTGTTGCGTGGTTCTCCTGCTGGTTCGATAACCTTGGCCTCATCATTGAGGGAAATACCTACCATTGTTGTGCTGCATCATCCCTTCCTCTTTGGGGAAATACCGACATAGTTCTAGCAAACATTAGCGACGTGCATTAGTCAGAGAACAAGGGAAAGAAGCACAAGCGGAAAGCAGATACCGAAGGGAGTGCCGAGGCTGCGGCTCTGACCAGCCAAGGCAAAAAGAGCTCCCAGAAGCAGAAAAAAGATTAGAAAGGAAGAAGCAAGTCACCATGAAGAGCGACATACTCACCAACCTTGTTAGATCCACACCAAGAAAGACGAGGATGCCAATTTGATTTTGCCCAAACACACCACTCGGGAGTGTCGTCGGAAGCAAGAGATGCGACAAGATTCTTTTGGAGACAAGGATGAAGATGACGATGATGGGGCCAAGGGTACTTCCGGCTACCCCAACATCGAGAACATCTTGATGATCTTTGCCGACATCAAGAGCAAGAGTCACCTCAAAGTCATCAACCGAGAGATCAACATGGCGGTTCCGAATGTCACCAAATTTCTCGACTGGGCCAAGACGCCAGTAAGATTTGACCAGTCAGAACACCCTGCTCACATACCGAACCCCGAGCAGCAGGCCTTGGTGGTAGATTCAGTCATGGGAGGAGAGTCCTAATGGACGGCGGCAGCAGGCTTAATATCATTTACGCTGACACATTGGAGGCGATGGGCATCCTGATGACCCGACTCAGCAAGAGCAACATGCAGTTCCACGGGGTAATCCTTGGGAAGAAGGCAAATCACCCGGTCAGATCGCCCCTGACGTCGTATTCGGCGAGGAGAAGAACTTTTGAAAGGAACGGCTGACTTTCGAGGTGGTGGACTTCAGAAGCGCTTATCACGCCATCCTGGGTAGGCCTGCCTATGCATGTTTTACGGCCCGTCCATGTTACATGTATCTTAAGCTTAAGATGCCACGGCCAAAAGGAGTGATCATTGTTGGTGTCTAAACCGGCGGATCTCGGGTAGGGGGTCCCGGACTGTACGTCTAAGGCTAATGGTAACAGGAGGCGGGGGACACAATGTTTACCCAGGTTCGGGCCCTCTCTATGGAGGTAATACCCTACTTCCTGCTTGATTGATCTTGATGAATATGAGTATTACAAGAGTTGATATACCACGAGATCGTAATGGCTAAACCGTAGAAGCCTAGCCTATGAGATTATGATTGTTGTGGCTAAACCCTATAAGTCTAAACCCTCCGGTTTATATAGACACCGGGGGGACTAGGGTTGTACAAAGTCGGTTACAGAGAAAGGAATCTACATATCCGTATCGCCAAGCTTGCCTTCCATGCAAAGGAGAGTCCCATCCGGACACGAGACGAAGTCTTGTATCTTCATAGTCTAACAGTCCGGCCAAAGTATACAGTCCGGCTGTCCAAGGACCCCTTAGTCTAGGACTCCCTCGGTAGCCCCTGAACCAGGCTTCAATGACGATGAGTCTGGCGCGTAGATTGTCTTCGGCATTGCAAGGCGGGTTCCTTCTCCAAATACTCCAACATAGCCCTCCGAACATAGAAACGTGTCCGGCTCTGCAAAACAAATACCACACACAACTATAGAGAGTATAATATTTCACGAGTCCAATCCACTGACAACTTTTTGTAGCGTGACATCATGCCACTGCCCGGCCATTATTCGAACCGTTTTTTAGCCTGCCGCTCCGTATTTTGAGGTGCGGTTTCACTGGGACGTCTTGTCGAAGCAGAGATCGTGTCCCCTTATCACGGGATTCTCATCAATACGGGCATGGGTAACCCAACCGTGCCATCTGCATGGCGCTTGGGGAATAGGCGGATTTTAAGGCAGGGGGGAGGTGCATGACTTTTACCATCTTTATAAGGGTATAAGGATTCATCCTCGTTCACCCACGCCTTCTCCTTCCTCTGCCCATCCCTTCTCGAGCTCCAGCACCCAAGCTCTTGCCTTCTCCGCCCAAAAAAGCACTCCAATCATGTCCGGATCTGGAGCTGGAGGCAAGTGGATGGCCTCTTCCGTCAAGAAGAAAGACATCAAGGAGCTCCGGGAGGCTGGGTGCCTGGCCAAGGACATCGTTCACCGACTTCTGGCCAAGGGATAGATCGTCCCCACCCAGAGCCCCATGAGAGGGTTGTGTTCCTCACACACTTCGTCCACGGGCTGGGTTCCCTCTCCACCCGTTTGTCCATGGACTAATGTTTTATTATGGGCTAGACATCCATGATTTGGCCCCCAACTCTATCCTCAACATCTCCGAATTTATTGTCGTGTGCGAGGCCTTCCTCCGCATCCCACCTCACTTCGGCCCATGGCTGAAGACCTTCAATGTAAAGCCGAAGGTGGTGAGAGGCCAACAAGCGGAGTGCGGAGGCGCCATGGTGGGCAAAATGCCCAATGTCGCCTGGCCTGAAGGCTCCTTTGTATAGACCGTAAAAGGGTGGCGATCGGGGTGGTTCTACATCACCGAGCTGCGCGGCACCAACTGGGCGACGACCCCTGAATTCTGATCCGGAGTCCCGATATGGCTCACCTCCTGGCAAGAGAAGGGCCTGACCTGGGGTTCCCCGAACGAGCTGACAGCGCTCCAGACGTGCGTCCAGAATATGATAATCAGGAAAGTCAAACTCGTCAACGTGATCCAGGTTATGCTCGTCCGCCGGATTCTTCCGTGCCAATGCCAGACTTGCTCTCTGTGGGTGTATGACCCGGCCAAGCACCAGACCCTACTAGAGCTCTTCGGCACGACGCACGAAGATATCTGGAAGGTTCTCTTCAAGGCTAACAAGGTGCCGCCGTCCACGGATGAGGATCGTGGGCACGACCTAACTCACCCTGCAAATCCGGTAAATTCTTCCATGTTTTCAAGGTGTACCCTTTACTTGCACATTTGAGGAAAGCATCTAAGTCTCCCTATCAATTATTTCAGGGCTGGACGGAGATAGCAGAGCAGATTGACTGTCCAACTCCGCTGCCCGAAGACGAAGAAACCCCGCTCCTAACGAAGATGCTGTTTCCGGCGCCTTATGAGGTGCCGGAGAAGAAGGCCCAGAAGAAGGCCAAGGGGACCAGAGGTGGTCTCCGCCGCAAGGGTACTTCGGACGCGATGTCCGAAGACGCCGAGGCTCACTCCTCCATCGCCGAAGATGATGAGGAGGTGGAAGAGGAAAAGATCGATTCCCCCCTGCAGGGGAAACAGAAAAGGACGACCTCCATACATCTGGAGGTCGAGGTGTCCAAGAAAGGGAAAGCTTCCTTTCCGGATAGCTCCACAGCCACCACCAACAGCAGCTGGAAGTGAAGCCCAGGGAGAATCCCCTGGCTGAGTCGTAAGTGTCTGGATACACATTTGTATCTGGATTCTTTACTTTGTTGTTTTAATGTGCTTCAATTATGCATTTGCAGTCCGGGTCAGTCCCGCCTCGAGTGGTCCTTATTAGAGGATTCGCTGGACCCAGCGGCGATGGACAGCGGGACCCTTCCATCGGCCACCTCTCCCCGGGACCTGGATGGCGCTGAAGCGTCGTCTCGAAGAATCCCCGTCCCAGGAGAGAATCCGGTGATCGTCCTGGAGGTGCCAGAGGGTGAAGCCTCGGCTGCCGAACACACGGGGGAGCAGACCCCCATGGACATTGATGATGGGGGCCGTATTCAATTTGGCCCTCATCCATATATATTTTCGGAGACCTCTACGGTTCCGGAATCAGGCAAGCAGCCCCTTCGAAGGGAAAGGGCGCGCCTATCCTGCCTGTGACTTTTGTCCAACCAGAGGCACCGGACAGGTTGCTCGAAGCGCTGAAAGGCGCTTCCATTGTTGAAGAACACCGTACCCTGATGGGTACGTCGATTGGGAAGATCCAGTCCGCCAAAAGCGGACTGACCGAAGCCTGCACTAGCCTTCTAACAGGTTTTGAGGTAAACAATATAATTGCAAAAGAATGTCACAGTATAGAAAGTAGCCCCTGATACTCTGTCTGGTGTTCGGAAAGAAAAGCTGAACAGAGGATCAACCAATTTTCGCAGTAGTCTAACATAATATGTCTATGTCAATAAGCAGGCGTCGCTGCTGGCTGCTGCCGCTCATACTGCGGAAGTCTCCAGACTGAAGCAGAATCTGGAGCGGGTCCAGCAAGAGCTCGGCCTCGTGAAGGAGCAGCTGGAGGAAAGCAAAGGTATGTATTTAACCTATGCTTATATTTAGGAAGGATGAATGGTTCGTACTGAATAAAGTGTCATGAACTTTATTAGGGGCCACGACCGAGGTTGCGGCCCTCAAGAAGGCGTTAGCCGAGGATGAGGACAAGGCGGCCAAGGAACTCGCCGCGCGCGAAAAGCAGGAGGCCCGGGTCAGCGAGGTCCAGCAAGAGCTCCAGGACACCGTCAAGAAGTACGAGCCCTTGGAGCGTGATTTTAAGACTCAAGAGTCCGAACTTGCCAAGGCCCGCCAAAGCGCACAAAATGCCTGAGCCAAAGCCCAGAGTGCCCTCCAGGAAATCCAAGCAACCAAGAAGATCACGGCGGGTAAGGCTTTCATTATGGAAAGCAAGTCTGTGAAGGAAACATTCCTTTTACTTACCCGAATTTGGAGCTCTCCAGGAGCGTTTATGGATCTGTCGCATGACATATCGGATCTTTGCGAGTTCTATCGAGCGAAGAAGGAGCTCTCACGGAGAAGCTGTTCGGTCTCAATACCTTGGACCGAACATCCGATTCTGCTTTAGCGACCAAATGAAAGCAACCGGTTGAGCTGCACAAGGCGGCCGAACTAGCCATGAAGGACCTAATAGTCCCGCTATAGTTGTCGAGCCTATGCCCAGCAGCTACTTCGGACTCGTGAACCGGCTTCTGAGTGCCTACCCACGGCTTGAAGCCATAAAGCGGTCGGTCTGCATTGAAGGGGCGCGAATGGCCTTTGCCCGCGCCAAGGTGCACTGGGCGAAGATGGATGCCAAGAAGCTGATGACCGAGGGGCCGCCTGAGGGCAAGGAGCACCACCGACCCGAGATGTATTTTGACATTGTCCTGGAGGGATCCCGCCTTGTGGCGAAGCAATGTGCCAAGGATATCGTATTCCCATGAAAACATTCATGTTATCCTGTCTTGTAATATTAAACAGATCTGTTATGCAATATAATGTCTGTTAGTTTAAAATTTTACCTCCTGTGTGGCCGTTTATGAAAATCTGAGAGTTGGCCAGTCGTTGGCTTCTGCCCCCACGTAGATAGTACGGGGGTGTTCGGGATAAATCTAAACATCCTTTACTCCACATTTTGGTCCTTGAGGTGTTTAGCGCAACAAACAAGGCAATCGGACTATACGACTTTATCACCCTCACTTAGCCATAGGAGTTTGACAATGAAAATTTTGGCGCAGCCCCTGGTATTCGGAAGGCTGAACTTGGGGCGCTAGACATGCCTAATCGGATGAAAATTGATTCTTCGCATAAAGCGGAAGAAATCACTAAGGATTTGAGACCTCTCGAATAGCTGACCAGCTCTCGCCGCATCATGACAGTCAGTTTTCGGCTTTCTCTACTGAGGTGCTCGTCCGGAAGAACTGGGACACAATCGCAGTAGTTCTCCCTTTACTACCCTAGCCAATATAGCGGAACGTAAGGTAGTAAGCACAGGAGCCGGGCGCCCCAACTATTGACCAAAGACATGATTCGGAGCCGATGCATACAATGCTATAAGTTCGGGGTGCTGAACTGTACTATAAAAGTGTTCGGAATTTATTGTCGTATTGCGGGGCGTGATGAAGCCCCTGACGAAGTAATAGGTACCAGAGTGTATGGGTGCAATTGATAAAAAATACAAGGACAAGGAAAAAATCAAGTAATAAGCTGATGCCGCAAATATTGAGCCACAAACTATTTCCCGTTGTTATTTGATTAATATGTCAAGGCATACTTGTACAAGTAATGCGATAAGAAAGTAAGGCTATTTAACATGCCATGACCAAGGGCGAGCTGCGTGCGGGTATTTAAAACAGGTATAATGATCATTAGCAGAGACCACCTGGGAATTCCCTTGTACGTCAAAGCCCCTTGCCTTCTTGGTGTGTCCGTCCGGCGATGGGTCCGATGATCAGGTTATCAGAAAAGCCTCAAGAAGGGAAAAACCTAAAAGAAAGAAAAAAAAGGTGAAGGTATACGGGTCCGGGAGCAGTTGAGCCGCATTGTGGACCACGGTCTAGTTGTGCCTCCATCTATGCCCATGATATTTTGAGTGCGTAGTTATGTACATCTGGCACAAATTTCACCGCTTGATTGGGGCTGGGACGGAGGCCGAATTGCTAGTCAAGCTCTGGATGAGCTGGACGGTCCTGCTACAGAGTAGTTTGGATTCGCTTAACGGTGTTCGGGGGCTTTCCTGCCGAATTGAGGTTCTGCCTAAAAAGGCTACTTTGTACTTCTACTGCAAGGGCCACGGTGTGCTCCTCAGTACGGAGGGAGTTCTCCGTATTTCCATTGACTGTTATAACACCGCGTGGTCCGGGCATCTTGAGCTTGAGGTAGGCGTAGTGCAGCACCGCATTGAATTTAGCGAATGCGGTTCGTCCAAGCAGTGCATGATAACCACTGCGGAAAGGGACAATATCGAAGATTAACTCTTCGCTTCGGAAATTATCCGGGGATCCGAAGACCACTTCCAGTGTGATTGAGCCCGTACAGCAGGCCTATACACCTGTTATGACACCTTTAAAGGTGTTTTTGGTGGGCTTGATCCTTGAGGGATCAATACCCATTTTGCATACTATATCCTGATAGAGCAGGTTCAGGATGCTGCCACCATCCATGAGGACTCGCGTAAGGTGGAATCCGTCAATAATTGGGTCAAGGATCAGTGCGGCTGAACTGCCATGATGGATACTGGTCGGATGGTCCCTGCGATCGAAAGTGATCGGGCAGGAGGACCATGGATTGAACTTTGGGCGACTGGCTCCATCGTGTAGATGTCCCTGAGTGCGCACTTGCGCTCCTTCTTGGGGATATGGGTGGCATATATCATGTTCACCGTTTTGACTTGGGGGGGGGGGGCAATTTCTTCTGTCCCCCTGTGTTCGGTGGTCGGGGTTCCTCGTCATCGTCATCACTTTGCGACCCTTTCTCCTTATTCTCGGCATTTAACTTACCGGCCTATTTGAAAACCCAGCATTCCCTATTGGTATGATTGGCTGGCTTATCAGGAGTTCCATGGATTTGGCATGGTCGATCGAGTATGCGGTCCAGACTGTACGAGCCCGGATTGTTTCTTTTAAATGGCTTCTTCCGCTGACCGGACTTAGAGCCACTGAATCCGGCGTTGACCGCCGTGTCTTCGGTGCTATCACCGTTGTTTCGACGCTTATGCCTATTGCGTCGGGGCTTGCCGTTGCTGTTTCTGGCTTTAGAAGTGCCAGGTTCGCTCGAATTGTTGTTGCTACGGGCTAGCCAGTTGTGTTCGCCCACACAGAAGCGGGTCATGAGTGCCGTAAGGGCTGACATGGACTTCAGTTTTTCCCGGCCGAGGTGTCTGGCCAGCCATTTGTCGCAGATGCTGTGCTTAAAGGCCGCTAGGGCTTCGGCATCCGGACAGTCGATGATCTGGTTCTTTTTAGTTAGGAACCGAGTCCAGAATTTCCTGGCTGACTCTCCGGGTTGTTGGATTATATGACTTAGGTCATTGGCATCCGGAGGTCGGACATATGTGCCTTGGAAGTTGTCGAGGAAGGCACCCTCCAATTCCTCCCAGCTGCCAATGGTGTTTTCGAGCAGACTGTTTAACCAGTATCTAGCTCGTCACTTGAGTTTGAGCGGGAGGTATTTGATGGCGTGAAGATCATCGCCGCGGGCCATATGAATGTGGAGAAGAAAATCCTCAATCCACACCGTGGGGTCTGTTGTGCCTTCATACGATTCGATGTTTATGGGTTTAAACCCTTCTAGGAAATCATGTACCATTACTTCGTTAGTGAAGCAAAGGGGGTGTGCAGCACCTATCGGGCCAAGTTGTTACATAGCTCAGATGGAGCTCGTCTGCGGTTTTCAGCTCGGACGTGGTTATGTTTGTCGTGTTCAGCCAGATGGCCGTTGTCGCGCGTCGAGGCATGCTCCCGTGATCCATAAAACGATCTTGTCTAACCTGCTCTGTTTTCCGAATCATGCTGCAGGTCATGTGTATATCCCCGAGCTGTTGTATTTCTGTTTGTTCAGCGAGGCAGTGCGGACTGGTGTTCGGCTTGAGGTGCCGCTTTATCCCGGCCACGTGTTGGTCGGTCAGCCGCATTGTACCTTCGTAGGACGGGATCCAGTGCCTCGTCATCAAACAGTGGTAACAGTTTGCGCTTCGGGTAGCTTTTGGTTGGGCGCTCGAGGCCGTATTCCTCGGTTGCCAAGACATCAGTTCGTCTTTCATTGAGCAGATCTTGATCAGCTTGAAGCTGTTGCTGCTTCTTTTCATGCTTCTTGAAGTGGCAATTAGCTGACATTTAAAGCGTTCCTGTTCGGCGGGCACTTCAGGAATGATGAAATATTCATCACCGAGGCTAACCTCGTCTTCGGAGAGAGGAAGGTAGTTGCTATCCTCTGAGTCTTTGTTCATGGCCTGTTCGCCAGGGCTGACTCGCCCATCATCCCGTTCCTCCTGTTCGGAGGTCGGCTCAACGGGGTCTTCCTTGTTTTCGGTACCATCCGGAGTGTTGTCCTCTTCTGTGACGGTATTGCTATTTTTACTACGGCGTGGCTTAGGGCAGCGCCGCTGACGTCAACGCTTCGGCTGTATCTCAGGAGGTTTATCCTCAACTGGATTTTCATCATTGCCGTTATTTTCTTTGGGTGTATCCACCATGTATATGTCGTACGAGGAGGTGGCTGTCCAATGCCCTGTAGGCAGTGGTTCCTGATCCTCCCCGGCATCGTCGTCCATACCGTCGATGTCTTCGGACTCGTAGTCAAGCATGTCGGTTAAGTCGTCGACAGTGGCTATAAAGTGGGTGGTGAGTGGGGAACGAATTTCTTCATCATCCACTTCCCATTCGAGCCGTACATAGTTCGGCCAAGAGTCCCCTGAGAAGGAGAGGGATCTTAATGAGCTTAACACGTGACCAAAAGGCGAGTGCTGGAAAATGTCCGCGGAGCTGAACTCCAAGATCGACGCCCAATTAGGTTCGGTGGACGAGGGTGCACGCGGTCCGGAACCCATGGTCGGGGACGAGTCTGAGGTTCCGGTGACACAAGCCCAGCTCGATGTTGGGCCTGTGTGCGGCTCGAGCGCCGCTGAGTCTGCGGCCTCCGCGGAGGGGTTGAGCTTCCCGTCTTCGGGCGACGCGGTCCGCTCCGGCTCTAGGGCCAGGGCGGTCACACACACTATCTCCTGTGCGCGGCCAGATGACAGATCTAGGTCATGTTCATCATGGTGGCCGAGGACAGCCGTCATGGGCTCAAATCCATCGAAGATCAAGTCTCAGCAGATATCGGCCACAAAATTCAGGCTTCCAAATCTGACCTGATGGCCAGGGGCGTAGCTATTGATCTGCTCTAGATGGCCAAGCGAGTTGGCCCGCAGCGTGAAGCCGCCAAAAACGAAGATCTGTCCGGGGAGGAAGATCTCCCCCTGGACTACATTGTTGTAGATGATTGATGGAGCCATCAAGCCTTCTGGTGACGACATAGTGGAACTCTCAATGAAAGCACCAATGTCGGTGTCAAAACCGGCGGATCTCGGGTAGGGGGTCCCAGACTGTACGTCTAAGGCTAATGGTAATAGGAGGCGGGGGACACAATGTTTACCTAGTTTCGGGCCCTCTCTATGGAGGTAATACCCTACTTCCTGCTTGATTGATCTTGATGAATATGAGTATTACAAGAGTTGATCTACCATGATATAGTAATGGCTAAACCCTAGAAGTCTAGCCTATGCAATTATGATTGTTGTGGCTAAACCCTAGAAGTCTAAACCCTCCGGTTTATATAGACACCGGGGGGGACTAGGGTTGTACAAAGTCGGTTACAGAGAAAGGAATCTACATATCCGAATCGCCAAGCTTGCCTTCCACGCAAAGGAGAGTCCCATCAGGACACAGGACGAAGTCTTCTATCTTGTATCTTCATAGTCTAACAGTCTGGCTGTCCGAGGACCCCTTAGTCCATGGCTCCCTCAATCACCATTATAGGCAATCGGAAGTTGGCCGAAGAGTGCCTCTAGAAGGGTTCCTAGATCATTGATGAATAGATGGCAATGGCCGAGCTGGACGAATACAAGAAGTCGGTCGATGCAAGCGAGTTATTCGAGTCCAAGAAGCCGACTGTGGAATCTGCTTTCCAGTCGGCCGGGGAAACGAAGCCGGTGCACATCCATCCCGAAGACCTAAGCGCTGCCCCGACCAACATCGCCACCACCCTCGACAGCAAAAGGACCCCAATCTCGTCTAGTTCCTCCGTGAGAACTGGGACATCTTCACATGGAATCCTCCTGACATGTCGGGTGTTCCAAGGGACTAGCCGAGCATAGACTCCATGCCGATTCGATGCTAATGCCTATAAAGGAGCATCTTCGGAGATCTTCCACCGAGAAGCGCAAGGTGATTAGCGAGAGATAGCGCGGCTCTTAGACGCCGAGTTCATCCGAGATGTGTACCACTCCGAGTGGCTCGCCAATGTCGTCCTGGTGCCAAAGAAAGACAAGTCTCTCTGAATGTGTGTAGATTTTAGGCATATAAATCGGACGTGCCTGAAAGATCATTTCCCTCTCCCTCACATAGATCAAATAGTAGATTCTACTGCCGGGTGTGAGCAGTTGTCGTTTCTGGATGCGTACTCCGGGTACCACCAAATCCGACTGTACGGCCCTGATGAAATAAAAACAACATTTAGCACCCCATTCGGGTGTTTCTGTTATATCACGAGGCCATTTGGGTTGAAAAATACGGGGGCCACATTCCAACGTATGATCTAGAAGTGCTTACAAAAGCAGATCAGTCGGAATGTAGAAGCTTATATGGATGACATCATGGTCAAGTCCAGGAAAGGTTCCGACCTCCTGACCGACCTTGCTGAGACTTTTGCGAACCTACGCGTTTTCGGCATCAAGCTCAATCCAACCAAGTGTACATTCGGCGTATCAGTAGGCAAGTTACTTGGTTTCCTCGTTTTTGAACGTGGGATTGATGCCAATCCTGAGAAGATCGGGACCATCATCCAGATGAAGCAACTAGAGCCTCTCCACGATGTGCAACGCCTCAGGGGTTGCCTGGCGGCCCTTAGTAGATTCATCTCAAGACTCGGTGAAAAAGCCTTGCCACTGTACCGATTGATGAAGAAGTCTGACAGGTTCGAGTGGACTCCTGAAGTGCAGGCTATGTTCCAGGAACTCAAAGCCTTGCTTTCCACCCAGCCAGTGCTAGCTACTCTAGGCAGCAAAGAGCCTTTGCTCTTATACATCACGGCCACGAGCCAAGTTGTTAGCACGGTCCTCACTGTTGAACGGGAAGAACAAGGCAAAACTCTCAAACTCCAACGACCGGTCTACTACATCTCTGAAGTTCTCACACCTTCCAAGCAAAGGTATTCGCATTATTAGAAGCTAGTATACGGAATTTATCTAACTACAAAGAAAGTGGTGCATTATCTTCAAGAACACTCGGTCACAGTGATAAGTGACATCCCTCTGTCTGAGATCATGAACAATAGAGATGCCACTGGCCGAGTGGCCAAGTGGGCCATTGAGCTCCACCCGCTGGACATCAGGTTTGAAGCCAAGATGGACATCAAGTCAGAAGCCCTGGTAGATTTCCTGGCCGAGTGGATTGAGCAAGAGCAGCCTATCCTGAGTGTTCCTGAACACTGGACGATGTTCTTCGACGGCTCCAAAATGCTCCATGGCTCCAAGGCCAGAGTGGTATTGGTGTCTCCCAAAGGCGATCGTTTAAGCTACGTACTTTAGATCCACTTCAACTCCTACAATAATGAAGTTGAGTACAAAGCTCTCTTCTATGGACTGCGAATGGTAGTTTCTCTGGGAATTCAGCGATTAATGGTCTATGGCAATTCGGACTTAGTGGTGAATCAAGTCAAGAAAGAACGGGATATATGTAGTTTTGTGATGACCAGCTATTGCAACGCCCTCAGGAAACTGGAAAAACACTTTGAAGGGCTGGAGCTCCATCATGTGCCGCGACTAAAAAACCAAGCAACTAACAACCTGGCAAAGATGGGATCAACTCGGAAGGCAGTACCCAAGAATATGTTCCTAGAACACCTGCACTCACCCAGGATCAAGGAAGATCCCTTCGTGGAAGAGCCCCCGCAACAAGTCGGACCTTCTTATCCAACTGAAGTAGACATTCCCCTAGCAATTGATTTGGTCCAAGAGATATTGCTCATCACTCCCGAGTGGACCGAGCCATACCTAGCATACTTGCTCCACAGGAACTCTCGGAGGATGAAAATGAGAACCGCTAGATCATCCGCCGATCCAAGGCCTTCATAGTCAGCGTAGATCAACTGTACAAGACAAGTACGATCGGAGTCGCTCAACGGTGCATATCCCTGGAGGAAGGGCAACAAACACTGCAAGAGATTCACTCGGGAACATGTTGGCATCATGTGTCTTCTAGGACTTTGGTCGCCATAGCATTCAGAGTTGGATTCTATTGGCCCCGAGCCAATGAGGCCGCCTGAGTCGGGTGCCAATTCTACGCAAACCAGTCACACAAGCTGGCGTCCGCCCTGAAGACTATCCCCCTCACTTGGCCATTCGCCGTCTGGGGACTCGACATGGTTGGCCCTCTTCGGACTACGACGAGTGGATTCATGCACCTCTTGGTAGCAGTGGATAAGTTCACCAAGTGGATCAAAGCCAAACCCATAAAGAAGCTGGACTCAACCACTATGATTCCATTCATCAAGGAGATTATCTTCAGATTCGGAGTCCTGCACAACATCATCACTGACAACGGGTCTAACTTCGACTCAGACGAGTTCCAAGAGTTCTGTTACACCCAGGGTACTTGGGTCAATTACGCTTCTGTGGCACACCCGCGGTCGAATGGACAAGTCGGGAGAGAAAACGGGCCCATATTTCAGGGATTGAAACATATGAGAAACAGTCAGTCGGAAGACTCAAGCAAGAAACCAAAGCAGTAACTCACAAACATCCAGGAAGGCACCGCTGGAAGGAACAAGTTAGACCAGTACTAGATCCTAAAGTACCCTCTGACTACCGAGTGGACTACATACTCACTCGTATCCTCCAGGAGGAATAGCCTCGATCAATACCAGATCCTGAAGTACCCTCGACTACTGAGTGGGCTACACACTCGGGCGAACCCCCAGGACGAACAAGCTTGACCAGTACCAAATTCTCAAGTACATTTTGGGTACCGAGTCGACCATGCACTACCGAGTGGAACAAGCCTGATCAATACCAGATCCTGAAACACTCTCTGATCTATCCTCACTCGGCTAGCCCCTGAGTCGACAATGAAGAAGATAGAGGACAACAATACAAGATGGCCTACTTCACTCAGCTGACTTCTGAGTCAGTAACGAGGAAATTTCTGCCTATTACCCCATCAACACACGAGTGTCGTCAGGCCTCCCAAGCGCCTAATGACAGTACTAAAGACTACCATCGATTGCCCACAATTGACGACAGTCTTAGGGACTACACCCAGTGGGTGCACGCAGCATGCCCCCACTAGAAAGAGATTTGTTGATGGAGCTAAAAAAACTAAGACTACCGCCGATTGTTCCAGTCAACGGTAGACTCGAGGACTACACCCAGCGGTGCACTCAGCATGCCCCCAATGGATCATGCCAACTCTACTACACTCCGGCTAGACTCCGAGTGAACATAAGAAAATTCAACAAAAAGTTCAAAGACTCCTGCCGACTGATTCTAATCGACAGCAGCCTCGGGGACTACACCTAGTGGGTGCACTCAGTGTGCCCCCACTGGATATTGTACACCCAGTGGGTGTGCCCTGTGAAGCCCACTAGCGGAAATCCTACTACATGAAAATAGAAAACTTTGACTGAAAATCATACTTACTATGGTACTTACTCGGACATTGGTCTCCAACGTCATGCTGGCGCCATAGGCCTCCTTCAGTCGGCTGCACATCAGACCCACCTGGATCAGCGCCTCCTTGCTCGCCCCCACCTAATCCTCGGGGACATGGTACATGGGGCAGGAGGTAGTCGGTGTTAACGGAGTCGCAGGCACCGGCCTCGGGGTCAGAACCACCGCCACTTCACTCGGAGGGGTCTGGATAGACCTTGCAGACGACACCACTACTGAGGAGGACGTCGAGCCACCTTGAGCTAGAGGAATCAGCCTCACATCTTTGCAGCAACCTTCGATGGAGAGGTGCAGATCACTCAGCGAGGGAAAGCATCCGGCATGGGCATGTCGGCACTCGGTGCCCCATCCTTGATGGTATCTGGATTGGGCAGGTAGGCCCTCTCATCATCATCCAACTGGATGACCTCAGGTAGAGCTACACGAATTTATGAAACAAGGAGATCATTAGAATTCTGTCAGAGAACACATGACCATCCGTATCAGTCAGCGTAACATACCTTTGGAGGTGGCAGCATCCGCCGCATCAGCGTCATTCGGGCTTGGCTTACAGGCGCGTGGGTCCGCTGAAGTCTTTGAGGTGTCGTTGTTGCGGAGGTTAGAGAACACTTGGTCAGCAACTGAACTAGCACAAACATAAATAAGGGATTGTCTAGAGCACTCACGTCGAGGCCACAGGCACCGCCACCTTGATCCGAGGCACTGCCACCTTTCAGGGCATGGGGGAGATCTGCTTGGGCAGCTTGGTTTGCTTCTCCGCTGAGCTCTCAGCCTTGGCACGAGCATGCTTCGAGCTCCAAGTCGCCTGACCAGAGACAGTCGGTTGCGGAGCTGCACTCACCTTCCCCTTGGGGTTATGCAATGCCTTGGATTGGGGTTCCTTGGGAGTCTCATAGGACGGAGAGGACTCCACCTCCTCTCCCTCCTTAGAGCTCTCCTCCTCATCGCTCTCCTCCTCGTCATCGCTCTCGTCATCGTCGGGTTCCTTCGAGTACCATTGCTCAGTGTCACTCATCACGTCTTTGGGCAATCAGTCCACCACTGGGATCTTGGATATCATCTTCGGGAAATCCCGAAGGGTGAATTCATCACAACAACTAAAGTCAGATACACGTGAAATGGTTCACGCATGGACCGAGTGAGCATCGCATACATACCTCTAGGGGCTGCAAGTCCTTGGAATATGGAGGCACCCTCCTAGTCCCCCTCGGGTTGTCTCGGGCGCAGGTGATGGCCTTGATCTTGGCCCCGACGTCTTTCTGGGCAAGCTCCTCCGGATGCACTTGGGTGGGATCACTTGGCCCCTCATACATCCACATTGGATGAACCATGGCCTGAAGCGGCTGGATCGGCTGAGTGGGAAACGCCTCCAGCAATTCCATTCCGTTCACACCGGCATTCATGACACTAACAAAGGCAGTGGACAAGATGTTGACCTTCGCCTTCTCCGACTTCACCACAGAGAGCGATGGGGGAGCCCTCACTCTCTCCGAGGAGTACGGCGGGAGGCCTGACCGAGTGCTGGCGCTGGGTACATCCTTAAAGTAGAACCAAGTGCCCTGTTACCCCTTGACAGAGTCAGGGAAGCTCATCTTTGGGAAGGATCTCCCTCCGCGAACCTGGATGCCCAGACACCTGCACAACTGGGTGACATTGGTCTTCTCACCAGTCGGCGAGTCTTTCTTGACGGTCATCGACCGATAATTTAGATATACTTGAAGAGGCCCAAATGGGGCAGACAACCCAAGAAGTTATGACAGAGAGAGACAAAGGCCGAGAGGTAAATAATGGCGTCAGGAGGAAGATGGTGAAGTTGCAGGCCGAAATAATCAAGAAACTCCTAAAAGAAAGGGTGAGGAGGCATGGAGAAACCCCGCTCAATGTGGGTAACGAGCAGAATGCGCTCGTCCTCCTGGGGCCCTAGCTCGACCTCCCTCGCGCCTGGGTTACGCCATCCCTCGAGCGGAATCATCCCCTCCTCCGCCAACTCCTCTAGTTGTCGGGCTGAGATGTGCGACGGGATCCAGTCTCCCATCGCACTGCCGGTCACCGCACCAGAGCCAGAGCAGGAACCCTTCCCCGCCTTCTTCGCTTTCTCCGCCTTGTCCATGGAATCCCTCGCCATTGCTGCACACTCGAGAGGAGGAAGGAGGCGGAGGAGTCGGAGTGAGGGGAAGAGGGTCTGAGGATCGTACCTTTGTCCCCAAACCTTTTATATCACTGGACAAAATCTCTGGCCGGATCTCTCACCGCGAATCCTCGGATCGCTGGCCCATGCAAAAGGGCTTGCATAGGATAGGTGCGGCATGTGGCGGGGGTCGTGCACACAAATCGAGGAGCCACGCTCCCCACTTTCCCACTAACACACGACGTTATTGCTTCAACGCGTAAACACGCGAATCCAAATCCCGAGATCTCCGGAACAGATCAATCCGATTGATTATCGGTGATTCCTTTCCTAAAGGACGCATGTCAGTCCGACTGACCACCCTCCATGGGGACCCATGCACTCGGCCACGTTAAACACCTGACTGAAGTCCCCTTCAGGATCGTTATGAGACGAGTGTCGGTGTCAAAACCGGCGAATCTCGGGTAGGGGGTCCCGAACTGTGCGTCTAGGCGGATGGTAACAGGAGACGAGGGACACAATGTTTTTACCCAGGTTCGGGCCCTCTCGATGGAGGTAAAACCCTACGTCCTGCTTGATTAATATTGATGACATGGGTAGTACAAGAGTAGATCTACCACGAGATCAAGGAGGCTAAACCCTAGAAGCTAGCCTATGGTATGATTGTTGAGATGTATGTTCGTCCTACGGACTAAGGCCCTCCAGTTTATATAGACACCGGAGAGGCTAGGGTTACACAGAGTCGGTTACAATGGTAGGAGATCTACATATCCGTATTGCCAAGCTTGCCTTCCACGCCAAGGAAAGTACCTTCCGGACACGAGCCGGAGTCTTCAATCTTCTATCTTTGTAATCTTGGAGTCCGGCGGATATTGATAGTCCGGCTGTCCGGACACCCCCTAGTCCAGGACTCCCTCAGTAGCCCCCGAACCAGGCTTCAATGACGATAAGTCCAGCGTGCTTTGTAGTCTTCGGCGTTGCAAGGCGGGTTCTCCCTTCAAATCCCATGTACCTGCCGGATAGTGTCCGGCTACATCTTGAACGCTGTGCTCCTCGGCTTCTACGCCAAATTATGGCCCTCTTCCACGCGTCGCACGAATGCGAAAAGCCAGGGTGTTTTTTACATTTTCCCCCCCAATTGTGCGAGTCATCCGCCTATAAAAGAGGCAGGGATCCAGATCCAAACCGCACCGTCTTCCTCCCGCGTATACTCCATCAAAGCGCCTCTGACCTAGAAATCCATTCCACCATGGATCGTCAACGTGGCTCTTCCTCACGCGCTCCTAGCCCATCGCCAGGGAATTGGAGGAGGTGCTCTATTTCGCACAATGAGCTAGTGAAGCTCCAAACGGAGGGGTTTCTTCCTCCGGCCTTCATGGTCCCAAATCCGAGCCGGACTGGTTACTTATCAAGGTGGGAGGCAAAGGAGGACACTCCAAGCCCCAACAAGGGGAGCGAGTGTGCTTGTCCCCTATCCGATAAGGGGCTCGGATTTCCAATACATCCGTTCCTCCGCTGGCTCTTGAAGTTCTACGGACTCCAGCTCCACCACCTCACGCCCTTTGTGTGCTACATATCGCAGGTACGAGCTCTCTGCGAGCTATTCCGGCATCGAGCCCCATTTCGCATTGTGGAAGAGGCTGTTTTGCCTCGCACTCGTTCTCACCAGGGGTCCATATATCAAGTGGGCGGCGCCAAATATGGCGATCGCGGGACCGGATACCTATCCGGCACTCCTGTGAAGCGCTCAAGACCGGCCCTCGGTGGTTTTATATAGTAGACGCCCGTTGCCGACCCAGTCGGATCGGCCTCCGGAGTTTGATGTGCTCCCTTGAAGAACGCCTCCGGGCGCCCATGAGCCCCTGCTTGGAGGAAGACAAGAGTGTCCATTACTTGATGGGCCGGATAAGATTAATGGCTCATTCCGCTTGACCATGATTGGAGTCATGGCGACGCAGCATCAGCGGGGTGCAGCCGCTGCAATACAGAGGCCACCCCATGTGGGATTTCAACGGGGAAGACGACGCTACCCGGCACGGCCGCAAAGGGCCGGGTTCGACCGAGGATCTGGTGGAGATCTTGTCCGGCCTGTACAAGGGGGAGAAGGAGGACTTCCTTCGCCCGAACCCTTTGGATGGCTTTTCCATGATCAACCCTAGAGGATGGGTAAGCGAACACCTCGAAGGGTTCCACCTGTGCTTTCGAAGTTTAAGCTTCTTACATTATGTCTTCTGCGCAGGGTCTACGCCGGACTGTGGAGGACATGGTGAGTCCCGCTCCACAACCCGAGGATCCGTAGGATCCTCGGTCCGCCTCCAAGAGGATCCGGACATCGAGGTGGAGCTGATCGACGGGTGTATCACCAGCTCAGCATAGATAATGCTTTGGTCGCCATAACGGCGGACTACCCCGGCTAAGTTCGGCTTCCCAGTGACCACAACCAAGTCCGTCACCGCTCATCTTATCCTTGCCTATTTCGACTTTCGCGAACGATGGTATTTTGCGAGAAGCGCCATTACGACGGAAGCCGAGCTGCGCGCGGCCGACCTCTGAAGGCCATCCGAACTAGCAGGAGGAAAAGGCGCGCGTGCGGACGGAAACGCCGCCGCAGGTATAGCTCGTGTGTGAACTTTTAGAGCAACGCCCGAGGAAACGCCTAAGTGCTCATGATCTTTAGAGAAAGAGCGCCGCGGATCATGAAGCGCAGGAATTGCCGATCCGACCAACACCAGCCAGGCTCCAGCGCCGGGACTGGAGGGGGAGGCAAGCGCAAGACGCGAACCGGATCCTGCTCCAATGGAGGATACCGACAGGCTCCGCCACCAAGTTCGAGGTGGAGAGCGCTATGAATCATAGGCGCCACGACAAGATTTCAAGAAGCGCTTTTTCCCCGAGGCATTGGATGCCTTTAACGCAGGGGACACGATCTCCGTGCTGCTCAAAATGGTTTTACCAGAGCCACGGAGCAAGATGTGAAAGACATACTGGTAAGGGAATTTTAATGGTTGTATATACCAAGAGTTCTCGAGACTTAAATTAGTTATGCTAACTGATTTAAGGATCATTCAAATTTCGTGCACTTAACGAGAAGAATGCCCGGTTGTCTCGGAGCTGCAAGATTGCAAGGCCCAACTTGAGGTCAAGATTTGCTGCCGCAGGAGGAGACGGAAAGACCCCTCTGGTAACACATTTGTATAAATTAATATAAGCGCTGTGCGGCGTGCGCAAGTCTGATAAGAATGTTGCGGTACCGCGACAAGATCCGGACAGTAAACATTCGCGCGCCCCAGCTAAAGGCTGGTGAGAATGTGCTGAATAGGGTTTAGCAGAAAGGAACAAGCTCCAAGATGCAAACGCCAAGCTCGAAAAGAGCTGAAAGGCGCACAAGCCGAGCTGTCCGCCCGCTCAAGGAGAATCAACGGCTTCCGCGGCATATATAGTAGTGCTTGAGCGAACTCTTTTGAAAAGAAGAGTTCGGCGAGGAAGTATTTTGACGTGATATGTCTTGTAGGTATACTCACGGGTCGCCCCGCAGAGGAGATGCCCATATCAATGGGTGATCAACTTCCGAACTGTTGCAGCTACTCGAACGAAGTTCGGCAGCAATGAGCGCGTCTGCTCATGCTTTGTGGCCAGCCCTTACCCTGCCCGAGGGTCTCGAGGAGCTTGCGGAGAAGCTGCAGGGAGTGCGGCAGCGCTTCCGGTTGTGGAAGATATCAGCTTGCCGTCAAGGTGCCAGGGAGGCTTGGGCCATGGTGAAGACGCGGTACAAGAAGGCGGACCCCAACCATATGGCCGAAGTTGGACCGGTAGGGCCTGATGGGAAGGAGATCCCTGTGAGTTTAGTGTACAGCCAAGTAGAGTTGGCTGCTAAGTTTTCCCAACGGGACTGTAAACTAGACAGCCTGTTAGACGGGATTGAGGAGGAATACAATCAATAAGTTTGACAATGTATGTTATCCTTTGAAATGACATATGAAATGCCTTCTAGCCGGATTGTAGATCGTTTGTCTTTGCCGACCTTTTCGCTTCGACCTCGGGACCCTAGAGTCCGGAGTGTGTCCGAATACCTTTTTGGTTAAGAAACAACCGTGGTATGCATGGAGACCAGGCATAGGGGTCATTAGTGCTTTATCAGACAAGTGCCAAACTAGTTATGTTATATTACATGGTTAGTAAGAAACATCTTCCAGGGAGAATAGTTCCGCTAAGGGTTCCTTTCATTGTGGAGGCATGCCCTAAAGTGCATTGTCCGGACTGCAAAGAAAGATAAAACATCCGGGGCAGATGGAAAAATAGGTAAAAGTCATCTTTAAGTCACCGATCGAATATTCCCTTAAGAACGCTTAGCTTTCGACTTCACCGACCGAGGTACACATCCGGTGACCAGCAAGAATAATTGCAGAGGTGCTCCCTTTACCTCCTAGCCGAACAATCGGGAACGTAGGGGTAAGCACAGGAGCCAGGCAACCCAGCTTGGCCAAAACTTAAGTCATATCGATGCATATAATGGCGAGTAAAAGGTACATGTGGAAGCTTGACACATGTGTTGGGTATGAGTCCCGTATAATTAAGCTTCTGTAAAAGGAAGCCCCCAGGAATAATTAGTGCGGATGGCACATCATGCATATGCAAAGAATGCAAGAATAGGCCCGAGAGGGCTTTTAAGTCAAAGGGGTAAAAAGAGAAACAAAAGACAGCCGAATTATAAAAGTTTGGACGGGGGAAAGGGGACGAACTCTTAGTCCGGCGCTAGGCATAGAATCGACGGAGTCGGGCTGCGTTCCATGGGTTCGGCTCGAGTCGGTTGTCCGACGCATTTCGTAGACGGTATGCTCCGCCGGTCAAGATTTTGATCAATAATGAAGGGCCTTCCCATCCGGGCTTGAGCTTGTCCTTTTCTTGTCCGCGCAGCGAGAACTAGTTCGCCAACGCTGTAAGTCTTGGCCCGCATCTCCGCTTTGATATCTTCGCCTGCGCCGATAGAATGCGGAACGAGCCTTCGCGACGTCGCGTTTTTCCTCCAATGTGTCCAAGCTGTCCCGCCAATCCAGCTCGGCCTCTCTTTCCTCATACATGCGCACTCGAGGTGAGTCATGAATAATGTCGCAGGCAAGACCGCCTCTGCGCCAGTATACCATAAAAATGGTGTGAATCCGTAGTACGGTTAGGCGTTGTCCGCAGCCCCAGTACGGAGTCGAGCTCCTCAACCCTTTGGTGTCGGATTTAGTGAGTACCTCACTAGTCCGGGTTTAATGCCGCCATTATTAGACCATTTGCTCTTTCCACTTGACCGCTGGTTTGAGGGTGATAGATCGACGCGTAGTCGAGCTTGATGCCCATATTTTTGCACCATGACTTAACCTCGCCGGCCGTGAAATTCGTGCCGTTATCGGTGATGATGCTGTGGGGACTCAGTGGCGCGTGTACCACCTCGATATAAAGTCTATCACTGGTCCGGACTCTGCTTTTGACCGGTTTGGCCTCTATCCATTTGGTGAACTTATCCACCATGACCAATAGGTACTTTTTCTTGTGGGTTCCCTTTAAGGGTCCAACCATGTCAAGCCCCCAAACCGCGAACGCCGTGTAATGGGTATGGTTTTGAGGGCGGGTGGCATATAGCTCGATTAGCAAAAGTCGACAACCAACGATCGCTGACCAAGTCTGTCGGCCTCCGCCTCGAGCCGTCGACCAATAAAATCCTGTCTGAATGCCTTTCCTACCAGGGCCGGGCTGCTGCGTGGTGTCCGCCTAGTCCGCATGAATTTCAGCCAGAGGTTTCGCCTCTTCTTCGGAGATACACCTTTGAAGGACTCGGTAGTACTTTTCTTGTAAAGTTCTCCTCGTGGACCTTGTAGGCCTTGATCGCCGCACTATGTAGCGGGCCTCATTTTGGTCTTGGAAGTTCCTGCCTAAGTAAGTAGGCTAGAAAGGTTCTGTCCATGCGGCGACATCGCCATTATGCCGTATGCGGAGGGTGTTATGTCATCTGCCGAATCACCGCTTGGTGCGGTTTTCTCTGGTTTGTCGCTACCGGGCTCCTCTTCCCATAGTACGGATGGCTTGAAAAGCTGTTCCAGGAAGATATTTGGAGGGACAACATCACATTTCGCACCGATGCGTGCCAAGATGTCGGCCGCTTGGTTATTATCTCGGGCTATGTGATGGAATTCGTGTGGGGACCCCGACTTACAAGTCGTGATCACGAATGCTGCGTGTCTGATGATCCCGAGATCAATGCTCACTTGAACACCACGAAGCTGAATAACAAGAGTCTTACATCCATACATACCGTCTTACACAAATAGAGACCAACAAGGTCAAGTCTTACATCGATAAAGCCTTAAGGGCTGAACATCAAATGAAACATAGCAGCGAAAACGTCATCGATAAGTAGAACCCATGCCATCGCCTTAACCCTACGGGCATTACATTGGGAAGCGTCCTAGTTCGCATGATCGTCTCCAAAGAACTCTTCTTGAACTCCGGTTCTTCCATGCAGGTCAATTAAATAACCAAAGGCAAGCCAATGAGTACTTTGAATGTACTACTTAAGCAACCCATGATTTGGTTCAAGGTGCAGTAATGCATGACATAGGTAAAGTTTTGCATAAAGCTAGTTTTGAGTGCGAGGACATGTTCAACATCCTATAAAGCATGCATCAACGAATTCAAGTAACCATAAGAACTGGTCACGAGATATCAACATAAATAGAATGGGCACCAACCCATTTATCATAAGCAGAGGGCACCAACCCATCTCAATCGTGTCAAGTCCTTGACTTGATCCATGACAACACCATCATCTTACACACACACCGGTTTGAAAACAAGTGGGCGTAGCCCAAGGCGGTTACCCAACTGTCCATGACCGTGGACACGGCTATTGAATAGTTTTACACTCTGCGGAGGTTGCACACTTTACCCACTAGATCCGGGAACTTCCGTGTCAAACCACGACCAGCGGTACCTCAAGTACCGGGGTAAGCACCGATCACTACCTTTCCCTAGTCGACACTAACATGGAGTCCACTCGATTGGTAGTAACCCCGTGCCCAACATTTCTCATCATAAAGTTTCGGAGCCTTGCTCCCATATTCATCACATACCACAAGCACGGGTACCAGCGGTGTGTCCGGTGCCACAATGAAAACAGTCATGGCCGCCCTACAGCACGACCCGTCCCAAGAGAGCACCAACTCTCCCCGTCACTAATGTCTGCGGCTCCAAGCTAGTATCGGTCTAGGTACTCAATAATGCCCTTTCCCATATAAGGGTAGAGTGGTCGCGCATGTAAGGTTGGAATAACGGTCGCAACTCCGACCAATCCGTTTTGAAAACCACACACCCTCTTTGCTAGGCACACCACTTCGTCATCAAGTGGTCACCCATCTCATCATCTCCCTCGGGCAGGAGTGACACCCGACGGGGTTTTCGAAAATACTATTGAAATCACTTTGCCTCCTTCACCATGCATATTCCCATCCCTTTTTGCATAGCATCTACTTTAGCATCCTATCTACTCCCACCGGCACAACCCTCATAAGAAGGTAGGGCCATGCACAATGCAAGTATCAATGAGGAAGTAATCGTGGTAACCAACCCACGTGGTTCACCATCTCGTCATGATTCCAATGCATCATCAATAAAGAGCTAAAAATGACATGCATATAAAGGGGTATCATAGTCATGGTCAAAGGGCTGCTTGCCTTGGTTGGCTTGATCTTCAAAGTCTTCGGCCTGCTCCTCCTTCTTCCTCGGCTACCTCGTCAAATCACGGGATCTAACGTTGCAAGAAAACAACGGAAAAATAAGGCAACAATAAAAACAGAAAAGTCAAAGTGCTCAGAAAAATGTCAACTTAATTTTGTAAAATACTAGGAGGAAGGCTAGGAAGGGGGCAACTTTTGGTTTTGGTTACGGAGCAACAAAATAGGAGTTATGGATTTTCAAAGGCTCATTTAAATGCTAAAAACAACATTTAAATATTCTGAGAGAAGAAAAGGTGGTTGGATTTGAGTGAATGTTGCACCAACAAATAGATTGCAATATTCTAGGAATTTAGAAATTGGAATCAATGCATTTGGATTAATATTCTGCCCTGTGGAATTTTTGGAAATACTACGAGAAAAGAAAAAGGAACGCGCAATGTGCCCTTTGGGCGGAGAGGCCACAAAGCAGAAGCAGCCCAGGGGAAACCCAGCCTGCGCGCCGCCACGTCGAAGCGTAAAGGCGAATCGCCTTCGACCGGCGGCGGAGTCTGTCTTGTATGTATACGTTTTAAACTGACGGTGGATCCCACCCGTCGGCGTGAAATGAGGTCGGCCGGCCCCACGGCGGCCGTCGTCTACCTCCGCCGAGGCGACGCGAGCTTCGCCGGCGGCGAGAACACGGGAAGGGGCGCGAGACTACCGTTGGACTCGGGCGAGTCGCGGATCTGGTGGTGGTGGAGGCGGTCGCGGGGTGGCTGCCACGCCGGCGACGAGTCCCGGGCGGAGGTGCCGGGCGCCGGTGGCTCGGCCGTTCCAGCTGCAAAATGAGGGGGAAAGAGAGGGAAGGCATCGGTGAGGCGAGGAGGCCGAATCGAGGGAGAAGCAGGCGGAGGAGGCTGTACCCGCAGATCGACGGCGACCGAGGCGGCGGAGCTCGAGCTCGATCTCGAGCTCGAGGCGGCTCTGGAGCGAAGGGGTGGATCGAGGTGGATTGGGTGTGTGGGAGGCGGCGGGGAGGAAGAGGAGGGCTCGGGAGTGCCTTAAATAGGCTGGCCACGGTTCACCGTGGGCGTGGCCTCTGGCGCCCATGGATCGGCTCTGGAGGCCGTTGGGGAGAGGTTGGAGCTGTCCACGGCGCTCGTGGGAATGGAGTAGGGCGCCGGGAGAAGGAGAGAGCGAGGAGGGCTCTGGCGCCCAGCGTGTGAGGCCGGCCATTGGCCGAGCCGGGCGGCGTCGAACCTGCTGCAGGAGGAGAGAGAGAGGGGAGACAGCGGGGGGACTGCAGGCGGCGTCTTTGCAGACGTCGAGGCACATCAGGTGGCGATGGGAAAACACGAGGCGGTCGGGAGGCGCGGCGTCAGCGGTCGGCGCTCTGGCGAGCGCTCGAGCGCGACTTTGGCCGGCATCCGCGGTTTTCAGCGGGCCTTGTGCGTCCTGTTCTGTCTGGAAGCAACGATGGCGGGGACAAGGCACAGAAAGAGCACAGGATGCTCTGGGTGCGAAGGGAGAGAGAGAAGCTGTGAGAGAGAAGAGAAACTGTTGTCGAGAGAGGACAAACTTGATTCCCCTTCCTCCACATTGCTTCCTCGGGTAGAAAAGTGTCTATGTGAGAGGGGGTGGGGAGGGTTGTGGCAAAAGATTAACTCAAGGAGATTAGTGAAAGTGGCAAAATAGGCTCTTTAGTATTTTGCGGAAGGTGTTTGATGGAGTTTTGGGTAAGCTAATGATTCCCACTGGCCAAGATACTCCAAGGGTGAAATGTCACATATATTTAGGGTCTTCCACCCATTTTGAGCTTATTTGGACAAAGTTGCCAATGCAACTTTGCAAACCCTAGAAATGGGCAGAAATGGGTTTGTGTAGATCCGATTGGAGTAAATCATTTCTCCATGATGTACCACTTGGTGTGGTAGCCTTATTTGGTCACATGATCAGGCTCACCAAAGTTGGGGTCTTGGAGAAAAAGTTGGTAGTGCAAAGTGGTTCAAACTTGATTTTGGTCGAGAGAGGTTTTGAGGCACTTTGACCAAGATTTCCTCTTCTCCAACCTGTGCCATTTGGTCCAGATGCATCATTAGACCAATGAAGCATGTCCACCAAGTTTGAGCACATTTGGACATACTTGGCAATGTAAAGTTGATCAAACTTTAGATTGGACAGAAATGGTTTTGAGGGTTTTGATGGTGTTATCTTGTTCTCCAAGTCATGAGACTTGGCAAGATCATCTAATATGTCATATGTGACATGATAGAATTTTCCTGGAATTTTTGGAGAATATTTCCTTTGTAAATATTTCAAAAGCTTGAAATATCGAGAAAGGGTTTTAGAGGATTTGACCAATATTTTGAACATGACCATGTGTTGAAACTCTTATATATGGACAATATATGTCCTATGAGTTTCCCTAAATTTTGTCAAATATTTTTGAAACAGATAAAGTAATTTTTTCCTATTAAAGACCATTTCGGCCTTAAGAAAAAGCCTTTAAATAAAATAGAACAGTAACTTTTAAAATTATATTTTTGTGGTTCTGGGCATCCTATATCTAATAGGAGTCAAATATATTTTTGGAAAGATTTTTACTGCCCTTAATCAAGTACTTGCGATGCAAACCTCAATTCGGGGTTTTGGAAAACTAATTTTAGAAAATACTTTATGGCCAAATTATTTTTGTAAGAAAATTCTATATAGCACTATTCACATGGCATGATCATTGGTCGGGAGCTTGGGGTAAGGAGATGGAATATAGAGGTAGAGTAGTTGACTTCAAGAAGCACTTGAAAAGAAGCATAGAAAACCAACTTCAAATAAAAGCCAAATAATGCAAAAAGTTTTGTTGGTCCAAATTTTCATGCTTTATTGATGAAAATGAGATGTTACAAAATGCGGGTGTGACAGACCTACCCCCTTACAAGAATCTAGTCCCCGAGATTCCTAAACTAAACTTGAAAGAATCTGGAAATTCGGATCTAAGGTAGTCTTCACGCTCCCAAGTTATACCTTGGTGTGATTGCTCCATTGGACTTTGAAGTACTTGATGGTGCGACTTGAGTCGTCGTTCAGCCTCATCGAGAATGCAGATGGGCCTCTCACGATAAGTCAAATCAGGTTGAAGATCAATGGCTTGGTGATTGGCGTCTTTATAGAGGTCGGGCTTATGCGGAACTTGGAGACACTTCGGAGTTGTGACCGTGGAACACGTTGTGCACATCGAAAGTTCGGTGGAAGTTCAAGCGATAAGCCACTTCTCCTCGTCGTCGGTGATCTTGAAGGGCCAATGTACCTCGGGCGAGCTTTCCTTTGACATGAAAGCGCTGGGCTCCTTTGAGAGGGTGACCGGAGATAGACATGGTCCCCAACTCGGAAGTTTAGGTCTCTGCGGCGTGAGTCCGCATAGCCCTTCTGCCTTGACTTGGCGGACTTGAGCGCTCTCGACAAGCTGGACTTGCTCTTACGCTTCACGAAGGATATCGGGCCCAAAGACAAGTCCTTCTCCGGTCTCGACCGGTTGAGAGGTGTCTGGCACTTCCGCCGTATAACACTTCAAATGGTGCCATCGAAGGCTGGCACGATAACTGTTGTTGTAAGAGAACTTCGGCGAAAGGGAGGCAATCTTCCCACTTAGCTCCATAAGCTAGGACACGGCTCGGAGCATGTCTTGAGTATTTGATTCACTCGCTCGGTCGACCTCCGATGCATGGGTGGAAGCGATCTTTGAAGGACAACTTGGTCCCCATGGCCTCCTGGAATTTCTTCCAAAACCTTGAGGTGAACTGGGTTCCTCGATCGACACAATCTCCTTGGGAACACCATGAAGGCTCACGACTTCGGTTGATGTAGAGGCGGCTAACTGGTTCCCCTTGTAGGTCGTCTTGGCAGAAATGAAGTGGGCCACTTTGGTCAAATGATCGACTATGACCCGAGATGGAGTCATGTCCCTTGTTTGACCTAGGTAGTCGATGATGAAATCCATTCCGACTTTGTCCCATTTCCACTCGGGAACCTTGAGTGGTTGGAGTAATCCAGGCAGTCGTGATGTTCAGCTTTGACCCTCGGCATCGTCACATTTTGCAACATAGGTGGCAATCTCCTTTTCATCCCGTGCCACCAAAATCTTTCCTTGGGTCTTGATACATCTTGGTGCCTCGGGGTGGATGGAATATGGGCTGTCATGAGCTTCTTGCAAGATCAGGTTCTTGAGCTCAACCTTGTTGGGCACGCAGATCATTCCCAAACCACACAATTCCTTCCTCATCCTCTGTGAATCCACGAGGCTTTGCACCCTTGATCTTCCTCTTGATGCCTTCAATACTCTCATGCCCCTTCCGAGCTTTCTTGATATCATCCATCAAGGTAAGCAACCTCGAGGTTGGCCAAGAATCTGGTGCAACCAGTTCCAACCCGAAGCTTTCAAGTTCTTCATACAAAGGCGGGTAGCTTGTGCTTGAGCATAGCATTCAAGGAGCAAGCCTTCTGCTCAATGCATCTGCTACCACATTAGCCTTTCGGGGTGGTATTGAACACGAGGTCATAGTCCTTTATCAACTCCAGCCATCTTCTCGCCTCATGTTCAATTCCTTTGGTGAAAATATACTTGAGACTTTTGTGATCCGTGTATATCTCACATCGCTTTCCCAAAGAGTAATGTCGCCAAGTTTTGAGGGCATGAACCACTGCCGCTAGCTCAAGGTCATGAGTAGCGTAGTTCTCTTCGTGAGTCGTAGTTGCCTTGAAAGGTAGGCCACGACTCTGCCTTCTTGCATCGAACACCTCCCATCCGGTTCTTGGCGCATCACAATATATCACAAACTCCTTGTGTATATCTGGTGTGGCGAAGCTGGGCGGTGGTTAGCCTCTTCTTGACTCTGGAAGCTCTCTTAGCGCTTCGTCCATTCAAACTTCTTGTCCTTCTTCAAGAGCTGAGTCATGGGTGGGCAATGCTTGAGAATCCTTCAACGAACTTGCGGTAATATCCCGCGAGTCGAGGAAGCTTCGACTTCCTTCACATTGCTCGGGGATTGCCATTCGATCCACGGCTTCAATCTTAGCGGTCGTTGACAATCCCTCTTCGGTTAGAACATGACCGGGAATCCAACTTCACGCAGCCGAAATTCACACTTGCTGAACTTGGCATACGGTTGGTGCTCTCGAAGCTTGTCTAGGACCATCCTCAAGTGTTGCTCGTGCTCTTCTTCCGACTTGAGAAGACAAGGATGTCATCAATGAAGACAACGACAAACTTGTCCAAATATTCCATGAAGACCTTATTCATGAGATACATGAAGTAAGTGGGGCATTGGTCGATCAAAGGACATGACCGTGCATTCATCTGAGCCATATCTGATTCTGAATGCCGTCTTTGGAATATCTTGGGGTCGATCTTGATTGGTAGTACCCAGATCTGAGGTCGATCTTGGAGAACACCTTGGCCCCATTGAGTTGATCAAACAGATCTTCAATCTTGGGAAGTGGGTACTTGTTCTTGATTGTAACCTCGTTGAGGAAGCGGTAGTCAATGCATAAGCGGATGGTACCGTCCTTCTTTGCCACAAAGCGAGCAGGTGATCCCCAAGGGGAGGCACTAGGCGGATAAATCCCTTCCTCAAGCTGCTCTTCCAGCTGCTTCTTCAATTCGCTAACTCCTCCGATCCCATTCTATAAGGCTTCTTATAGATGGGTCCTGCTCGGTATGAGCTCGATGATGAACTCAATGTCGATCGGGAGGCATTCTGGTAGCTCATCGGGAAAAACATCGGGATACTCACTTACTACGGCACTTGTTCCAACCCAACCTCAGTCAGACAGTTGACTTGGTTGGCTTGAGCAGAGGAGGGGTTGGGGGCAAATCTGACTTTGACTCCTCGGTCATTGGTCATAGTGACCGCCCGGTTGGCGCAATCAATCAAGCCTTGGTGCTTGCTGAGCCAATCCATTCCCAAGATCACATCAAGCCTTGTGATTTTAGGATGATAAGGTCTGCTAGGAAGTCTACCCCGTTAATGGTAATCCCGACTCCTTTACATCCTATCTTGGCTCTCATCTCTGCTCCGGGGGTTTGTACCACCATAGGGTTATTCAGGGGTGTAGGGGTCATGCCACTCTTTAATGCAAAACTTTGGGTGACAAAAGAATGCGTGGCTCCAGAATCAAACAAAAGCGATTCTTGGTCTTGAATTGACAAGGAGCGTACCCGGCCTGACGTCCGGTCTTCTGGGCTTCTTCATGGTGACATGATTCACGACCCTGCCATTGTTGGGCAGGTTGCGGGGAGCTTGGTTCCTCGGTGGCATACCACGGCCTTGTCACGGGTTCTGCGCATTAGGCGTGGGGCGTCGGGCTTCTTGTTGGGGCAATTCTTGGAGTAGTGCCTGTCTGTCCACATCGAAACAAGTGACTTGATTGGGGACGACGCCCTTACCGACATTGTTATTGGGGTTGTTGTAAGCTGGCACAGGGGTTGGCATCTTCTGAGGTGGATAGTTGGTGCGAGGTGCGAGGAGCTCTTGGCTGCGATAGGTTGGCTTGACCGGGCTGGCTGCCACAGACGAGGCTTCAGTTCTTGGAGCTACCCTTGCTGATCATCTTGCGCTTCGAGTGTCATCAAGGCACGTCGCTTGTCTTCAAGCATGGCGCCTTATTCACCGGATCGGGAAAGGTTGGGCGATCACACACAACAAGCGAAATCTTCGAGTCTGGTTAAGGCCTTCCATGAAGCGCTCCCTTTTGGCGGCATCGGTCTTGACATCCTCGAGGCATACCTCGAGAGAACACGAACTTCGCATGTACTCCTTGCGGTGCTACTACCTTGCTTGAGGGCTCGGAACTCACGCTTCTTGATGGCCATGAGTCGGAAGGGATGTGGGCCTTGCGAATTCCGTCTTGAAGGTGTCCCAAGTGATGTCTTGCTCAACATGCATGGCCTTGAATCCATCCCACCAAGCTCTGGCAGTCCCGAGACGATGGGCGGCATCGCCACTTTGTCACGGTCCTCGGTGCATCCGACTAGTGCGGCCAGATCCTCAATGGTGCGGACCCGATCGTGCGCATCCGAGGGTTCAGCGATCTCGATGAAAGTGGGTGGTGCATGCTTCTTGAACTCCACCAATGTGGAGCGTCCATGGCCGTGCCCATCATTGGCCGGCGGTTGACAACTGAGCAATCATCTGGAGGGCTGCAGTGTTGGCTTGGCGCTCCTCTCGAAAGGCTTGGAGAAGCTGAGCCATATCCATGCTTGGAGGAGGTGGTGGTGGTGGAGTCGTCCTTGGGCTTGGTCTGGCTGGCTCCGCCTCGTGAGAACCTCCGGCTTCTTCGGTGGGTAGAGGTACCGATCGTGTTACAACAGCATCTGTTGGAGTGGTCAAGTCTCATGATTGGGAACAACAATGAGGAAAAGCGATAGAGATGGAATGCCTAGTAAGGGGTGGTGTGACACAATTTAAGTAAAACAAAGGCCAAAGGGCCAAACTCATGCATTAAACCAAATGGGGAATGTAGTGGTTTACAAGTTCCCAAGGAAAATGCGACTTCATCAAAGCAAGTTGAAAGCAAACACAACATAACATGGTTTCATAAGAACCATTACAAGGACTCGATTAGCAAAAGGGGTACCGACCTATCCTACCATAGGCTACGAGCTAGCCTATCCTAGTCTGAGCGGAGTCTAAGTGGTGGAATGCTCGGTCGGGTATTACGGCTCCTCTGGGTCTTCCTCCTCATCTTCATCTGTCTTGGTCTCCTCATCGCTTGAGGAGGTGGAGGAGTGAAGGAGCTGAACAGCAGCTGCTTTGCTGGTGGCGTCTTGAAGAGGTTCTGGTACTCCTTTGCCGTCATCTGGCGTGGCTGCAGTGCTCCCTCGGCAGGTGCGACTGTGGGGGTCGTCGCCTCGATAAGCTACTGCAGGCTGTCCAGGGGTGCTCCATCCTTCTTGATCCTGTCCGCCTTCAATCGAACTATGCGGAGGAGCTCCTTGGTCTCATGGAGTTCCTTCCGAAGCTCCGTCGACTCGAGGCCAGTCTTGTGCGGGCTGTCGGCACACAAGCTGAAATAGGTGCAGGCGGAGAGAAGTCCCTCGTCCAAGGGTGGTGCTGGTGCGCTGCTCTCGTCATCACCTTCCTTACGATAAGGCAGAGTAGCAGTGGCTGGCTCTCTTGCCATCTCTGGCGGGGAGATCCGGGAGGCGAGTCGGTGCCTTGAGGCAGCAGTCTCCACGGCGAGAAGCGGTGTCGCCATCTGGGGTCCCTCAAAGAACCAGCTCGTCGGGCGTCATTAGCCCTCACGACTACCTCCACGTGATACTCCTTCTTGGTCTTTGTCGACCCGGTGCTCGTGGTAGGAGAAGGTGGGGACTCGAGTGAGCTGGCACTTCTGAGGCTATCCTCAAGAAGCACGGAAACCCGGTGGTCGGGAAGTCCTCGAATGCAGTGACCATCTACAAAAAGTGGAAGGGAAGGGTCGATAAAGGAATGTGACTGTGTTTGGGATGCTAACATAAAACATAGGTATATGGGTAATCTAGGGATAGTCTCGCTCTAACTAACGTCCATGCTAACTAAGGCTTCCCTACGGTCGGGATGGCTCTGGTACCAGCTCTGTGGGGACCCGACTTACAAGTCGTGATCACGAATGCTGCGTGTCAGTGATCCCAGAGATCAATGCTCACTGAACACACAGAAGCTGAATAACAAGAGTCTTACATCCATACATACCGTCTTACACAAATAGAGACCAACAAGGTCAAGTCTTACATCGATAAAGCCTTAAGGGCTGAACATCAAATGAAACATAGCAGCGGAAAACGTCATCGATAAGTAGAACCCATGCCATCTGCCTTAACCCTACGGGCATTACATTGACCGAAGCGTCCTAGTTCGCATGATCGTCTCCAAAGAACTCTTCTTGAACTCCGGTTCTTCCATGCACAGTCAATTAAATAACCAAGTGGCAAGCCAATGAGTACTTTGAATGTACTACTTAAGCAACCCATGATTTGGTTCAAGATGCAGTAATGCATGACATAGGTAAAGTTTTGCATAAAGCTAGTTTTGAGTGCAGGACATGTTCAACATCCTATAAAGCATGCATCAGAGAATTCAAGTAACCATAAGAACTGGTCACGGATATCAACATAAATAGAATGGGCACCAACCCATTTATCATAAGCGGAGTGGGCACCAACCCATCTCAATCGAGTCAAGTCCTTGACTTGATCCATGACAACACCATCATCTCACACACACGGTTTGTAAACAAGTGGGCGTAGCCCAAGGCGGTTACCCAACTGTCCATGACCGTGGACACGGCTATTGAATAGTTTTACACTCTGCGGAGGTTGCACACTTTACCCACTAGATCCGGGAACTTCCGTGTCAAACCACGACCAGCGGTACCTCAAGTACCGGGGTAAGCACCGATCACTACCTTTCCCTAGTCGACACTAACATGGAGTCCACTCGATTGGTAGTAACCCCGTGCCAAACATTTCTCATCATAGTTGTGGAGCCTTGCTCCCATATTCATCACATACCACAAGCACGGGGTACCAGCGGTGTGTCCGGTGCCACTGTGAAAACAGTCATGGCCGCCCTACAGCACGACCCGTCCCAAGAGAGCACCAACTCTCCCCGTCACTAATGTCATGGGCTCCAAGCTAGTATCGGTCTAGGTACTCAATAATGCCCTTTCCCATATAAGGGTAGAGTGGTCGGCGCATGTAAGGTTGGAATAGCAGTGCAACTCCGACCAATCCGTTTTGAAAACCACACACCCTCTTTGCTTGGCACACCACTTCGTCATCAAGTGGTCACCCATCTCATCATCTCCCTCGGGCATAAGTGGCACCCGCGAGGTTTTGAAAATACTTTTGAAATCACTTTGCCTCCTTCACCATGCATATTCCCATCCCTTTTGCATAGCATCTACTTTAGCATCCTATCTACTCCCACGGCACAACCCTCATAAGAAGGTAGGGCCATGCACAATGCAAGTATCAATGAGGAAGTGTCGTGGTAACCAACCCGTGGTTCACCATCTCGTCATGATTCAATGCATCATCAATAAAGAGCTAAAAATGACATGCATATAAAGGGGTATCATAGTCATGGTCAAAGGGCTGCTTGCCTTGGTTGGCTTGATCTTCAAAGTCTTCCGGCACTGCTCCTCCTTCTTCCTCGGCTACCTCGTCAAATCACGGGATCTAACGTTGCAAGAAAACAACGGAAAAATAAGGCAATAATAAAAAGCAGAAAAGTCAAAGTGCTCACAAAAATGTCAACTTATTTTGTAAAATACTAGAAGGAAGGCTAGGAAGGGGCAACTTTTGGTTTTGGTTACGGAGCGACAAAATAGGAGTTATGGATTTTCAAAGGCTCATTTAAATGCTAAAAACAACATTTAAATATTCTGAGAGAAGAAAAGGTGGTTGGATTTGAGTGAATGTTGCACCAACAAATAGATTGCAATATTCTAGGAATTTAGAAATTGGAATCAATGCATT
This sequence comes from Aegilops speltoides, assembly GCA_021437245.1. Lineage (NCBI taxonomy): Eukaryota > Viridiplantae > Streptophyta > Magnoliopsida > Poales > Poaceae > Aegilops > Aegilops speltoides. Next base: position 227,391,050 of record CM038147.1, read on the forward strand.
TGGATTAATATTCTGCCTTGTGGAATTTTTGGAAATACTCTGAGAAAAGAAAAAAGGAAAAAGCGGTTGTGCCCTTTGGGCGGAGAGGCCACACAGCAGCAGGCCAGAAACCCAGCCCACGCGCCGCCACGTCGAAGCGTAAAGGCGAATCGCCGACGGCCGGCCAGTCTGTCTGTCTGTGTATATACGTTTAAACTTGACGGTGGATCCCACCCGTCGAGCGTGAAACTGACCGGCCGGCCCACGGCGACCGTCGTCTACCTCCGGCGAGGCGACAATGAGCTTCGCCGGCGGCGTCTGAGAACGGGAAGGGCGCGAGAGGCTACCGTTGGATTCGAGGAGCGAGTCGCGGATCTGGTGGTGGTGGAGGCGGTCGCCGGGGTGGCTGCCACCGGCGACGAGTCCATGGCGGAGGTGCTTGAGCGCCGGTGGCTCGGCCGTTCCAGCTGCAAAATGAGGGAAAGAGAGGGAAGGCATCGGTGAGGCGAGGAGGCGAATCGAGGGAGAAAGCAGGCGGAGGAGGCTGTACCCATGGATCGGCGGCGACCGGGCGGCGGAGCTCGAGCTCGATCTCGAGCTCGGGCGGCTCTGGAAGCGAAGGGGTGGATCGAGGTGGATTGGGTGTGTGGGAGGCGGCGGGGAGGAAGAGGAGGGCTCGGGAGTGCCTTAAATAGGCTGGCCACGGTTCACCGTGGGCGTGGCTCTGGCGCCCAGCAGGATCGCTCTGGAGGCCGTTGGGGAGAGGTTGGAGCTGTCCACGGCGCTCGTGGGAATGGAGTAGGGCGCCGAGGAGAAGGAGAGAGAGCGAGGGAGGGCTCTGGCGCCAGCGTGTGAGGCCGGCCATTGGCCGAGCCGGGCGGCGTCGAACCTGTGCTGCAGGAGGGGAGAGAGAGGGGAGGCAGCGGGGACTGCAGCGGCGTCTTTGCAGACGTCGAGCACATCGGTGGCGCGATGGGAAAACCGAGGCGGTCGGGGCGCGGCGTCAGCGGTCGGCGCTCTGGCGAGCGCTCGAGCGCGACTTTGGCGGCATCCAGCGGTTTTTCAGCAGCCTTGTGCGTCCGTTCTGTCTGGAAGCAACGATGGCGAGGGACAAGGCACAGAAAGAGCACAGGATGCTCTGGGGTGCGAAGGGAGAGAGAGAAGGCTGTGAGAGAGAGAAACTGTTGTCGGAGAGGACAAACTTGATTCCCCCCTTCCTCCACATTGCTTCCTCGGGTAGAAAAGTGTCTATGTGACAGAGGGGGTGGGGAGGGGTTGTGGCAAAAAGATTAACTCAAGGAGATTAGTGAAAGTGGCAAAAATAGGCTCTTTAGTATTTTGCCAGAAGGTGTTTGATGGAGTTTTGGGTAAGCTAATGATTCCCACTGGCCAAGATACTCCAAGGGGTGAAATGTCACATATATTTAGGGTCTTCCACCCATTTTGAGCTTATTTGGACAAAGTTGCCAATGCAACTTTTGCAAACCCTAGAAATGGGCAGAAATGGGTTTGTGTAGATCCAGTGGGGTAAATCATTTCTCCATGATGTACCACTTGGTGTGGTAGCCTTATTTGGTCACATGATCAGGCTCACCAAAGTTGGGGTCTTGGAGAAAAAGTTGGTAGTGCAAAGTGGTTCAAACTTGATTCTGGTCAGGGAGGGTTTTGGGGCACTTTGACCAATATTTCCTCTTCTCCAACCAGTGCCATTTGGTCCAGATGCATCATTAGACCAATGAAGCATGTCCACCAAGTTTGAGCACATTTGGACACACTTGGCAATGTAAAGTTGATCAAACTTTAGATTGGACAGAAATGGTTTTGAGGGGTTTTGATGATGTTATCTTGTTCTCCAAGTCATGAGACTTGGCAAGATCATCAGATATATCATATGTGACATGATAGAATTTTCCTGGAATTTTTGGAGAATATTTCCTTTGTAAATATTTCAAAAGCTTGAAATATCCAGAAAGGGTTTTAGAGGGATTTGACCAATATTTTGAACATGACCATGTGTTGAAACTCTTATATATGGACAATATATGTCCTATGAGTTTCCCTAAATTTTGTCAAATATTTTTGAAACAGTAAAGTATTTTTTTTCCTATTAAAGACCATTTCTGGCCTTAAGAAAAAGCCTTTAAATAAAATAGAACAGTAACTTTTAAAATTATACTTTTGTGGTTCCTGGGCATCCTATATCTAATAGGAGTCAAATATATTTTTGGAAAGATTTTTACTGCCCTTAATCAAGTACTTGCAGTGCAAACTTAATTTCGGGGTTTTGGAAAACTAATTTTAGAAAATACTTTATGGCCAAATTATTTTTGTAAGAAAATTCTATATAGCACTATTCACATGGCATGATCATTGGTCGGGAGCTTGGGGTAAGGAGATGGAATATAGAGGTAGAGTAGTTGACTTCAAGAAGCACTTGAAAAGAAGCATAGAAAACCAACTTCAAATAAAAGCCAAATAATGCAAAAAGTTTTGTTGGTCCAAATTTTCATGCTTTATTGATGAAAATGAGATGTTACAAAATGCACAATTCGAGTCCTTCAAACCGGTGTTTTTAGGACAACGATATGCTGCCATTTTCGATCCTTGGCGTCAAGTCTCCGCTTATTTGGGATATTACGAGGTTTGAGTCCCCGCAAGCACTCTAGGCGTTGATGCCCATGGAGACCGCCATCCGGAGACCATGTAATAGGGCCTCGATTCGCTGCATTGTTGGAGTCCGTACATTATTAAGTACATATCGATCAGTATTCCGGTGGGGACGCCGACGACGCGCCAGCCATCCCGCCAGATTTTGGAGCCGCTTAAATGCATAGTCCAATTGGACTATGCACCGCATTTTTAGGGAGTTCGGCCATCCATTCGGCGACGGTCCGCCAAAACTTGTGACTTTATGGCTCGCCGAGGTTTGTAAGTGATGTCGAATGGTAAGAGCTCAATTGCCCATTTTGCAATCCTGCCCGTTGCGTCGCGGTTATTTATAATGTCATTGAGTGGCACTTCGAGGCCAATCGTAATCGAACACTCTTGAAAGTAGTGCCAAGCTTCCGAGACGCCATGAACACCGCATATGCTATCTTCGATAGTGCGGTAACGGATTTGCGGGGTTAACACAGGATACATAATACACCGGTTTTTGAAGAGGAATTTATGCCCTTCGCCGCTCGCTCGATGACGAGGACCGCGCTAACAACTTGATGCGTTGCTGCGATGTATAACAACATTGGTTCGCCCAGTGGGCGTAGCCAGACCGGATTTGTTGCCAATATGGCCTTTATTTCTTCGAGTCCTAAGAAGGCGTATCCGCCCACTGGTGTTCGGTGCGCCTTAGAGGCGGTAGAGGGCAACGCCTTTTCTCCTAAACGGAGATGAAGCGCTTAAAGCTGCCACGCATCCCGTTAATTTTGTATTTTCTTGAGGTCTTTTGGAATATCCAACCGTGACAGAGCCCGGATTTTGGCCGGATTTGCTTCAATTCCTCTACCAGATACGATGAAGCCCAGCAGCTTTCCTGCTGGTATGCCGGAAACGCATTTTTCCAGATTCAGCTTTATGTCGTATGCTCTGAGGTTGTCGAATGTGAGCCTCAAATCGTCTACTAAAGTTTCGACATGTTTTGTTTTGACGACTACGTCGTCTACGTATGCCTCGACTATTTTGCCGATCTGGGTGGCCAGACATGTTTGAATCATGCGCTGATATGTTGCGCCGGCTTTTTTGAGCCCGAAGGGCATCGTGTTGAAACAGAATGGTCCATATGGAGTGATAAATGCCGTTGCGGCTTGATCTGCTTCCGCCATCTTGATTTGATGATAGCCAAAGTATGCGTCCAGGAAGCACAACGAATCGTGCCCTGCTGTGGCATCGATAATTTGATCGATGTGGGGGAGAGGGAAGGGATCCTTTGGGCGGGCCTTATTGAGGTCTTTAAAATCGACACAGAGGCGCCAGGATTTATCCTTCTTTGGTACCATCACCAAATTTGCTAGCCAGTCTGCATGTTTGATATCTCTAATGAATCCGGCTTCCAATAACTTGGCTAGCTCTTCTCCCATTGCTTGTCTTTTGGGCTCGGAAAAACGTCGAAGAGCCTGTTTGACTGGCTTAAATCCTTTTAGGACGCTTAGGCTGTGTTCGCCAACTCGCGAGGGATTCCGGCATGTCCGAGGGATGCCAGCGAAGATATCCCAATTTTCCGGCGGAATTCGCGAAAGGCGGCATCAACTTCGGTTCAACTGTGCTCGATGGAGGCCGTCTTTGTTGGGTCCGCGGGTGGACCTGGAATTTTATTATCTCATCTCGCTGGTTTGAAGGAAGTGGACTGGATCTTTTATCAAGTATCACATCGCCCCTGTTCACCGTGAGAGCGCAGCGCTGGGTGAGTTCCTCTGCCGCTAAGGCTTCGGATAGTGCCTCGAGGGCTAGTGCGGCTGTCTTATTTTCGGCGCGGAGTGCTATGTCCGGATCACTAGCGAGAGTGATTACTCCGCCGGGCCCAGGCATTTTGAGCTTCATGTACCCGTAATGGGGTATTGCTTGAAAGATTGTGAATGCCTCTCGTCCTAATATGGCGTGATAGCCACTGCTGAACGGGGCCACCTGGAACGTGACCTCTTCGGATCTGTAATTGTCCGGAGAGCTGAACACCACATTGAGTGTGATTTTTACGGTGCAGCGCGCTTCCCGGCTAGGGATTATTCCTCTAAAGGTTGTGCTGCTTCGCTCAATACGGCTCCAATCGATTTCCATTTTTCGCAGAGTTTCCTCGTAAATGAGGTTTAGTCCGCTGCCACCATCCATGAGGACTTTTGTCACCGAAGGCCGCCCACTATGGGACCGAGTACCGCGCGGCCGGGCTCGTTGTTCGAGATGTGGGCTCGCTGCCGGCATTGAAGGTGATAGCTGTGTCACCCATGGATTTGTTGTTGCTACTTGGTAGACTTCGCGAAGTTCGCGGATCTGTTCGTTGCATGTTATTTGATGCGAAAGTCTCAAAGACTGACGATACCGTGCTGGTATTGTTGGAGTGGTTTTCCGGAGCTAGAAGCTCTTCGCCACTTTTGGCCACCTGCCGTAGTATCCAACATGCTCGAAGGCTATGTGTTGGGACGGCTCTCTCAGACTATGAAGTTTACAGGTCCATTGAGCCATCCCTCCAAAGACGTTCCGCTTCCCTTATTGGGTTTTTGTTTTTGGTTTTTGCATCCGGGGCCCGATTGTAAGGCGCCTTTATCATGGATCGGGTTGGGGGGACTATCCTGCATTGATTTTCGGTCTTCCGGAAACTCTCCATCGCACAGTACTTTCGAACAATGAATGCCAGATCAGTGAAGCGCTTAATTTTGCGACGATCAATGGCGTTTAGTATTCCCTTGTCCGTGCAGTTATTGAAGAAGATTGATATTGCATTTTCCTCTCGGCAGTCCTTTATCCTGTCCATGACCAGGAGGAATCTGGCCCAGTAGAGATGTACTGTTTCAGTGGGCTCTTGCCGTATTAGAGATAGATCGCATACGTCTGGGCGGGTGGGTGGAACAAAATCCGAATCCCTGCCCGTCTTGAGGCTCAAAGGCCAAGGAGTTCCCAAATTCGGAAATTTGGCTTGCTGGGCGCAATCCAACGAGTCCGGGGCGATGCATGATTTTAAGTTCAATGCTCGACTGACGTCCGTCCCTCCGCAGGGATCCGGCATGGAGGGTTCGGATATCCGGACATGAATTGTCTTCAACGTCGGCGAGGAGTTGCCGTATTGTTCCTCCACCACAGAGATGTGGTGGGTGGCCTGGGGAGAGTTGATCTCTCTCAGATCGGTTTTAAGCCCAATGTGGTTATAGTCCGTAGTGACTCCCAAGGCGGCGATGCGATCCAAGAGCTCGTTAATAGACGAGAGCTAGATTGGATCTAACTGTTCGGCAGCTTTAGGGCTGACGCGAAGATTGCTTCCGACGACTCGAGAAGTCATTGCCGAAGCAGCGGCCGCACAGGCGGTCATGAGAAAACCACCAAGCCGGATAGTTTGGCCGGCGGCCAAGGTCCTTCCGGCAAAAACACCGTCTTTGAAGACGGGTGGAGGCATCCGCTCTATCGGCGACGACACAGAGGAACTCTCAATGAAAGCACCAATGTCGGTGTCAAAACCGGCGGATCTCGGTAGGGGTCCCGAATCAAGCGCCTAGGCGGATGGTAACAGGAGACGAGGGACACAATGTTTTACCTGTGTTCGCCCTCTCGATGGAGGTAAAACCCTCGCCCCGCTTGATTAATATTGATGATATGGGTAGTACAAGAGTAGATCTACCACGAGATCAAGGATGCTAAACCCTAGAAACTAGCCTATGGTATGATTGTTGAGATGTATGTTCGCCCCACGGACTAAGGCCCTCCGGTTTATATAGACACCGGAGAGGCTAGGGTTACATGTAGTCGGTTACAATGGTAGGAGATCTACATATCCGTATTGCCAAGCTTGCCTTCCACGCCAAGGAAAGTACCTTCCGGACACGAGCCGGAGTCTTCAATCTTCTATCTTCGTAGTCTTGGAGTCCGGCGGATATTGATAGTCCGGCTGTCCGGACACCCCCTAGTCCAGGACTCCCTCAACGAGCTTGACGTCCCTCTACGGGTTCACTTGCCCATCTCAGTAGGCTCCAAGGCGCATGACTCGTAAACCTAGACTCGTAGGAGGCCTGCGCTGGCGTTCCCCTGGGATAAGGAGTGGCATCTCTCTGGAGAGTTAGACCAAGCGCCGGCGTCGTGGTGTCTCTCTAGAGGGTCAGATCACGCGTCGGCATCGCGACTCGAGTTGTCATGGCATGCCCTCACTCGGGCCCTTAGTCCATCTCCTCCTAGAGACAAAACGAATGCCACCGGGTTTTTTCTCGACGATCCATAGCACCCTGTCATCTGGGTAAAACTAAAGTCCAGAATCCATTGTGTTTTCGTCCAAGGAACAACAAATCACGGCCCGGAAACATATCCCGAGTGTCCCTGCAGCACTCGGACCCAACCAAAGGATTGGTTTGTTTGTCCTACGAAATCCCAAGCGATTCGGGGGCTAATTATGTGGTCACCTATTACAGGTAGGGTCAAGGGCCCATCATCCGGGACCCACAGGGGGCCCATGTCGTAGGAAGGTCTCTGGACCATGTCAGCATTCGTATGATACATCAGGAGGATCACTCGAACGGCTCTACAGCACACGGACTACCACATATCACTCGGCAGATGAACTACCACTTGGACTTACCGGACAGGGAGGCGTCGTGGGAGCTGCAACGGTCGAAGAAACCCAAGTCATCCACTAAATAGAGTTATAGCTACCGTTACTTGTAACTGCTGTAGTACAGTCTCATTACACTAGTAACTCTCTCATTCAATGGCATTAATTACCCCAGCAGCATGGGAGACATGGAGCTGCAGTGCACTCTATATAAGCCGCTCCCCTCACCATAGCCGGGCATGTTCAACCCTTGTAACCATATTGTAATGCCCCTTATGTAACATTTCCCAATTTGGCAATATATCCACTTTATGTTCATTCAATTCCTTTTGGGTTCCATCATTTTGGCCTCTTTTTTGATGTGTTGTTTTATTTATTGCATTTGCATTACTCAACCCCTTGCCACTTTGCATTTGTGCCTCTTGTCATTTTGCATTTCATCATGCTCAACATGTGCATTTTGTTATTCATCTTGTCATTGCTTGCTCTATGTGTGACCCTTGAATAATCACCCTCGCATTTCCTTCTACTTCCTTTCTTTTTGCAAGTGCCACTTTTCCCTTCTCCATTAATGTTCATCTTTTCCCTACAAATATTAGACCATGACCTAAACCTCTCTGCCAAATTTCATTCTATTTGAAGTTGTTTTGGTTAGGTTCAAAAATGCCTCAAGTTTGAATTTTATTCAAACTTGTTTTATTTTTCTACCTCTAAAAATGTCCAAACCAATTTGATTAAATAGAGCGTAATTCCAGGAGCTTGAGGATATTTTTATATCTACAGAACTCCTCTCCTAGCCCCCTGACCTTTTTACTTTCTTGCACTTATTTATTTAATTAGACAGAGAGTAAAAGAAAAGAAAAGGGGCTTACCTGGGCCGGCCTCAGAGCACAGCAGCTGCCGAGCCCAGATAGCAGGCCAGTTAGGCACCCCCAACCCACCTGGACCCGCACGACCTCCCTCTCCCTCCTTTTCTCACCCAAATGCTCGCACAGCCCCTCTAGCTCCTCGACACGTGGCCTGGCAGACCCACCCGTCGGCTACCATGCCAACCCGCTCACCCACCTTTCCCCTTCCTCGGCCCCCCTCGCCGAGCACACACATGGGCGATGCCGAGAGAATGCGAGCTCCAGCTCAACACCTCCGGCCCCCTTTTAACCCCTCTCCTTGCCCACATAACCCTCTAGGGGTTCCCTCTTCCCTCTCGCCGCCGCCAGGTGATTTAGCCACCAGATCCGCCGCTATAACTCCGACCTGACCCCGTCCAGGAGTGTGTGTCGTCGCCGGCGTGCTCCCCTTCCTCTCCTCCTAGAGACCATGTCCGTCAAGTCCGTCATCGTCATCTACGTCAGCTACTTCCCCTACGGCCCGCGGGACATCAAGTCCAAGCTGACTTATTCCTCGACATCCGCGGCAGTGGCCGCATCTTCTCCGGCGATCCCCTCTGTCTCCGCCCATGTCCCGAGCAGCCAAGGACACCACTGTGCTTGTGGTGAGCCACCGCGTCTCCCAACCCCCTTTTCTTTGCCTGTCTGGATCTCTGTCGCTGTTAGCTGTTCGCGCCCGACCTCCCCATTGTCGGACCTCGCCCCGGCGAGTGCTCCGACCACTGTAGGCCCTCCACGCATGTCCTTCGTGTTCGCCGTACCGCTTGGTGTCGATCAGTGCACGCAACTTCTCACCTAGGCCCGTCATGCACCGCATTCGTCTCCGCCGTCACCGTCTCTATCACCTCTTCATCGGCATCGTTCTCGTCGTTGTTCGACGTCGTTCTTATCATGCGCGTGTGCAGGATCCCCTGGCGATCCCATTGCGCTCCAGCACCGCGTCTTTTGGTCACTGGAGCAAACTCTGACAGCCTCCTCCACCGTGTTGTCCTCGGCTCCTCGCCGCCGGCCTCCCCTGTCCCTCCTCTACTCTGCTTTGTTTGAGCCCAGCTGCAACCACCGCCAGGTGGGCCCTGCAGGACCCGCTTGTCATCCCCACAGATAGCCAGGACCCCACCTATCACACACCTAACCCCTCCTTTTTCTTTTATTATTTTTCTTTGCAGCGAATATTCCATTTCAGGCAAGGGAACCTTTCCATTCAAGGTAAGTCTATTTCTGGACATTTCCCTTTGAGGAAAATGCCAATTCTGTCATAATCCCTTTTAGGCAGGCTCTTAATTTGTGCATTTGTGGAGATTTTTCCACGGTGAACCCAACATATTTTTATATGTTTTTGGGCTAGAAAAATCCAATGAATCTAGTGGTGGAATTTGTTTTAGCTTGTGAGCAAGTTTCTGTTCATGTTATATTTGCATTTAATGCCATTTATGCTGTGAGGAAGTTTTGCATGTAAACATGTTCTTCATTGTGTCTATTTTCTATTAGAATTATTTACATGCCATGTTATGTTTTGTGGTGAGTTAAACAAGCTTGCAAAAATGCCTACTTGAATCTGTTTTTGCCATGCTAGTTTTATTTTGCCAAGTCTGCTACAGTTTATATCATGTGCCCCTTTTGCATTAGAGCTATCATCTTATCCATTGACTTATAGACAAAGTTCAGTGAGGGAGTTTTGTTTAGTGCATATAGTACTAGAATGCCATTCTCTTGTTTGCCATAATAAGTTCCTTTAGCATATTGTTTCCTAGCCGTAAACATTGCAATCCAGATCTGTTTTCTGCTATATCTAGTATTTTTTTACCAAGTCTAAAACTATTATCATTTGCCATTTTGCCATGTTGTTTTGGTCATGATCTATTAAGTTTTAGAAATAGATCAGTAAGCATGTTTTGAAGTAGATGCTATGCAATATCATGCCATATCATTTGTTTCCTTGTTTAAGTTCTGAATCATATTTAAATGTTGCATCTAAAGTGCCATGTTGTTGTTATGGTCAGTTTTGCATTGCATATTGTTTTACTCGCCGGTTGAGCTCCGTGCATTCGTTTTCGATGATCTTTATATCGTTTTCAACCGAGATCTTCCTATCTTTCCAGTGGTATGCTTGGGTTACCAAGATTTTGCCCATATCCATCTTTTCCCCATCGATTCCTTTCCGTTGATGTATCCCTTGTTCCGGTAGAACCGTAGCTCCGTTCATAATGTTCTTCATATGCATTCATGATAGAATTGCATGTAGAATATGTTCGTTGCCATGACTTGTTTCTTTATTGTATGCTTGTACTTTCTTGTGGGTAGTTCCGGGAGACGAGTTCGAGTTCGAGGACCCTGTCGAGTACGTTCACGGGGAACAAGGTTTCGATACCACCGACGACAATTCAGGCAAGATGACCATTACCCCCGATATCACTACCATCTTTGCTTGCTAGTTGTTCGTTGTTATCGCTATGTCACGCTACCTACCACTTGTTTATCAAGCCTCCCATGTGGCCATCAAAATCCTCTAACCCACCTCCGTAGCAAACCATTGTTTGGCTATGTTACCGCTTGCTCAGCCCCCTCCTATAGTGTCGCTAGTTGCAGGTGCAGTGCAGGTTGTTCCATGTTGGGACATGGATATCTCGGGATATCACAATATCTTTTATTTTATTAATGCATCTATATACTTGGTAAAGGGTGGAAGGCTTGGCCTTTTGCTCGGTGTTTTGTTCCACTCTTGCCGACCTAGTTTCCATCATACCGGTGTTATGTTCCTTGAATTTTGTGTTCCTAAGGCGGTCGGGGTTTTGGGCCCCCCTTAACAGTTCGCTTTGAATAAAACTCTTCCAGCAAAGCCCAACTTTGGTTTTACCATTTTCCTAAAAACAACTAAAATTTTCATAGGGAGTAATTAACCCGAGGATTCTTAATCAACAACCTGGGCCAGTGCTCGTCATGAGTGTTGGTCCAAAACAGAGCCACTTGTGGTGCCAACCTGTGAACTGGGATTTTCGGTTACCGTACGTAATGTTCATCCGATCGCGGCCCGAGAAAAGATACGTGCGGATACTATCAGGGTGTTGGCACGTCGGGAGGTCTTGCTGGTTTTGTTTTACCATTGTCTAAATGTCTTGTGCACTGGGATCCCGAGCTTGATCGGGGTGTCCCGAGATGAAGACGCCTTCGCGGATCATGAGAGCTTATCATGGGCTAAGTTGTGACACCCCTGCCACTACTAGGGAAAACCTTATACACAGAAATTTAGCAATAGCGCGGGTCAAAAAAGGGCGCTAGTGCTAGATAGCAATAGCGATTGAAGAAAAACAGCGCTACAGATACAACCTTAGCAGTAGCGCGTGTAGTGGCAAAAGCGCTACTACTAATATTCCCATTACTAGAATGATAGGCTACGATAGCGAAGAAGGGCTTGAGGAGACGCAGCGCTCAGCTAGGGCATAAGTAGCAGTAGCTGCTTCCTAAGAAGAGCGCTACTACTAACGGAAATAAAATAAGATGGAAAACAAATAGAAAAGTAAATGAAAAGGAAAGAAATAGAAAAAGGAGAAAGGAAAAAATAAAATGTAAAGAAAAATAAATGAAAAAGCGAAAAAACGGAGGAAGGCATAGCAGCAGTGTGTGTTTGTAAGAGGCGCTATAGCTAACGTAGCTGCAGCACGTGTCCTAGATCCCCGCTATAGAAACAGAAAAAGAAATTAAAAAATGGAAGAAACTTACATAGCTATAGCAGCAGCGCGTTTTGTAAAAACCGCTATAGCTATCTTAGCTATAGCGCGCTTACTCAAACGCTACCGCTAAGTTGACTTAACCAAAACCCGCTTCCCGCCACCACTTCTCCCCAAATCCTCAACCCACCCCATTGCCTCTCCGATTCACCGTCACCCCACTTCGCTGCCGTCTCCGCCGACGCCGACGCCACTCAGAGTCGTCTTGCCGACGCCACCGGAGCCGCCTCTAACGCCACGGAGTCGCCATGCTCGCTAACGCCACCGAGCCGCCGTCGATGCCACCATATCCTTCCTCACCACAATGCGCCCTCGCCGTCACGGAGATGCCCTCCCTCAGCCACCGAGACGCCTCGCCTCCCACCACCACCTGCCTCGCCACCTCACGAGCCATCATCTGTAAGCCCACACCCCTCCTCTCTCTCTCATGCATAGGTTAGCCAGTTTAATTAGGTTAATTATCTAGGTTAGGGCAAAAATTTAGTTAGGGCATTGACAAAGAAGTAGTTAGGTTAACTAGTTTAATTAGGTTAATTATCTATGTTGGTGCAAAAATTTAGTTAGGCCTTTGACAGAGAACTAGTCAGGTTAACTGGTTTAATTAGGTTAATTATCTAGGTTAATTAGTGCAAAAATTTATTTTGGGCTTTGACAGAGAACTAGCTACATTAACTAGTTTAATTAGGGTTAATTATCTAGGTAAACTAGATTAACTAACTAGGTTAAATAGGTAGGTTAATTAGGTTCGTTGGATTAACAAGCTAGGTTAAGTAGATTGGCTAGGTTAGAGGAAAATTTTATTTTAGAGCATTAGATCAGAAGGGTTAGAGAAATGGAGTTCCTTTGCAATTTAATTGGGTTCTGTGTTTAGTGAGGTCATTTTGCAAAGGTTTTTGATTTTTGAAAAGAATACTATTTTTCAAGGAAAAGAATTTAGGCAAATTTTATTTTTCATTGAAGTGGTCATGTTATATCTTTTCATTGAAGTTGTTCGATTGTGCCCAAGTGGCTTTGTTGTTTCAGTGAATGATGTTTGAGTGGCCTATGTTTTGCTGGAATGTTGATTCATTTCTGCTCCAAGAATTTCAGGTTCTCGATTTGTCCACTTTTTAGCAAAAGTCATGCCAAATTTTCCGTGAATTTCGGCATGACTTGTGCTACAAACTAGGACATATCGAGTGCCCGGATTTGCCGCACCAGAAGGAGTCAACATTCACCGCAAAACAATGAGTCCTTTTTACATTATTCATTTTATTAGGTCTAGAATTAATTGACTAGGTTTAATCATAGGAAACATGGCTAGCAACGATGAAGAACAGGGTTTTGGTGATTATACGACGCTCACCGGTGGCGCATTTAATTTTTAGCCTTACCGACGATCAACCGATGTTGTTGTTGGGCCCACCGGTGGCATCTGGGACTGAGACCGACACGCAAACCGGTGCTGAGACTGAGACCGGCGCTGAGATTCAGACCGGTATCGAGACCGGCGCTAAGACCGGTGCTGCCTCAGGGAGCGGAGCCGGTGTAGAACCGAAAGCAAAGAGGCAACGGGTTCCTAACAAACTCAGGACTACTAGACTGGTGGTCACGAAGGTGGACGACGGCAATTTTGAGCCAAAGGCGCCGAGGAAGAAGCGTGCTCTACACGCAATCAAATAGGCTGCATCGTATGGACAACCGCCACCATCAACGATGAGAAACTACAAAAGATAGAAAATATGAGGAGCTCCCTCCTAAAGAAGTTTCACCAGATATTCCTGTTCCTGGGCCGGAATGAGAAGGATTATGAAGATCCAGATGAGGACCCGGCAATGAAGAAGATAAACAAACACGCCATGACCAAGTTTAGCGACGCGTTGGCCGCCTGGAAAAATCGAGTGAAAGCAAAGATCAACGACGGGGAACCCTACTCCGAGATTATAAAGGATAATCCGACAATCACCGAAGAGCAGTTTCAAATATTCAAGGAGGCTTGCAAGGCCGAAGCTGCCAAAAAAGTCTAAGTACATGAAGGGCCTTCAAAAGAGGAACATTGGGAGCCACCACCTCAGAAGCCGTGGTTACGGCGGAAAGAGGTACAAATGGGCCAAGGAGGACGCAGAAGCCGCAAGTCTGGGCATCCCAGACCCCTTGGCGGATTTCATCGCCCCGCAAGAGCGTGACGTCCTAAGGGCCCGGCACCGTTGGGACCCAGTGAAGAAGGTTTACGAGACAACACCGGTCATTACGGAGTTCATGAGACTGCTGGTAATTTTAGTTTCTGATCAATTCGACTGCACATGTTAGTCATATTTGTAAACGATCCTTGTGCCTTTTGCAGAGAGAGCAGCACCGGATTGCGGCCAAAAGCGACTCGCCATCTGAGGCATTGGCGAGGCCCAAGTGGGACACTCCATTCAACCGGGCGTTGAACATATTAAAACGACAATCGGCGGATACTCGACCATCGTATGGACGCGTGCACGGTGTCGGAGACGGCGCCACGTGGAAGAAGTACTACCGTGAGACCACGGAGGAGAGAAAGGAAAGACGGAGGTTAACTGAAGAAAACATCGACAAGAAGGTTGAGATTGCGGTTGAGAAGAAATCATCTCAGACAGTCGCAACAGCGGTAGCTGCCGCAAAATAGGTGATTGCAGATATGTCTACTTCCTTTGTCGGAGTAATGGGCCATGGGTAGGCTGACCCAGAACCCAAGATCTTTCAAGGCATCGGGGCAGGCCGCGCCCCTCGGCCGAGTCCCAGCTAGCAACCTTCGGGAAGGCCGGGTCCCCGCTGGCGACCTTTGGAGAAGCCGAGTCCAAAGACGCGGCGACTCTGAAGCAAGCCGACTCTGGGCTTGCGACCTTTCAAGGGGCCGACTATGAGAGTCGGCCCGCGACCTTGCACGAAGACCGATCGCGGGTTCGCCCCGACGCGGCCGCCCCTCGGACTAACGGAGGAAGGCATGGCTACTGGAGCCGCATCACCAGAGATCTCCGGTGGGGCGGCACCGCCATGCCTCCTCGACTTCAGCCACAGTGCACAAGGCACTGTGCCCACGACGGTGGCATGTACGGCCGGAGATCGCGGGCCCCGCCGATGAGAGAGAAGAAGATGGCCGACGAGCTCGAAGACGGCCCGCGGAGTCGGCCCTCCAGAGCCGGCCGCCTCCACCAGGCCCCACAAGCCATAAACCAGATTGGACGGGAGTGGCGACAAGGTGATCGCCGACAGACGGCGGCATCGTTTCCGACGACTGACCGAGCATGCGTGTCGTCGAGTGCTTTGCAAGATGTTCAGATGTCCATGAGGCCCCAATCAGGGGCCCGTGCTTTACTGGGAGGACGGCTGTAGGAGAGATCGACGGTCAGCCACGCCAGCCGACAGTTACCTTGTACCCGAAGTAGGCCTATATAAACCCCGGAGCACCCATGCAAAGGGTTCGCCCAGATAGATTAGAGACACATAGCAAGAGGGAAAGAGCTAGCCTTGCTCCTCCCTCGCCTCCCAAACAGCTCGAGGAGCACCTTTGTACTATCATACCATAGTGATCATGCGGAGACCCAAGCAGAGCAGCAATGAGGTGTTATCTCCTCGAGAGCCCGGCTGGGTAAGATTCACCGGCGTGCATGTCTCGCCTCATCCTGCTTCTGTGCACCGGCGACGTTCTACTCGCCCCCACCATGATAAGCCACCCGTTGGCATATGTCGCACCCACACCCCGACATTTGGCGCCCACCTTGGGGCGAGGTGCACCGTCGTCCGGAGATCTGTTCTGGATGGGAACCCTTTTCCTCCCTGACGAGCGCAGCCAGCCCGGCTCGCCAGATGGAGTCTGCATCGACACGCTGCGTGGTGCCGGCCGCGCTGCGCGAAGCGCCTCGCCAACTCATCGGTGAGGTGCGCCTCTCCGACGAGCTCGCGCCGAGCACGAGCGCTGGTGGCCCCGAGCCTCTCGCTGGCCTCCTCGACCAACTCCACGCCGCCGGGCGAGCCCGGCCAGATTTGGAGTCCGTGAGGCTCCTCCGACCCGATGTTGGTCGACTCGACGCCAGACGCTTGATATCTTCCCCACCAACGTGGTGGTTTATGACGAGCCGCTTCCGTACGAGGAGAGTGACGGAAGCGCCGTCACGGAGGTGCTCGTCATCGGCCACGGTGAGCACTCCGACGAAAATGACCAAGACCCGCTTCCAGCGGCCCTGCAAGACCTGACCACGCCCATTCCAGAGGACGCAGACGCAGAAACGCTGGAAGAACGCCGCCTTCAGATCATCGAAGGCGCCAAGAAGTTGGCAAGCATGAGACGCTTTGTCCGGCATACCAGCGAGATGGACTGCGGTGGCGCTCGCCGCCCGACCGGGCCGAGCCGTCTAGGTGCGGTCCTCGAGCTTGGGCGCGTGCCGCCGCCGATTTGTTGGGGCGGCGCCTGTACGCCACCTCGCGAGAACATCCGCGCCGCCCAAGCAGCGATCAAGAGCCGAGGAACCTCGAAGAGAAGAGCGTCGTGTGATAACGGAGCGAGTCCAAAGCTCCTCGATGCGGTTCTTTGCGAACGCGGCGGCGGCCGTGCAGACGCAAGCAGAAGAGCCGCAGAATGACGACCTACCCCTCGCCGAGATCATGCGCGACTTCCGGACGCCGACCGGCGGAGTCCGTGGAGGAAATAATGAGCCGGCTGCAAGCCACGGTGGACTCGTGATCACCATCGAACGCGACCAAGACGGCCGCCCTAGAGCAGTGGAGCGGCGAGATGATTATCTGCCTCCCCCGCCCCGAAGAGAACGACGCCCGCCACCGGATCGACCGACTCCACAGATCCCTGGCGTTAGAAGAAGAAGATGAGCTGGGTCCGCCTTGCTTCGGGCCCCGCATCAAGGATGAGCCCTTCCCCAAAGGGTTCACGCTCCCCCGAGATACGCCCAAGTACACCGGCTCCGTGAAGCCGGAGGATTGGTTGATAGACTACTCCACAGCCGTCAACATCGCCAACGGCAACAAGCGGGTTGCCGTAAAATATGTTCCCCTCATGCTCCGTGGCACGGCTCGACATGGCTGAACAACTGAAGCCCCGCAAAGATCAACAGCTGGTCGACTTCACTGAAGCCTTCATTCGCAACTTCACCAAAGACGCATAAGCGACCTCCCAAGCCGCGCCAGCTCTCCTTGTGCGTGCAAGGCCCTCGAAGAGTCGACGCTACGACTACCTCACGCTACTGGGCGAACTCCGAACTCCTGCGAGGGCGCGCACGAGGTGCAGCCATTGAGTATTTTACGGCCGGTGCCGAGAGGCACCCTCCTCAAGCACAAGCTCCTCTGCGACGAGCCCAAACCCTCGATTTAACCGCTAATCATAACAGACATAAGCACGCCACGGCCGACTCCTCTATGAAGACGGAGATCCAAGTCAACGCTGGGTGGCAAAGTGACTCCCAGTGCTCCCGTAACCCCGCCGGAGACGCCAGCCGTGACAAAGAACACAATGACAACAAGCGCCAAAGCCCGCAGCCGACTTCCAACAATGGGCGGTCGCAAGAGAAGATCGAGAATCGGAGGGCAGCCTCGCCAAGCGCGAAGGCGGCAAGTCCAATTGGTTGCCGGCCTTCTCCTATGAGCGAGACTCGATGGTCCTTGTAAGTTTCACAGCGGCCTTGGCCGTCAAACCACACCACGAGAAAGTGCCACTGCTCGTCAGATCGCTAAGGGGCGGCCGCCCCGCCCGCCGCCGCCGCCCGGGCGCCGCCTCCGCCGCCTCGCCACGCCGGCGCTCCAAGACGAAGTTCCCGTAAGAGCACGGAGCATACGTAGTGTTCACTATCTGGCAGATGATCGGCGCAGAAAGCGCCAACAAGAAGAAGAAGTCAACGCAGCGGCGCAAGCTTCCAGTTCATGCATTGGTCCGAGAAGCCTATCAGCCGAGTCGGGCAGATCACCCAGAGGTGATGCCGAGTCCGGCTCTTACGCCTTGGTTCTCGGGCGACCTTGGCCATCGATAGGCGGGCCGCCCGTTTCATGAGTCCCGATAGACGGAGGCAGCAGATAAACATCCTGCATAAGGACACCATGGAGAAGCTTGGAATCAGGTGAAGGCAGCTCGGAGCAGCCGCCTGCGGTGTTCCATGGAATTGTACCCGCCTCTCCGCTCACCAATCGGCAAGATTCTCGATAGACGTCCTCTTCAAGACAAAGATCACTTCCGCCGAGAGCCGCCTGGGTCGAGGTGGTGGACTTGAGAGCCCTGCACCACGCGCCGCTAGGTCGACTGCTTTGGCCAAGTTCATGGCGGTTCCCCACGCCTACCTCAAGATGAAGATGCCGAGTTCCAAGGATCCCGACCATTGCCGGCGACTACAAGAAGTCGTCCGCTTTGTCGCGAGACGAGAGCGATCGGCTGGCTGAGTCTTTGGTGATCACGGCGAGAAGCGGCTCCTTGATCGTGTCGTGGCGATGGCTGGGAAGCAGCGGAGATGTCGCGACCCCAAGGAGTCGAGGCGTATGATCATTCAAGCCGCTAAAGAAACCAAGAAGATACCCTTGGACCCGGAGCATCCAGAGAAGTACGCCGTCATAGGCACCGCCTTGACAAAGAATAGGAAGGCGAGCTCGTCGATTTCCTCCGTGAAATCGGGACATCTTCGCATGGTCCCCAAGGACATGCCGTGTACCGACGGAATTCGCCGAGCACAAGCTACATGTCGGGCCAGATGTGAAGCCCGTCGAGACAGCCCTTGCGCGCTGTCGAAGAGAAGAGAAGAGTAGTGGGAGAAGAGATAGCCTGCCCTGGCAGCGGATTCATCATGGAGGTGTTTTTCCGAGTGGTTGGCCAACCCGTGCTAGTATTGAAGAAGAATAAGCGAGGGCGGATGTGCATCGACTACACCAGCCTCAACAAAGCTTGCCTCGGGACCCATTCGCCCCGCCAAGGATCGATCAGTGATAGACTCCACAAACCGGATGCGAGCTGTTGAGTTTCCTAGATGCGCATCAGATATCATCACATCAAGCTGAATCCAGCAGATAGATGAAGACCGCATTCATCACGCCATTTGGAGCCTTCGCACCGACCATGACGCTTCGGTTTGAGGAATGCCGGCGCCACCTTTCAGCGTTGCATGCGAAGTGCCTCTCAAGCAACTCGCGTAAACGCCCATGTTTATGTAGATGATGTGGTGGTAAAGACGAGAAGCGGATGCTGCTAGAAGACCTCAAAGAGACCTTTGAGAATCTGCGCCGATTCCAGATCAAGCTCAATCCGAGAAGTGCGTGTTGAGTCCCACCGCCAGCTCTCGCTTTTTGGTCTCTAAGCAGCGCATAGAGTGCAACCTGAAGATCAAGGCCATTGAAAGAATGGAGGTACCCAACCGATGCGGATGTCGTAGTTCACCTGCTGCTTGGCTTCAATAAGCCGGTTCATCACCACGGTGGGCGAAAGCTGCCGCTTGTATCAATTGATGAAGAAGACCACCTTTTTTGAGTGGAACCACAAGGCAGATGAGGCATTTCTCCAACTGAAGAAGATGTTGGCAACCCCCACCCCCCCTGTGTTGGCGGCTCCGACCCCCAAAGAGCCCATGCTCTTGTACATCGCCGCTACCACCGGTAATCAAGACAATTATTGTAGTTGAGCGCAAGGAGGAAGGCAAGGCGCTTCCGGTCCAGAGACCGGTGTATTACCTGAGCGAGGTACTGTCGACCTCCAAGCAGAACTACCCTCATTATCAGAAGATGTGTTACGGCGTGCACTTCACCGCCAAGAAGCTGAAGCCCTACTTTCAAGAGCATCCAATCACTGTGGTTTGCACCGCCCACTCACCGAGATCATCGAAGTCGAGATGCCTCCGCCGAGTGGCCAAGTGGGCTATCGATCTAGCCCCTTATACCATCTACTACCAACCTCGCACCGCCATCAAGTCGCAGCGCTAGCCGACTTCCTCGCCGACCGGGCCGAGACTCAAGATTTGCCGCTACTCGACTCTACTCATTGGCGAATCATTTCGACGGCTCCAAGATGCGACCGCCTCGGAGCCGGCGTCCTCACCTCCCCAAGGGCGACAAGCTCAAATACGTCTTTGCAAATCCACTTCGCCGCTTCCAACAACGCCGCCAATATGAAGCGCCATCCACGGGCTCCGGCTTGCCAAAGAACTTCGGCATTCGCGGATCCTCGTGCTATGGCAACTCCGACTTGGTGGTTCAAAGAATCATCCGCGATCGGGGCGCCAAAGACGCAAACATGGCGAAGCTACCGCTTCTTGGTGCAGCAGCTCGGGGATATTTTGAAGGATGCGAATTCCTCCACGTGCCAAGAAACGACAACGACTAAGCAGATGCCTTGGCGCGAAGTCGGCTCCACTCGTCAGCGATACCTTCGCGCCGCCCTTCCCTCCTCAAGCCGCCTATCAAGCCTTCACCGAAATCCGACTCCATTTTCGTGCGGCTCCGCGGTAGTAGTCGGATCCGACACCAAGACCCTAGCAAGCGACCTCAAGAAAGCTATTCGGCCGGGGGCATGCCCGGTCGGCCGGGGACTGCGCCACGGTCGGGATCGCTAATCGGCGGGGATCTGCGCCATCGGCCGAGGACTTGAGCTCGGCCGGGACTGCGTCGGTCGGCCGGAGCTGCCCTCGCCGCCCAGAGATTCCTCAGCCCAAAGAAGTCAGCAGAGTCCAACCCGCCGCCTCCCAGCCCAGCCACCCTTGTCCAAGTCGCCATGGTGGCAGTTGAAGAGATAGCAGCACCTTCATGGGCGCAGCCCATCCTCAAGTTCCTAGTAAACAAGGAGTTACCAGCGAACAAGACTCTGGCTCGACAAGTACAACGCCGAGCGGCAGCCTACACCATAGTCAACAGATAGTTAGTCGGCGCGCGTTCTCGGTGTCCACCAACAAGCGTAGAATCGTAACAAGGCCAAGCGATCCTCGAGACATCCATCGTATGAAAAGGGCCACCATGCAGCTTCAAAAGCGCTCGTGGCCAAAGCCTTTCGGCACGGTTTCTTTTGGCCAATTGCCCTGGAGGAAGCTAAAGAACTAGTCAAGAAGTGCAAAGGGTGCCAGGTGTTCCGCTCCAAGCCCCTTCATTAAACCTGTCAGAAGACAATCCCCATCGCCTGGCCCTTCGCAGTTTGGGGCCTGGACATGGTGGGACCTTTCAAGACGGCCTGTGGCGGCCTAACTCATTTGCTTGTCGCAGTGGACAAATTCACCAAGTGGGTAGAAGCAAAGCCCATCAAGAAATTAAACGGGCCCACAGCAGTGACCTTCATTGTCGACATCACAAGGCGGTATGCGGCATACCGCGACAAAGATCATCACGGATAACGGCACCAACTTCGCCAAAGGCGCTTTGCTCGTTCTGCGCGACGCAGGCATCCGATCGACTTAGCGCTCGCTGCCCATCCGCATCAAACGCCGTGGAACGAGCCAACGGCCTCATCCTGTCCGGCATCAAGCCTCGATTGGTCGAACCACTCGAGCGCTCGGCCGGCTGTTGGGTGGAAGAGCTGCCTGCCGTCCTCTGGAGTCTGCGCACAACCCCGAACAGGTCAACCGGCTTCACGCTGTTCTTCCTCGTCTACGGTGCCGAAGCCGTCATCCCGACGGATATACAATTCGACTCTCCGCGAGTCTCCATGTACATCGAAGAAGAGGCTGAAGAAGCATGCCAAGATGGTGTCGACCTCTTTGGAAGAGGGCCAACTGCTTGGCTCGGTCGGTCCGCATCTACCAACAGAGTCTGCGCCGATACTACAACCGCAAGGTCAAGCCAAGATCATTCCAAGAGGGCGACCTTGTGCTCCGCCGATTCGAGAGAACAGCCGCCAGCACAAGTTGTCGGCGCCTTGGGAAGGTCCTTCATCATCGCAGAAGGTGCTAGGAACGATGCCTACTATTTGATCGACGCCGAAGCCTCGAGCACGCAAGAGGGACGACTTCGCAAAGAAACAGAGTGCTCAGGAACGCAAATCTTCTTCAAGATTTTACAGCTGATGCAAGATGTATCACGCTACCCCTTTGTATTAAGTACTAAAACCTTAGGCCCCCCGGGACGAGCTCGGAGACTGCCTTTTCGATTATCGTATGATATGGATCACGCTTCCGACATGCTTTCTCCTTTTTATCATATCGTTCGCACCGGTCCGACTAATCAACCCGGGACTCGCCGCTTGTGCTATGAAATGCTCCCGAGGTCGACAAGTAATGTGTCGCGCCAAAGCCGTCTCTCGCTGAAGCAGCAGCTCGCAGAGCGATCACGATAAGGGGGGGACGGAAAGAGCGAAGACACATGAAAAAACGGCTAAGGACTTAAGAGCTACGATAGCCCAAGCCGGCTCCCAGCCTCCCATCGAGCCGACTCATGGCGCATCGGCTCATATTCTCAACTTTATCATGACAGCCGACTCTCGAGAGTCGGCTCTGTCGATTTCAACCAACTTGCTAGGATATTCTAAACGATTATACTTGCCTCCTAAAGTAGCCGAGCACTTGACCCGGGGGCACTCCAGAGCGGTGCCTGCCTGGCAAGGCGGCAACCAAAGGAAGGCGGCAAAGGAAAAAGTCTAAAGAACCAAAGCAAGGAAGGGCGGAAATTTGATAAATATTTACATAAGGCCCTTGGCCGAATACACCCCGTGGGTGGAATTGTTCGATACTGACAAGTTTTTTAAAAGAACAAAAGAGACAGGTAAAACCGAAGCACTCTAAGGGGCAGCCTCCGGAACCGGGGGGTTGGAGGTGACGGCGGTGTCGGAGGTTGGGGCAGCCGGCTGGGCGGTCTCGGCTTGGTCACCTCCAAAGAATACGCTTTGTCCTTCCGAGGCTCGTTCTTTGAGGCGCGATCAGTGGGGCTGGCCGCCTGCCTCGCCCTCTGGCTCCTCCTCTTCACTTCCGCCCTCCGACTCGTCCTCTTCCTCGGTGCTAGAGCCGATCACCTCCGCCGAGTCCTCCTCGTACTCCGGGTGCATCCCGAACCACTCCGGCGGCACCTCCTCGCCACCGTCGGTCCGCTCGGGCACTGTGGGGACCCCGACTTACAAGTCGTGATCACCGAATGCACGTGTACAGTGATCCCAGAGATCAATGCTCACTGAACACACAGAAGCTGAATAACAAGAGTCTTACATCCATACATACCGTCTTACACAAATAGAGACCAACAAGGTCAAGTCTTATATCGATAAATCCTTAAGGGCTGAACATCAAATGAAACATAGCAGCGGAAAACGTCATCGATAAGTAGAACCCATGCCATCTGCCTTAACCCTACAGGCATTCTGACTGGGAAACGTCCTAGTTCGCATGATCGCCTCCAAAGAACTCTTCTTGAACTCCGGTTCTTCCATGCCTAGTCAATTAAATAACCAAGGCAAGCCAATGAGTACTTTGAATGTACTCATAAGCAACCCATGATTTGGTTCAAGGTACAGAATGCATGACATAGGTAAAGTTTTGCATAAAGCTAGTTTTGAGTGCAGGACATGTTCAACATCCTATAAAGCATGCATCAATCGAATTCAAGTAACCATAAGAACTGGTCACAGATATCAACATAAATAGAATGGGCACCACCCATTTATCATAAACAGAGTGGGCACCAACCCATCTCCATCATGTCAAGTCCTTGACTTGATCCGTAACAACACCATCATCTCACACACACCTGTTTGAAAACAAGTGGACGAGCCCAAGAGCGGTTACCCAATCGTCCATGACCGTGGACACGGCTATTCAATAGTTTTACACTCGCAGAGGTTGCACACTTTACCCACTAGATCCGGGAACTTCCGTGTCAAACCACGCACCAGCGTACCTCAAGCACCCGGTAAGCACCGATCACTACCTTTCCTAGACGACACTAACAAGGAGTCCACTCGATTAGCGAGAACCCCGTGCCCTTACATTTCAAACAATATTTTCATGGAGCCTTGCTCCTTTTCCATCACATACCACTGCACGGGTACCAACGGTGTCCGGGTGCCCCATAAAGATGGTCATGGCCGCCCTACAGCACGACCCGCCCCAAGAGAGAGCACCAACTCTCCCCGTCACTAGTAATGCGGCTCCAAGCTAGTATCGGTCTAGGTACTCAATAATGCCCTTTCCCATATAAGGGTAGAGTGGTCAAGCATGTAAGGTTGGGATAACGGTCGCAACTCCGACCAATCCGTTTTGAAAACAACACCCACTTCCTTGGCACACCACTTCGTCATCAAGTGGTCACCCATTTCATCATCTCCCTCGGGCATAAGTGGCACCCGTCGGGGTTTTCGAAAAGACTTTTGAAATTATATAGCCTCCTTCACCATGCACAAACCCACCCTATTTGCGTAGCATCTACATTTGCATCCTAGCTACTCCCACCGGCAAAACCCTCATAAGAAGGTAGGGCCATGCACAATGCAAGTATCAACGAGGAAGTATTTGTGGCAACCTACCCACGTGGTTCACCATCTCATCATGATCCCGATGCATCCTTAATAAAGAGCTAAACATGGCATGCAAATAAAGGGGTATCATAGTCATGGTCAAAGGGCTGCTTGCCTTGGTTGGCTTGATCTTCAAAGTCTTGAGCATCCGCTCCTCCTTCTTCCTCGGCTACCTCACAACACGGGATCTAACGTTGCAAGAAAACAACGGAAAAAATAAGGCAATAATAAAAACAGAAAAGTCAAAGTGCTCTGAAAAATGTCAACTTAATTTTGTAAAATACTAGGAGGAAAGCTAGGAAGGGGGCAACTTTTGGTTTTGGTTCTGGAGCAGCAAAAATAGGAGTTATGGATTTTCAAAGGCTCATTTAAATGTCAAAAACCACATTTAAATATTTACAGAAAAGAAAAGGTGATTGGATCTGAGTGAAAGTTGCACCATTAAATAGATTGCAATATTCTAGGAATTTAGAAATTGGAATCAATGCATTTGGATTAATATTCTGCCCTGTGGAATTTTTGGAAATATTACAGAAAAAGAAAAAGGAACGGCTACCGTGCATCGGGGCGAGAGGCCACAACAGCAGCAGAGCCTGGGGAAACCCAGCCCACGCCCCGCCACGTCAAGGCGTAAGGTCGAATCGCCTTCGGCGGACGGCGGGTCTGTCTGCACACAATACGTTTAAACTTGACGGTGGATCCCACCCGTCGTATGTCGAGGGCGACAGGCGGCCCCACGGCGGCCGTCGTCTACCTCCGCCGAGGCGACGCGAGCTTCGCGGCGGCGATCTGACAGGCACGGAAGGAGCGCAGGGCTACCGTTGGATTCAGAGGCGAGTCGCGGATCTCGTGGTGGTGGAGACGGTGCCCGGGTGGCTGCCACGCGGCGACGAGGTCCCGCGGCGGAGGTGCTTGGCGCCGGTGGCTCCGGCTGCTCCCACTGCAAAATGAGGGGAAAGAGAGGGAAAGCATCGGTGAGGCGAGGGAGGCCGATTCGAGGGAGAACGGGCGGAGGAAGCCTGTACCGCAGATCGACGGCGACCCGAGGCGGCGGAGCTCGAGCTCGATCTCGAGCTCGGGCGGCTCGAGCGGCGGGTGGATCCAGGTGGATTGGGTGCGTGGAGGAGCGACAGGAGGAAGAGGAGGGCTCGGGAGTGCCTTAAATAGGCTGGCCGCGGGTTCACTGTGGGCGCATTTCTGGCGCCCGCGAGATCGGCTCTGAGGCCGCTGGGGAGAGGTTGGAGCTGTCCACGGCGCTCGTGGGAATGGAGTAGGCGCCAGGAGAAGGAGAGAGGCGAGGGAGGCTCTGGCGCCAGCGCAGTGAGGCGGCCATTGGCCGAGCCGGCGGCGTCGGGCACGCTGCAGGAGGGGAGAGAGGGGAGACAGAGGGCGGCACGGCGTGCGTAGCAGACGCCGAGGCACATCACCGGCGCGATGGGAAGGCACGAAGCGGTCGGGAGGCGCAAGGCGTCAACGGTCGGCGCTCTGGCGAGCGCCCAGAGCGACTTTGGCCGGCATCCGCGGTTTTTCAGCAACGCTGCGTCCTTTGTGTCTGGAAGCTACAGCAAGGGGACAAGGCCGAGAAAGGCCTCGGATGCCTGGGTGCGAGGGAGAGAGAGAAGCCGGGAGAGAAGAGAAACTGTTGTCGAGAGAGGACAAACTTGATTCCCCCCTTCCTCCACATTGCTTCTTCGGGTAGAAAAGTGTCTAAGTGACAGAGGGAAGTGAGGAGGGGTTGTGGCAAAGAGATTAACTCAAGGAGATTAGTGAAAGTGGCAAAAAGAGGCTTTTTAGTATTTTGCCAGAAGGTGTTTGATGGAGTTTTGGTTAAGCTAATGATCCTCACTGGCCAAGATACTCCAAGGGGTGAAATGTCACATATATTTAGGGCCTTCCACCCATTTTGAGCTTAATAGGACAAAGTTGCCAATGCAACTCTTGCAAACCCTAGAAATGGGCAGAAAGGGGTTTGTGTAGATCCAGTGGAGTAAATCATTTCTCCATGATGTACCACTTGGTGTGGTAGCCTTATTTGGTCACATGATCAGGCTCACCAAAGTTGGGGTCTTGGAGAAAAAGTTGGTAGTGCAAAGTGGTTCAAACTTGATTTTGGTCAGAGAGGGTTTTGAGGCACTTTGACCAAGATTTCCTCTTCTCCAACCTGTGCCATTTGGTCCAGATGCATCATTAGACCAATGAAGCATGTCCACCAAGTTTGAGCACATTTGGACATACTTGGCAATGTAAAGTTGACCAAACTTTAGATTGGACAGAAATGGTTTTGAGGGGTTTTGATGGTGTTATCTTGTTCTCCAAGTCATGAGACTTGGCAAGATCAGCAGATATGTCATATGTGACATGATAGAATTTTCCTGGAATTTTTGGAGAATATTTCCTTTGTAAATATTTCAAAAGCTTGAAATATCCAGAAAGGGTTTTAGAGGGATTTGACCAATATTTTGAACATGACCATGTGTTGAAACTCTTATATATGGACAATATATGTCCTATGAGCTTCTAAATTTTGTCAAATATTTTTGAAACAGAAAAATAATTATTTCCTATTAAAGACCATTTCTGGCCTTAAGAAAAAGCCTTTAAATAAAATAGAACAGTAACTTTTAAAATTATATTTTTGTGGTTCCTGGGCATCCTATATCTAATAGGAGTCAAATATATTTTTGAAAGATTTTTACCGCCCTTAATCAAGTACTTGCAAAGGCAAACCTCAATTCAGGGTTTTTGAAAACTAATTTTGAAAATACTTTCGCCAAATTATTTTTGTAAGAAAATTCTATGTAGCACTATTCACATGGCATGATCATTGGTCAGGTGCTTGGGGTAAGGAGATGGAATATAGAGGGTAGAGTAGTTGACTTCAAGAAGCACTTGAAAAGAAGCATAGAAAACCAACTTCAAATAAAAGCCAAATAATGCAAAAAGTTTTTGTTGGTCCAAATTTTCATGCTTTATTGATGAAAATGAGATGTTACAAAATGCAGGTGTGACAGCAACGAAGACGCTGGTGTCCGTACTCAGCGATGGCCGCCCAGCCGGGCGAGGCGCCTTCCACGACCTCCACTCGGCTCGGGCTTGACCCGAGAACGCTGCCAGCGGTCCAGTCCAGCCAGTACCATCCTTGATGAACTCCAAGGCCCGGCGTGTTCAAGACGGGCGAGGAGCCCCTCGAGCCTCGGCGACCAACGGCGACCTCCAAATGGGCGGCCGTCCGACCGGCGGTCGCAGAGACGGCACCTCCGCCACGAGCGGCAACGACTTGGCGCGCCGGCGCGTTGAAGACGGGCGCATGCGTGACGATGAGCAGGGGCGAGGCGAGCCTGATACTCGAAGCTGCTCATCGATGGTTCGGGGCGCGGCGGCAATCACCGCCTTTTTGCCTCCGCTCCTCCCGAGCCGCCTCGATGGCCAGAGGGACGGCTTGCGAGTGACCAGGAAAGAAGTCTGCCAAAGACGAGAAAAGGAGACAGTCAGAAAAACCAGAAAACAGTTCGACACAGAGTCGGAAGACCAAGGAAGAGAACCAAGAGTTACCATCGACGATGTCCTCGAGCTCGTGATAGCCGGAGGTCAGCATCGCCTCCCGGTCGGTCCAGGCGGACCGCTCCACCTCGAACTCGGCTATGAGGGCATCCTCCCGCGACTTGGCGTCCTCCTGCGCCTTCCGGAGCAGTTCCTTCTACTCGGCCAGCTGCGTCGCCAGCAGGTCGCGCTCTCGGATGAGTTTGTCGCACTCCTCCTCCTTAGTGCGACGGGCGGAATTGGCCTCGCCCAGCTGCTCCTGAAGGGCGGCATTGGTGCCTGAAGCTCGAAGAAAGACAAGGCATCGTCAACAAGGAAGGTCGCTGGGGAGATCCGGCCCGATTGCTCAGCAGTCGGCCCGAATCTCGGGATTACTACACAGCGCCAGGCGTAGTAGCGCCCAAGAAGAAAGAAGGAAGGTCGCTGGAGATCCGCCCATCGCCGCCATCGGCCGAATCTCGGGATTACAGCCAGTGAAAGTGCCAGGCGCCCATGAAGAAGGAAGAATTGGCTCAACTCGATTTTCCGCCATCGGGCGGTCCGCTTCTCGGCTCCTCAACATTGCGGTTGAAGGCGAGCGCTGGAGGTTGTGGTACTAATGCAAGGCCGCAAAGTAAAGTCAGCCTTGAGTCGCTAGAAGGAGTTCCGAGCCGCTGCGCCGGCAGCCGACTCAACTCGGGATTACACTCAGCAGGAGTGCGCTGCGCCTCACGTAAAAAAGACAAGAAACCAAAAAAGGAAAAACGAAACATACCCGGACGGAGGTCCGCAGGGCCAGATGCGCCTTGGTGTAAAGTTGGAGGGCGTCGCCTTCTTTGCGCAACTTAGACTGGACGTCCAGAAGGGCCTGGTTCAGCGGGCCGGTGCACCGCCACAAGACTCAGCTGGTGGGCGCGCCATCGAGGCCTCAGGCGTCTAGGTTCGCCATATCGGGCGCTAGCCTCTCGAAGCTCGCTGGCGCTGAGCTCGTTCCTCTCGATCCGCGGCGTGTTGGCACGGCGACTGGAGAAGCAGCTGCCGACATCGCCCGCAGCTGATCGGCGGAGCTCGCGGGTTCACCGGCTGCTTGCCATGCGGCTCAAGACGGAGGCGGCAGGGGTGGCGGAGGCGGCGATGTGTATCCGGAGCCCGAGACATCGCCGCCCTCCTCCGCGAGAGGGTTTGCTGTGCCGACCTCCCGGTCTACCC